>VXAZ01003156.1:791539-849629 GCA_013399875.1 Gymnorhina tibicen
AAAAAGCCAGAAAGCAGCGCTTCCTCTGCTCCTCAGCAGCAGCAGTAGCTAATCTCTGTGTCTTTGAAGCACAAACTGTTTTGAAAAGTTCGCTCAGTTTTTTTCTCTGTCTCTTGCATCCAGTTTTAAAGGCATAGAAAAGCTCAGGAGTCATGTCTGGGCATAGAGCAGTGGTAGGGGATACAACACCATACAGTCACCCCAAGACAAACAGTTATAAGTTTGATTATTATCTGTCTATATATGCTTGGAATATGTTGAAGCTAAAATTATCCTAGCTTCTACTATCAGTAGACTGGAATGCAAGATTAAGAATCATTGTATCTGGTTAAAGATCCTTCAGGTTCGATGTTCTTCCCCTGACAGAGGCCAATAGAGGATTTGTAGGTGAGAGTATAAGGACAAGGCAAACATGTAGTGATTTGTTTCCATGTTTTGCTTGCCATCTGCAATAATCTCAGGACTTTCCCAAGTGGAAACTGACAGACTGTAATACTTTAGAGTGCATTTGTCACCTGACTTACAGTTACTTTTTACATCCATTTTGGTGTCCTGGAGTAAGTAGTTCCAGGATTTCCTCTATTTATTGTTTGAAGAAGCACCTCCTTTTAGCCCTCTTGATGCTGCAGGAGACTTATTAGAGTGGATTTACAAGTCTATAGCTTCTAGAGCCGAATTTTTTCTCACATTCTTTTTGCATACTCATCATAGTTTTGAATGTACTGTGATTATGTCTGGTAAGAGAGGACTGGTGACCAAAGAATTGATGTACATTTTAACTGAAGAATTTAAACTTTGGTGATTATTCATAATGTTATTCCTTGTAATGAATTGTACTAACTTTTAGTGTGGTAGAGATAGTGCTTCATTAAATTTAATCTGTTTCAATATATTTTTGTAAATATGGACTTCAAATCATCCATGTTCTCTGAAAATGAGTTCATCTTTTTTCAAAAGGTCAGTCCTGGCTTAACTGGTAACTTCATGTTGTAAAATCATTATATGATTCCTTAACATAGTATAGCATGGTAACCTGCACTCAGTCTTTTCTGCCCAAGGTAATTCTGCAACATATGCTTTTTCTTTAAATTATTCCACTTATTTCTTAAAGCAGCTTGAAGGTGGAGGAAGGAAGAAAGTGGAGTGTTTGGGATGGATTTGGTGTTGAAGTAAATAAAATATATGAATATAAGATAGTCAAATTATATGAAAATTCAAGTAATATTTTGCTTAGGGTTCTGTGCCAAACAGAACAAGATTTTGGGCTTGCTCAGTTAAAGTTACATCTTTACCACCAACACTTTTGTCTCAAGATCTCTTCTCTTAAAAATGAATAGTTTTTAAATACTTGCTGGTCTTTTTTCTTTTTTCCTCAGTAGTTCTTGAATGAATCAGTCTGAAACAGCTTTCTGTATTGAGTACCAAAGAATGTTTAAAAAAAGATATTGCCATATGTTTTCTGTACTAGAAACTTCTGCTCCTGGTGACTTAAGCTAGAGCTACTGAATACGAAAATTCAAATTCACATAAAAAACCCAGGGCAACATCCATAATTTTATTTTGATAGCAAATCCCTCATACTGCACCTCTGATTCACTGTCAGGCAGGTAGCAAGAGCATCTTCATTTCATATGCTTGCAGTGCTGACAAAGAAAAAAACCTGAGATGTGCTGAAAAATGCGGTTTTTTAATCACGAAGTGTGTCAAGATTTGATGGTTTTTAGGCAAACTTGGGGCTGTTTCTGTGAACTGTTGGGGAAATTGAGAGAAAGTTTGCTTCTCCCCATGTCTTAGGAAACATTGGCACACCTAACTGGGCATAGAAGGTGTCAGTTGAAACATTTGTGAGCCTGACAGAGCAAAAACCTGAATCCGGCTCTTTGCCATGGGCCTACTGAGTGCCCTGGCCACTGATGTCTTCTGTGTCTTTCTACATACATTTTCATAAAGGCTTTGGTTCCATTCTAGGGTGGAGTAAGTATCAGTGCTTTATAAAGTGAAAAATCTTACTCCTTCCTTATTAAGAAATCAGAAATATATGTAATATACCAGTATCTAGTTAAAAAAAAAAAATCTGCTTTGGACAGTAAGATTGATTGATTCCTGGAAAAAGTAGTATTGTGTGCCATTTTCAAGAACGGGGGAAAAAAATAAATAGGGATCCTAGCCCATCACATCTTTATGATGAAATAGCACTACTAAGTGTTACAGTAAAAGTTCTTTGTTGTAGTGCTACTAAGGTACAAATACTATCTTGGGTTGAAAATCAAACAAGGTAGAATTAACCCAAATAACTGTAAGGCCTCTCTTTTGGAATCAGAAGAAATTTAAGGGCGGAATTGGAATCAGAAGAAATTCAAGGGCAGAATTTGATTGAGTGACAGCTGAACTGTATGTAGGAATAAGAATGCAGTTTATAAAGGACGTGTTAGCAACAGTATCATGATAAAATTAAGATTTTTCATGATAGTTGCTATTGAGTATGTTGCAGTCAATGTTCATGTTTTGATATGGCAGGTGATTATTAACTGCTTAATAAAGTGCAGTTTGAAGTGACTTTTGGTTTCTTTGTTTGTTTTTCTGAGAGAAAAGGTTTGCCAGAACATGAGGACCCTCTTTTCTGGTTTCATGATAATATGCTAAACAGGAAGCTGTATTTTTAAAGACAGCCTTAATTCCATCTCTAGAAGTATTTCCTGGTTTGTATCTTGTATCCAGTTTTGTCTCTTGTTGCTTTTGGCCCACAGGAAGCCCAAATAAATACCGGAAGATCAGAGATGTGCATTAATATTGAAAAAGCAATTTTAAGTTACACCCATATTTACTCTGGCAGTAAGCCCTGTGAAAATAGCCACCCACAGAGATTTAGTACTCCTGACCTGGATAGTTTACTTAATAAACAGTTTAAAATAATCAAAAATAAAATGGTGGAACCTTCCATGGACAATCTAATGCATTTCTTAGGCCCTAAATCTTAAGCCTGAATCATCACTGTTGGGTTTCAGTGGCCATGAACACAGAGGGGTCTGAAACCAAGTGCCCAAGCTGAGGACACAAAATATATTTGAAACAGTCCTCACATGTCCGTCTTTCAAATGATAACATGGTCTGCAGGAAATAGGTATAGCTGGGGAACAATACTCATCATAACTTGAGTTTATTGAAGTTTATTGTGCACATTTCTGTGGCCAAATTCTCTGAATCGTTTTCAATAATTATGGGATTTTTTTTAAAGTTCAGTCTTATGCAAGTGTGTCAAATTCAATGTTTTATGGAGAAAAAAAAGTTTATTAACTGTTGGAATCAGCTGTAATTTTTTGGTTGCTCCTAAGGCTGCGTTTTACAGGAAGCTGTAATTTGCTGCTTTTATTCTCTGATCTTTGTGAGAAACTGATCCAGTCAGTATATGGGTAGTTGATTTCTCCCACTACTGCTGTCACTGCTCTACACTTCTTCCTTAATCTCTTTTAACATTTTCTCTTAACTATCATGATAGTTATATTCATGATCAGAATGAACTATATTCATGATCAGAAATATACAGGTTTTCCATTTTTAACAAGAAAATGTGGGATTTGCATCCAGGAAGTTTTTTATATTCTTATAGTGTTATGCTTTACATTCTTCTTCATGTCTCCACCTGAGATGCCAGACTTTTTTTGACTTCTGTAAAATTGGAGACAAGCAACAGTGAACTGCTAGGAAATGTACCATGGAGAACCTTTTCTGTCTAGCAAGAAGTTCTGGAACCTAAATTCATTTTACTCATCCTTGTGTCATTGTTACCAACATAGATCAGCACTACTGGCTCATTCCCTGGACTATCAAACAAACTGTCCAACTATCTAGAGGGGTCTTCCTTTTCACTCAGCAGGACAGTCCCCTCGGACATCTCTCTCCTACAACAGAATCCCACACTGTCATCATCTGCTTCTTTCTATCCTTTGAGATCCTGTTGTCACTGTGAGGAGCCACTGTGTTATCATCTGAAGAACAGGAACCCGTTGAATTTTCCTTCCTTCCTTGTGTCTGTCCATCCCCAGCACACCTCCTTATATGAGATCTTTGGCAGGAGCAAAGAGACAAACTGAGAACCTCATTCACACTGTCCTCACCTGCCTGCTATTTGCACTTTTTAAGCAAAACTGCATTTTAAACAACTTTCAGGTCGTCCTGGTCTCTTATTAATAACTCTGTGGAACAGCTTCTGTCTAAGTGTTTTGATTTTTTTCCCCCTGTAAGTTAAAGCAGGGTCCCAGTTAGATGTGTACAAATATATCTGATGTAGGTTACTGTGTTCTGTCAGGTAGGTGATCTTACAGTGAGACAGACCTGTCACAACTAATTTTGACAAGGCCAGTATTTAGTTTAGCGGCGATATTATTTAAGATACTAGGATTTTATTCATAATGTTCATATTGAAATTTCCTAAAAAAACAACTTGATGTATTTTTTTTTGAATCCTAACCTAAGTACTAACCTAAGTACTTGTCCTTTTTAAAGGAGTTTCTACAGTGGGAACCACTGCAATCCAGGAGGAAAATACTTTTATTACAGATGCAGATTTTGTGCAGGCTGAAGGTGCTGTTGAAGCAAAGGAAAACTTTCATCCAAAAGAACAAAAGCAAACGTTGCAGTCTCTTTTCTCTTTGCTCCGTGAAGAGGTTGAACAGATGGACTCAAAGATACTGCCCCTGTGTCTCCATCAGGTACTTTCTATGATTTTGGAGTGCTGCACCCAATTTTATTTTTATTTGAGACCTTTATTAATTAGGAAAAATATGCATAAATGCAATTTATGCCAATACTCATATCTGGACAGGATATTTTGATGCATAACAGATGGTCAAGGCAAATATCTCCTCTAAGATCTTCTAATGTTTGTTAAATTATAAATTGCCTTGTAAGTATATTCTGTAGTTAAAGGAAACTCTTAAGGATGGGTTTCTAATTCCCCAAATGGTGAAATTAGTTTGGCAGGAAGCTTTAGGAAAACCACTCTTTAATATACCTTGAATAAAGTTTGTAAGACACTGGTATAGTTACAGGACAGCAGATACCTAAATAACATTTTAAATCTGGAATTGTTTTTACTGTTACAGACTTCTTTCTAGTGTAATTTTTTTACTGTTAGCATTCAAGGTTTCTTAGTGTATACCTTTATATAAGCACAGTTGCCATACCTGCAAGACCAAAGGAAAAACGGTGGTTTGAAAAGCAATCTTTCTTACAAACTGGCCAGTATTTTACTTTTTTTTTCTGGAGGTTATGATGCAGAACAAATATGTAGATAGAACTTGACGTGGTAGTAATTTATAGTTTAGTTGTGTCAGACTAACAGCAGACTAGAAGACCTTTTACTTGGCTGTGATATCTAATGTGGGCCATATGTAGATACTATACCTGTCTGATTTGACTTAGCTGCATTGTCTTTATTTTGGAAATCTGGATAGTTTTAATATCTTAAACTTCTAAACTGCAATGACATTCCTGCATTCTTCTTCCCTTTGATACAACTAAGCAGTTTTATGGGAGAAAGAGGTTTCTCTTTAGGATTGCATATTATAGTTAATCTACATTTGACATAGAATTTTAAATTATTTTTTCTAATCTGTGCTTGAGCGAAGATACTTTTCCTTAACTTATGAGAAGCTTAGCTTTAGGGTTAACAATTTGTACTTTTAGCCACATTAAATTTGGTGGTTGTTCATGAGTCAGTACAAAGGTCATTTTTGGAAAACAAGGTAGGGCAAAAACTTAAAATGCTTTACAAACATCAGGGAGATCCATTGCACATGATGGAGCTGAAATCTGTTGCTTTTTAGATGAGGAAGCCAAACCCTAAGGGGAAGAACCTTTTGAAAGTCATACAGGAACAGTGACAGAACTGAGAACAGAATCTGCGTATTCAGATTGAAACATGTATTCAAACACTTATCTCTTTTTTCCTAAAACTATCAAGCATTTTGAATGGAGTGTTTGAAAGAAAGCTAATGAAACTTAGGAGGATCATAACCCGTTTTTTTAATTGAGGACAGGAGAGGGAAGGATTTTAAGTTCCTGTATTCTATTAAGAATTTTTTGTCTCTTTCTAATGAATTAACCTGTCATTTCAGTCTTTTTTTTTTTTAGATCGCTAATACAGCCTGACAGTAACATTAAACCAAGTCTAGCAAATACTCTTCTATCACATTCTCTTTCTATTCTCTATGACAAATTCAATGTAAAATCAAGAGCTGTGTCAGATGTTCTGGAGTGTAAACAATCCGTGGTGCTTCTGAGAAGTCTGTATTGATAATACAGCCTGTGGGATAACAGGGGCTGTTCTAAGAGTCAACTTTTAATTAAAAGAGGTTGTAATTTTTTTTCCTGTCTTGAATGGGATTTATTTGATTTGTTTAGGACTTGTTACATAATTTAAGAAGTATTTTTATATAAAACATAGGTAGAGCTTTGACAGCTCCAAAAATCCTTAGGATTTTATTGTGGACAGCAGACAAAATATGCAGACAACCTTAAAAGTCACTTACTCATTCTCTTTTAAAGGTACTGGGCTCAGAATGTTCTCATGGTTAGTAGTAAGGCTGAGAGCCAGGAAATACAATTTGTAATCTAGACTCCTCTATCAAGTTGCTGTCTTTTTTGAGCAATCATCTTTAGACTTTTACAAAAGTGCTTATTTAAGCCCTCCATATTATGACTGCTTAAATTGATAGGTCCCAAAGATTTTGAGACTGAATTTTCGTGTGCTCCCACAGAAGTCGTTGGGGCATCATCCATGAGGTGCCTCAACCTGAATGTTCTGGTATCAGGGTACCTGCAGTTCCTAGACACATTTTGCAAGCTCTGCCCTTGCCTCACCACGCATGGCAAATAGGAAGGCTGCCAAAATTCACTGTCCCTGAGGACTGATTAGTTGCTGCTTGTAAAGGTCAATGATAGTGTAGAGCTCTGTGGAATAATTCTGAGGTTTATATTTTTTGTATTTCATTGCATTTACAAACAAAGATGTCAGTATTCCTCAGCTTTCTAGGAAAGCCTGCACAGTTTTGTAACAAGCACAAATAAGTTATTGTTGCAATTCTCAAATATTTTTTGTCTACAGGGAGACAAAAGACTGTTCTTTTCTCATCAGTCAGGAAACCTCCATTTCTGTTTTAACGCATTGCAATGTAATGCTCAGGAGAGCACAACAATGATGTTAATTTGATCAAACATAAGGAAGCATTGGTCAGGCACAGAATTCAAACTCTTGAACTTGTATCAGTAAAAATAGTACTTCTATTTTAAAGCTTTCTATTAGGATAACTAAAAATGTTTCTGAAATAATTTTTATTGTTGTAACAACATAAAACTCAACTAAGATTTGGATAAATCTGTTTTGTGTGAGAGGACGTAATTTCTTTGGTGTTTGATATTCTTTTAAAACATTTTTCCTAGAATAGGAATGCACGTATTTTGTCTGAACATTCCTATTTTACCCAAACTAAATAGGAACCTGCAAACCAGGTTTTAAACACAGATGTTTAAAACTATGATAAAAAGTTTACATTACATCCTTACCACTGTCATGAAAATTATAGATTCTTAATTTTTTTTTTCACTTTTGCAGATAGCTGAGACCTATTTTCAAGAGGAGGAATGTATCCTTTTGCTTGCAGAAATTGTTGCACATTATTAAAATAATGTGGCATGATAAAACATAAAAGACAAATGCTTTACTGTTAACATGTTGTGGGTCAGGGTTAGAAAGACATGAACAACAATAATTTACCCATCAGTGCTACAATATGCTAGGAAATCCTCCTTAATCAAACAACTGGATTGTGAGTTAAGTGATAAATTCACTTCCAACAGCTGTACTGATGCAATCATTACTAGTTGGGCATAAACAAGGAAGAAAATATTTTCAAAGAACTTTTGTTTTTATAGGATAACTTCTATTCTAAATATTAGTAACTGGGAATATGCCCAATTTTGGAGATATGTATTACATCAGAAAGGGTACTTATAGTAATGATAAAACTGTCAAAACAGTTGATTAGAATATGTACTACAAATGTCTGGATTGGAATAAAAATACCAAACTCACAGAACTGAGATCAGCAACCTGCAAACAATAGCAAAATGGTGTTTGATGAATGCTAATTGGTCAAGATCATATCAAGGTGGTCTGAGAAATTGTTGTAGGAAAATATGGGTAATTGCTTCTGGGTACAGTTTAATAGTCCAGTTTATTTTGATTTGTTCCTAGATAATGCAAGTAAGTTTGGTCAAAAACTTGTAATAGTTGAACTGCTGATAATTATTCTGATATATTTCAGTAATTGTGTGACAGAATAATAATATTAAACCTTAAAGTTAAATTACAATTTTAGAAAAGGTGGACTGGGATTTCCTCTATGCTTTAAAGGGCAAATGATCAGATTATAAAAAGAAGAGGCCAATGGTAAGCCCTTAAGGTATATGTGGTTCACTAAGGTGCATCAGGTATTACAGAATTCGTGCATACAGATTATTTCTTTATTATGTCATTTGTTACAAACAAAATATAGCAAATAGGCAATTGTAATTGTTTAGTAGGCTAAATAACAAGGCATAAGAAGCATGGACAAATTATATTAGCCTGTAGATAAAACCAGAGAACTAACTGTTTCAATATTGTAAAAGCAATACATAAAATAAAATATCCATCACTATCTTAGAATACTTCATGTTTGCTTTGGTCATCCTAATTCAAAAGTGTCTGTCAGAAAACCCAAAATGCACAGCGCAAATTAAAGGCATGGAAAAATTCTGTAGTAAATTATGGTGCAGGGGGAAATACAGTAAATTTAAAATTTAAACAGCATGGTAGAAACAGTTCCTCTTTCATCGAAGTTGCTTTAATTGAAAGGCACTGTATTTAAAGCTGATCAAAGGAAATATTTTTTAATGCAATGTACACCTGATGTGTGGAATTCAACACCACTATATAATACATATTTATGAAGGATATCTCCACTGTACCTCCAGCCATCAGTTTCCTGAGGTTAATAAAGAACTTACTTGATCATGTTGCACTGTATTAATTATCCATGACAGACATTTTAATTCATCCTGTGTGGAACTTCATATTAACAATAATTCAGGGTTTGTTGCTATGATCCTCTAAGGCTCTCTCTGTGATCTGTAATTCTGTTTCTAATAACAGATTTCCGCTCTACAGGGAATATTCTTTCCATTAATATTGTTGTTCATAAGCCATGCTGTTGCATGAGGCTACCAAGAATAATAAGTACTGGTTGCATTTTTGTAATAATTACTCCAGTGTTTTAATTAGCATGAATAATGGAAAGTGGTTTTTCTGTATTACTAAGAACCTCATTCACTGTACTTCTATCCTCATTTTATTGTAGAATTACATTTCACCTAGCTGGTAAAACAGTTTTTAACAGCACAACTAACAACTCAGGCTTGGTGGAACTAGAATTATCCTGACTATTGTAAAATATGTGATTATCAGTATACCTTTGTGAATATATTTATAACCCTAAGCAAGGGGAAAGAGTTCTTCATGTAGAAGAAAAGTGAGCAGAATCTTCAGGAAGACAAAAGGTAAACTCAGCAGTACAACAGTGTTGTATACAATGGCTGAAAAGGGGACAGGTATTTTTCAAAAGTTTAAGTTGGATAAATTGTTTTAATACTGTCTCCAGCCAGTCAGTAGAAAGGAGCCATATTTTCAGTTAGTCATGGTTATTGGCACATACTTGTATTTCTTGAGAGATACGTGCTGGTGTTTGTGTCATTGTTTAGCTTTTCACTTCCCAGAGATTTCATTTTTTTGGTAAAGTTATCAGCATAATAACATTTCACTTGTTTCTTTTTAGAAAAATCTTTTGTTGTGCTTAAGGCATGTGGGAAGAGGTAGCTGCTGAAAAGAATAGGATATTCATTTTTTGAATATTTCTTAACTTATTTTACTTCTTGCTTGCCATTTTCATGTCGACTATTTTTTCTTTCTTGCACAGAAATCTGGATGCTAGCCATTAATAGTTTTGATTCACTTATTTCAAATTTCAAGTGTATAATTACTTCCCTTTCAGACATGGTGCCAATTATAAATGTCATACCATGTCCACATACATGTGCATTTGCCTTTAACCTTCCATTCAGATGAGAAGGCGATGAAGTTCATTCAGCTTGAACGACTGTATCATGAGCAGCTGCTTGCAAATCTTTCTTCCATACAGGAACAGTGGGGTGAGTACCAGCTAAACTAATCTGGGAGAAGAAAGACTTGCTTTAGTTTGCGTTTCTAAATAATAGTGTTATACATATTGCCAGGCTAAAAAAGTTACGTAGCAAAAGCAGCATTTATATCAGAATTTCTCTGAGCTTGTTACAAGAAGAGTATTCCTGCTTTGGATTTGCTTGCACACATATAATAAAGGTACAAATAGTTTGTAATTCTTTATTCTGTTAATCAAGACTTTGATCCACAGTTGTTTGAAGTTTATTTTTGGGTGAGTCTGATGTGATGAAAATAAAGTGTGTTCTGAAAGAATAGGATGCTGTTCTACATAGTCTGAAACAAGACTGTAGAACATAGAAAAGTTGTTAATATTTCTCCATTAATTAGTTTCACCTATTTGTTTTATATTAAGCAAATAATATTGTAATATCTTGAGTAAAAATTACTTTGATTTAATTTAGAAAGAAAATGGAAAACAGCAGTTCCCAGTCCAGTTACAACACTGAGGAATTCAGATAAAGAACTGAGTGGCCAAGAACTGGAAAAGCTTACTAGAGTTTGCTCTTCACATCAACAGTAAGTATAAGACAGTATTATTACTTTTCAAACTAATATGTTACTGCAGCTGTTACACTGTAACAATATGTTACACTCCTTGCCAGTATGGGTGTTTTAAAATAGTGTCAAAATGAAAGTTGCATCCCGCTGACTTGAATTTGGTTATAAAGTGGTGGTTCTTTCTCACATGTAACTAAAATATTTTTGTTACCATCAGCTTTCACATTGTTTTAGTATTGTTTTAGGAATGTATGAAGACTAGATCTGAACTGGTTTTAGCAAATCATCAGTTTTCCAGAACTGGAGTTTTAAGTTTTATTATTTCAACCAAAGTAAAAACTGAATAGTGTTAATTTAGGAAGAGAGAGACTGTAGAACTTATGATGATGTTCATGTCTAATACCTACTGGTCTAATTGTTGTTTCGAAATGCCAAGTGCCCAGCATCTCAGACTTCAGCACCCACACCTACCCTATAGGATTTTATTCCTAAAATTTCCACATTTTAGGACAATTCCTTAATGCTTTATGTAGTTCTTGTTATCTTCTATTAATTCCTTATGGGTCGCATTAACATGAAGCATGTACTTCCCTGGCATGACAGTATTCTGAACAATGAAATCTCAGTTCATAGCTGCTTTGCCTGATCCATCAGCCTCCTGAATCAGTATATCATAGTATAACAAACCTGTGGGCAGTGCCTAGGGTGCTTTTCTGGGTAGTAACACATATGGGATTGTACCCATCAGGAAGGAGGAGGAGATCTATTCTTTCATGAGTGAATGTCCTACTGTCCAGACATAGATTTTAAGGGACAGATGGAAAAAAATCATATGAGCTGCCACTGAAAAATGATCAGCCAACAGCAATAAGGAAACTAAGCACATTCAAAGGCTGAAAAAAGGCCTGACTGTGACAGGAGAGATGCTCTCAATGAGATGGGGAGAGAGAACTTTTTCTAGTACATTTGCATTGGCTGAGTCAATCTGTATATAACAGAAGCCTAAATGCTCCTGTTGTTCATAACGAGTATGATTTGTCTATCAGATTTTTTTCTTCTGGGTGATAGCACCAAAGTTTGGAAACACCCCAGCTGACTGCCAGCATACGGGTGGGAATTGTTTATTTGTATTCTGAATGCCTTTGGGAGGGAGCCCCTGGAAAGGTATTCCAGCATTCCCACAGGAAGAGGGGGCAGGTCCAGCACCACGGCTGCAGGTTGGCACCCGCAGTGTGCTCTGCTCAGAGATTGCACTGAGTGCCTGAGGGCTGCCTCAGCCTACATTTCCCTGCACGTGACCTTGTAAGCCCACAGAAAGACTGACGCTCAAGTCTGTTGTGATTTATGTGCTGCAATGAGCAGCACCTCCCTTTTGTCACCTGGACTGTCACCTTGTTGAAAATAACTCTGCTTACTCCTTCATTTCAGTTACAAAATATCATTCCCTGTTCTGAGAAACCCTGCAATTTGATAAAAATTGAGGCTCGTGTTTATTTGCCATGATTAGTACTCTGTATTTAATATTATTACTCTTTCAAACTCCCTGGGCAAAAGCCTGTTTGTGTTCATTGTTTCATATAGGGTTTTTCCCCTAAGTTTTAAACTCAATTTACTTTTTAATTAAAATTATGCTTTATTTTTTAATGAATCACATGCAGGTCTTGGAAAACGTGAGCATCTTGCTTTTGTAATTGAAAGTAATGTAACTTTTTCTTATATTCAAGGTTTACAGCTACATACTGGACATGTTTGCTCTTTAAAGATAGTTTTGCGTGTCCTTTATTTGAAGTTTAAATGGTAAAATTTAAAAGTCAGTGTAACTTTTTGAAGTTTTTGTTAGAGAATATGAACATCAGTACTCTTCCCTTGTCTCTCCAATTTTTTTTCAGTAGCTTTAAATAAAATGCTCCACATTTTATCTTCATTGCTGTATGAAAGACTGCAAGACAGACTGTGTGTGATAAATCACATCGTGCATGAATCTCTATCCAGCTGGCAAAGTCCACGCTGACTGTGAGCAGTGTTGATTCACCTGTGACTCTGAATGGAGTCAGTGGGAGCTGCTGTACCTTACAGAACCCAGAAAATGTCCCAGTCTGTGGAGAGGGAAATATATTTTTGGGGGGGGTGCCAATCCTCAATCTCTCTTACAGTGATCAGTATTTTAAATAGTAGTAGATATCAAGTCCTTACATGGTTTTTAAAGTTGGTAGAGTTTCTTGTGAGCATAACCTTTTACAGGAATTTACATTGCTTGATATGTTGCAGTAAATTTTCTTCTGACTGCTTTCTCAATTAGGTGGAACAATGTTAGGGCTAATTGGTCTTCTGATGCTATTCGAGCAAGTACAGATCTGTGCTTGAAAGTATGCTAGCAGGCTGACACTTTCAATGGAAGAAAAGTTCTATGCTAATTTTAGAGCAGAGCAAAGGTTTCTAGGATTTCAGTTACATTTATTATGAAGAATGTTGCCACTAGGTTGTTTAATTTATTCTTTTTTCCTTTATTGCTGCAGGCCACTGGCATCCAAAAATAAGGTAAGCAGCTGTTTAATTGAATTCTGCTTTGTCAAAAATTGGTAATAAATGTATTTTAAATATTAGATAAAATCTTTCAAGTTTAGAAGCTTTTTGAAGTTTGAATGTCTCAGAAAGTCACAGCATTCCTGTTTAATTCCAAAAATTACAGGCAATACTATCATATTTTACAGCTAGTAGCTGCAGAAAATACATGGGAAAGCAGTTGTTTGCCTCAGTTAATGGAATCCAGAAATTTAAAGGAAAGAGGAGCTACTGCTTTTAAATCAGGTATGTGTGTAGGTATGCATATGTGCAATTTGTTTTAAATATTACACTATAATGACATATTCTTATATATACAATGAAGCTATTTCATTTGAAGCTACAGCAGATGCACAAATGGATGAAATTTTTTTTTCTCAGCACAGTGGGTAAATAATGCAATTTTAATTAGCCATTGATATTCAGAATTGTAAAGTAATTTTAGCCTCCATCAAAAAGGCTTAAATGTGCATGCATTTATAGCAGCTTACATAGGCTAAAAAATTGTATAAAAATAGAGATAAGATGCATAATTTGTATGTATGCAAATACATACAAGGTAATCAACCTGATGACAAATGTTCTGAGGTGTGGCAATTTGGTATAGTTAACAGTGTTAATAACTATTTCAAGTTACATGCAGTGTACTAATTTTGAGATGCATTTTTCTGAAACAACACAGAAAATGATGAAGCCTTTGGGGGGTCTTGAAGAGAAAAACATTCAGTTGATTGTTTTCAGTACATACTTTTATGTCAGCCTCATTTTGCTTTTTGTGCCTTGGAGCAGTGGCCATTTTGTTTGAGTAATTTGTTAGAATCTTTGGGTTCTTATGAAACATTTACAAATTAATGAATTGTTAAAATGGAGACAAAGTGGGAAAGAATATTGGTAGACAGCCAGGCTGTGCTTTATCTCTCCTCTCTCTGAGCAAAAAGTTTCTGGTTTTTGCCATATTCCAGCTGCCAAAATTGGCCTAATCTAAGTACCTTTCCTCAAAAACAGCTAGAATTCCTCATAAGATGAGAACTGGCCTAAGTGATCCTAGGAGGTCCCTTTCAACCTAAACTATCCTACAAGTGTGTGTCAGCCAGGATGTTCAGGAGAATCAGAAATTAACAAAGATACGGAGTCACAGTTCTCTACATGTGTGGATCCTCCTTATCTCCATCCTCTTTTACCATGACCCCTATACTGCCTTTTCTCCACCTTTATTCTTGTAACCTAACTAAACATAAAACATTAGAAACATGAAACAAACATGTTCTACAGCTCAGAAAGCAGATCAAAAGAACACAGTACTTTTTATTTTTGGATGGTTGGAAATTCCCATGGAAAAAAATTAGACTATTACAATTTTTCATCTGATTTTATTCCAAGTGGTTACAAAAACTTTCTGGAGCAGAATTTCTGAACATTTTAATGTTCTGAATTCAGGAGCATTCAATGTTGAAATACTCCAGTACAACCTCTTGACTTAATGTGGAAGGAATTAATGGTGTAAATGGATTTTTTCATGCCTTCCTCTAAATCTTGTCAATGTGTCATCAAAATCTTTGGGTTCCTGTAAAATGTTGGTAAATTAATAAAGCTATGTCATCCAATAAAAAGCAGTTCTGCTGAGAATTTTTCAGCAGTGCTAAGTACTTTCAAAACAAAGATAGGGATATTTCCACCTTAACCCAAGTTTAAATGGTTGAGATTTGCAAAAGATGCTTTTCACAAGATCAGTGCATTCTTGAGGAAGCAATGAATTCTCTCCCTGACAAGCGTGAGCAGCTGTTCAGGCAGCATGTGGTCATTAGCTACTGCTGCCCCTCAGTGTCAGTGCATCAGTAGGGTGGTGGTGAATGGGTTTTGTTCCAGTTAGAAGGATTTGGGTAGGGAAGGCATCAGTGTGAACCAGTACAGAAATTTGACAAAGGTGATTCATAATCTGAAATAACATTCAGATAACAAGCTGTGCCCTAGTGATCCAGCTCATGACTAGAAGCAATATGGCCATTTGGGGCTGGTTCTTGATTTTGCCTCAACACCAGCAGAATCCTATATTATAATAAACCTACAGTTCCTAGTATTTAACCTTTTCAGCAGTGCATGGGCCTTCTCACTGAAAACTTAGAATGCTTGACTTCTGCTTTTTGGGTGGTTTTTTTCTCTACAAAAAAAAAGAAAAATGAAATGAAAAATGAGAAGTAAACGTGTAAACTATTTCTTTTCTTATATATGTATCTGCCAAACCACAGGATGAACTACTTAACTCATTAGGTGCTTGTAGTAGAAGTCTGACTTACAGTAAGACAGGAAAAGGAAACTCTCAAGAGTTTTGAGAACTGGCCTTCATATGGATTCACATTCAATAAGAATTTGTGTAGCAATTATCAATAAGAATACATGAAATGCATTGTAGCAATATCTGTGTTACATTTTGGAGGTTGTTGCACTGCACTGTAGTAGCATCTCAGAAGTGAAATCAAACTTCTCTACTATCTAAAGCAAAAATCACTCCATTGATCTGCTGAAGGTATATGGGAACACAGTTTGAGCCTCTACAGGCAGTTGGTCCTAAGAATTCACAATTCCTCTCTCCTGGGGATACAGCGACCAAGAAACAGCTTTGTAAGAAGTCATCCAGTCAAGATTCCTGGGACAGTACCTAAATTAGTTTTCTGCCCTTCTGAGCCAGGGTTGTGAATGGTCTGTTCTATTACGTTTTACTTTCTGGAAGATTTTCACTCTGAATCTACCAACGGAGAGAATTTGGCCCTTAAAGCGCTGTGTGTGTATATTAAAAGATGAGATTTGTTACATCCTTTGTCCATGAATTTCTTCAGTTTCTGACTGAAAGCCTTAATAGCTTTAGCGTTAAGTGAAGATAAGTTAATGTATTTCATGAAAACTTTTCTAGTGAAATACTGAGTTTAACAAAACCCTTAGCAATAAATTTGAAGTGTGTACATACAGACCTGTTTCCAGGGTGGGGAGGAATTCTTTATGCCCTGTTTTCTTTTAGGCCCTATGGGATTTGTTTTTAATTGGGAAAAAGGACAAAGGTGGAGAAGTGTGAATTCTCCATTGGTACATTACTGTAGATCAGTACTCCAGTAGCTCAGTACTCTATCTGGCTCAGTCTGCTAGGCTGTCTTGGATTAACAGGACCAAGTGGTGCCTCCAGGTTTCTGTGATGAACAAACCACGTGTCGATTCTAGTGCAACTCTGTTAGGGGGGAAAAAACATTTTTTAAATTACCGTAAATGCTTTTGCTGCTCAAAAATTTTCAGTAGACACTTTGTTGTACCTCTGTCAGTCAGGTAAAAATTGCTGCCCTGGTGGGTATGTCTTCAGTTAACTTAGTATAGGCAAAGGCATCTTTTCTAATTAAGTCTTCAAGTATTTGTCTTAACTTGCCTTCAGTCTTTAGTGGGCATGGGTTGTCTGAAGTAGTTGTAAATAATGAACTCTGCTGAAAACTTGATGTGAATGATCATTGCATCCCAGTTCTTGTACATCTGTGGTTAGATAACAGTGCTAGGATCATTTATTACTTTCTGAGCAACAGTGCCCTGAGCTCAAGGGACACCTTTCACAGTAAAGAATCTGATTTAATTTCCGATTCCATTTAATCTTTGTTGCAGTTGGGGCTGCCAGCAAAGATGCCTGTTGTAATGTGGATGTATCCACTAGGAAGAATTGACAGATGGTAACAAAATCTTGTACCAATAATCCAGGCTGTGTTTGAACTCATGACCTGTATGTGAAGGGCTCAGTATCTCATTACAAATCCCTTGAGCTATCTACTCATCTGTGTCTAATTTTTAAAAAGACCCTGTCTCACACCTATTTCTTCTTTCAGTGGTTTACAGAAGTTAGGTTCCTTGTACTCTTTCCTTCTGTTAATGTCATTCTGATATTTTTTCCACATTTTGATTTGCTTGGATATTCTTTTTCAATTTTCAAGTCTGTCTTTTCCGTGCTACCTTGCATTTCATTATCCATTAAAAGGGGAATAGTTTGGAATTTAATAAAATTATCCAGTACAGTGAATTAATGCAAACATTTGTTTTAACGAATGTGACTATTTAATGTAACAAGTTTGGGAAATTTCTCACATATTAAGTGAGGTTTTAGCAGGTAAGGAAGGATGAAACTGGCATAGACATCCTCAGTCATTCTTGTGAGAACTCAGTTAAGAAAGGCACTGTTTGATATCTTCATTTATCTGTTCATAAGACCTTTCTTCTCTTCAGTATGACCAAAAAATGCACATAAGTGTTTTCTAAAGTTTTTGATTTGTTGTTTGAGGTTATTGATATTAATACAACCGTAGTCCTATTATAACATAGTCTTAACTTAGTTGTTATTAAAGTATGGAATAAAAGGCAGTTTCTGTCATTGCTAGCTTACTTTGATATTTAAATTCTTAACAGCCCCTTTCTCTCTTCATAAGCCTAAAAAGAGTCGTGGCTTTGAGTTTCTTGTAATGGTTAATATCTAATAATTTTATAGACAACTTAGGCTAACCATCTACTACTCCATCAGCAGATCATGCCAGTAGTGAATTCACAACCTATGTAGAACTCCCTGTGCACCTCTGAAATTTCAGATAAGAAAATATAATTTTCATATGTATTGTAAATATGAATACAGAAATAAGCTGTATCAAATTGCATTTTTAATAGGTAAACTAACTTACTGATCCAAGAAGCAGCATCTTTTTATGCTGTCCATTTATGGGAAATGTAATTTCTATTTCATTTAGTGTTAACCAAAGGAGCTAGTGATCTGTGAATTTAAAATTTATTGAATTAGTATGATTTCAGCTTCTTTAAAGGAAATGCAAATATCTCCCTATGTGATAGGTACACTGGCATCAAGATACAGTTTTCTGTAATTAAGTGCATTTGCCTGAACTCCAGGCCTCCATGTAAAATATCCATTAGACGAAAAGTGGCTGTTCAGAAAGATACTCACATCTTGGGAGTAAGTTTTTTCAGAAGGACACTAAATCATGTGCTTTACCTGCAAGAATGTGTGCAAATACTTTTTTTTGCCTGAATCAGGAGTCAGAGACTACTAACAAAAGTTACCCTGACTGGAGCATAAAATACCTGCCCTTTATGGGAGTGCATTTTGAAGCATTAGGTTACAATGTTATCAAATCACAGTATACTCTTTCCCCCCTGGGCTGATGCTTTGAATCATTTAAAAACTCTGGAACTGTTTTTCCTATTGCATTAGGTACTGAAACTTGTCCTGGCGCTGGACCAAAGAAAGAAGATAAACAGCTGAGCACTGTTTGCCCAGGTGAAAACAAAACTGAGAGACAGACAGAGGCAGCGAGTCTTTGGGTAGCTGCAGGAAAGGACCACATGGAGGAGCAGCACTGCAGTGCTGAATCAACATTGGAGCCACACACCCAGTCCACAGGGACAGTGGGCAGGCCTTCTTCGGGCTGTTTATCATCTGGGGATGCCGGTAAAGATAACAGTCTGCAGCTGAGGGAAAGACAGCTCTCCAAGGATGCAGTAAAAATAGAAGGGGCTGGGGAGCCTGGAGTGAAACTCCCTCTTGAGCCAATGGTAGATGCTTTGGTTTTAACAGATGAAGATTATATGCCTACTGATTTGGTTTCTTCTGATAAAGATGTGCCAGCTGATAGAAATCTGCTCGGATCAAAACATGCTGCTGGGTCTTCAGAAACTGCTAGTGGCCAGCTTGGAAATAGTGATGTAAAGCAGCAACAGATACAGCCTGATGACGATGATGAAAAGTCTTCACGGGACAGAACTGCATCAGATGAATGCTCTGGGTGTAATAAAGTGTCTGAGCATGAGAGTACTGCCCATTCACGAGTGTGCGAGGAAATACAGAGAGCAGCAGGACAGGAGGAGAGGGTCAATAATGAAGAACAAGATTTATTTCTCAGATTTTTGAATGGTAACATAATAGACACTGAGGAATCTGCAAACTTAGCAAACCAAGAGGACTTGTACACTGTTCCAGATATTTCACCTGAACGAGCGTCTTATAACTCCCTGGAAGCTTTATCACTAGATGACAGCTTTTCTTCTCTTGATGAACTTACAAGAAGGATAGAGATTACTGAGGTAAATATTGTGAATCCTATAAAATCTTTCATGTTTATCTCAGTTAAAATATTTTAGATATTGCCAACTTCAAAATGTGTTAAATATTTCTTTATGTATCACTTTTTCAAATCTGAAATCTGTATGTATTTAATTGTTCTGAGTTATTTAGAAAAAAGTTTCATTTTGAAACTAGCAGTGCACTGTGTTTCTAAAAATCAGATTGATCTTATATATGAGTGTGATACCTGGGTGGTTTTAATTTTTTTTTAGTCTGACAGAGACTGTTAAGAGATGGTCTCACAATTCCTGTTAAATCAAATTTTGTGTCAGAGATCTACATAATGTCTACGATGTACCATCGTTCATTTCTATGCATAGAACAAAGTTTGCTTTTTTGTGCTTATTCCATGTAGGTGAGAACTAAATATATATAAATTCTGTATATGAATGAATGGGCTTCTAATTTTGTCAAGTTTAGGCAGACTTGTTGTTCAACCCCAGCTAAAGAGCTGAAAACCCAAAACCCTGAACCCACCTTCGTTAAGCACTGCTGATAGGCCTGTAACACACGGGTGAGTGCTTTCTAAAGCTAAACTGCTCTTCTGAAAATAGAGAAGATTTATTGCTTTGGGACTTTTTTGGAGAGTGTAATGATGACATCTTTGCTTTATTTGTCTTCTGGTTTTGCTGCATTTGCATCCATGGGACCTTAAGAGCTTTTTTTAAAATGAAAAAACTAGTTTATTGTGAAATGATGTTATTTCAGATGCTGGAGGGGGAAGACTTGTGTAAACGTATCTTCTTGGTTCTTCTCTATTTTTAAAATATTTAACAATAGACTATCCCTTGGCAATAAAGTTACAGTACTTCTTTATAGATCAAGCTAATGCACAGAGACCAGGAACCCCCACGATTGCTCAGGGGCAGTGGCCAAGCAGGGAACTAAATACTGGAGATTGATGCTGATGTTATTACATGTTTGGTAAACTCTCCAGAGCTGAAAATAGAGCATTTTGGGTTTTCTCCCCACCTAAACAGTTTCTTATGTCCTTTCCAAGATCATGCCTCTTGTCTTTCTGTGGGCTCTCAGGAAGTGTGCCACGTACCAGGACTGACAGCCATGTGCACAAAGCTGTACACAAGCAGATGTGGAAACACACATACACGTTAATACATGTACCCCAAATTTTCAACTAAATCCATTGGCTTGTGTTCACTTAGAGGGTGGTTTTGAAAAAGAGTATTTTGCTGACAGTCTGTGCTAAGCCTGTATACGCATATAACAAAAGAGTAATTTAAGTATCATCCCTCAGCATTAAATTTCTTTTGAGCCCACTGAAAGTTCAGCATTTTAGCAGAGGAGTACTGTTCTGTTTCACAAAGATAAAGCCTAAATTAATCCAATAGCATCTATTTTTAAATAGCTATGTTTGTGCCATTTGTGTTTCAGAGGATGGGATGGGAAGCAGCATATTGATACTGCTAGAAAAATTATGCTTGTATTGATTGTCCCTGTGACCAATGATGATGCTTTACAGGGCATCTAATTTCAATTCTAGTTTGGTCTCCTGATGCTGGGACTGCTAATAAATATTCTGATGGCAGAGATGAGTCTCTGCAGAGGAAAAGGTACCTTGAGTTTTTCCGTAGTACTTTTTCTGGCCATATAAGGCATAACGCTGGCTGCATTGATGAGAGGCAGCTTGAATCTTTCTTAGCAAGAGGCCCGAGTTTTGTGTGAGGCAGGGGGCTTAAATGGGAGAAGAGAAGAAGGAACAGCAGTACCAATTAAAATTTGTAATCTGCAGCAGCTGGGGTTGTTTCGCAGTACATGAAATTTCTAGGTGCAGCAGGGTGAGTTAAGCACACCAGCTTGTAATGTTTCATTATACATTTATATTGTGTTTTTCCAGTTAATCTTACCACCCATCAGTAGCCTAGGGGTTGTTTTTCAGAAGTGGTGAACACCTACAGCTTTCTTGGAAGACACATTTGAAAGATTTGGCACCCCTGAGAAAGCAGCATTGTTAACTTGGTTTCACTGATTCTGTTTTAGTGCTAAAATAAGATTGCACTGAAGTTTTGACAAGCAGGCTGATCTTTGTACCCAGCTGTAACACTTCTTCGTTTCTTGTCCTCTTGAAGGCTTTGAAATGGCGTTGTTCAGGCTATGGCAACCTAAGAAAATAACAGTGTTTTCATATAGTGGTTGTTAATGGGTATCTAGAAAATGCATTGGTAGCCACATGAGTGAAATGAAATTAATCACATGAAATGTACCAATGTGGCAGTAAAAAAGAAAAAAATAATCAGTTTGACTGTGATGAAACTTGTCATGGAGTGAGTATTTATGAAACTGCCACAAACAAATTAGAATGGAAGGTGGAGGTAAAGATAATTTTGAAATAACCTGGGGACAAAACCCATATGGTAAGACAAAATTTCATTAATGTTCTTCAAGTGACATGTAATAATAATTTATTGAAAATGGGGAAGGGTAAGTACTTGTATGTGTATTTATATTTAGGGAGTTTTGCTTGGCTCCATATTGAGATCCAAGAATCATCTCGTGTAGATTTCTAATTTAGATACTTTGTCACTTTCTTTCAGTTCATCATTTACAATAACTCATTACAGGAGTGAAAATTCACCAAATTCCGAATCTGGATTTAAATAGTTGCAAAACTGAAATAGTAGTTTTCGTATTGTACGGGCCCTTATACTGTGTATTTCTTCACTAGTACAAACCATGTACAACAACATGCAAATGATGGAAAACCACAGTCATTTTATAGAAACAAGATTCATACAGCTATCAAAGAGCTTTGAAGCACAGTCAGCAGTTGGCAGCAACAGATATTAGAAGTATATAGCTCTTCTTAAATATCTTTGCTATCGTTTCTGTGAGAATGAAATGACACACCACTGGCAAAACAAATTTTAATCTCAGTAAAGTTGCATTTTGCCATGTAAAATAAAAGGTTATAGCATAAACTTGTTATGTGAGTGACAGGGAAGTGAGTAAAATCTTAAAGTTTTTCCTTATTAGAAAACTGTAATTGGAAAATTCTTTTTAGAAAGCAAAGATAGTGAGACTGTCTACCAAAACATGAAGTTTTTGGATGGCAGTTTGTATACCAAGAAATGAAGTCTTCACCTATCTGTACTAGGTTTGGAGGCAATGTTTTGAATCCCCTGTTCTCTTGTCTGGCTTGGGTCCTGTAGCTTTGAGTTTGCAAGAACTATGCTTCCATGTGAAGGGCTTTCACCATATCTGAGGGATTTGTTGCTGTGTCGAGGAGCTCAGATACTTGCATGGCAAGTGTATCAACAGGAAAAATACCTACGGTCTGTAGCTATGGTATGAACACTGAATCTGCTAAGCTAGCTCCTTTTCAAACTCAAATTACTCACATATGTAATGTATTTTATTAGCAAAGGGGTTTGTCTGCTGCTTTTATTGCAACACGGGGCAGTCTTGGGTTTTGTCGTTTTGTGGATTACTGCTTTAAAAAAATCTGGTGTTGCTTGTAATAAAATTACAGTTCTTTGCCAAGTAACTGAATAAGAAGAATACACAAACGAAACGTCTTGAGTGGTTCTCTGCACTTAGAACAAAATACTTCGTGCAATGAGCTTTTCTTCCTAGTTCCCAGTTAGTAGTGCCTCCATTTTGGGCTTTTTGTTTACATCTATGTGGTAGAACTAATTCTAATTGTCAAGTTCAATCTGTTTTCTCTAAGAACTTGAAGTACAAGGCCTTATTTTCATAGTTTTGTCCAGTATGTTGATATATATATATATATATATATATCATATTTGTTGAAAATAAGCACAGTATAAGAAGTTTTTTGATCTTTTATTAGCAAATGCTGTTTTAAACAGAGAAGAGACAGGTAATTTAATTAGCGTTTCAGTTTATTTTTTCTAATTTTGCAACCTGGTTATTAAAATTTATCTGAAAAGTGTAAAACTTTTCATTGAAGCAGATTTGCTTTTGGTTAATGCTGGGGAAAAGAGAAAAGCTTTATTTAACAGTTTCAATTAACCAACAGTCATTGCTGCTTTCCTTTTTGACTGTTGGTGAAAATGCCACCACACACGCTCATGCCACTTTCAGTTCCTGTGCAGTGATCATAAAGGCTCCAGTCAAAAGATTTTGTGAAGGCCAGCAGAGCTGACAGAGTAAGCTCAGTTACATAGATGCTCCAAGACCATCTTTTGTTAATTATCCAGCTTAGAATTAAGAAAATATCTGATGTTTCACTAGGGTCCTTTATGTAGCTCTTTCATGTAAGAGCCATTTGCAGAGCAGTCTGGTGCAAGCCTGTATTTTTCTGCCTGTGGTTCAACTCAAGCATCTGCTTGACTTGTGGTCAACTTGTTAACTTCCAATTTCAATAATACATTCTGCCTTTTTAAATTCTTCCTGCCTTCTAAAGACTACTGGGATGTAAAACTTCATCTTGTGTGGCAGCTAAGTCCTTCTCTTTGGATGTTTAATTAGTGGGAGATGGATCTAATATAATCACTTTGTATATTGCAGACAAAGACAAAAAACCTTAACTGCATAACTTGTGAAATTCAAAGGCAGATAAGTATGGAAGATGAAGTATAGTTATGGCATGGAGCTGAATCAGGAGAAGTTTAGGTTGGATATTAGGAAAAGGTTCTTCACCCAGAGGGTGGTTGGGCACTGGAACAGGCTCCCCAGGGAAGTGGTCACAGCACCAGCCTGACAGAGTTCAAAAAGCGCTTGGACAATGCTCTCACAGGCACATGGTGTGACTCTTGGGGTGTCCTGTGCAGGATTAAGAGTTGGACTCAATAATCCTTTTGGGTCCCTTCCAACTCAGCTTATTCTATGATTCTATTCTAGGTATGAATTATATATAAAGGGGCCAGTTTTCAAAATACAGTTTATGGCTTTTGTTGGGATAGGGAAGCAACACTAGCCACACTGATTTTATTGTAAAATCAAAAGCACTTGCTTTTTACGCAAAAGAAGGTGTTCAGAATAGAGAAACCTGTGCTGTGTCAAATTAGTTCTTTATGCATTTAAAATAAATCCTGAAATGTAGCCATGTAGGCTGACAGGGAAAGTAAATGAGCCTCATTGTAGCAAGACTTTCCTCCACAAAGCTTTTTATGTAACTGTAATTACTGAAACACATTTCCACATAATCCTGTCAAGGATAGCCCTCTGGTTTTAAGCTTGGAGAAGACTCGAGTTTGTGACACAGTCAGTCAGAAACTACCAAGAGCCAACAGAGACAATGAAGTGCCTCAGGTTGGAATGATGACTTGCAGAACAGACCACCACATCTAATCTTAGGGCAGACTGGTATGAATGCCCTGCCATTTCTGGGTGACATTGCCACCTTCTGCAGTCCAAGCCACTTGGGAATAAGCATTCCAGGCAACAGCCAGCCTGCTGTGTGGGTGGTATGGGAGGAGCCATTGATCCTCTTTATGAAAGCAGTGCTGTAAGCAGAAGCTTAAAATAATCTACTCTTTTAAAGGATATCGTTTCATCTCCACCCTTCCAAATAAATAAGTCAAATTAAAGCACTCCTACATAATCCCCCTTCTGTGTCACAACAAGGAAACATAAGTGTTGATTTTTCTGCTGGGCTGTTAAATTTTCATGGCAGTTTTGCAAGGCTAATTTAACATTACCAGTAGAAGCTTCACCTCCGTGCACTCGTCTGTTGTGATGAGACACTTGCAGACTATTGTTTCTGGGTCATTTGAGCCAACTAGTGGTCCTGTGGCTGTTGACTTAAACAATTCATTTCCACTGCCTCCACACTTTCACTACTTTCCAAGCACTTCCTTGCATTGTTTCATTAAATAATCCATTCAAGCTCTTGAGCAGATAATCAGAAGGGAAAGTGCGTATCAAAAGTGGTAATGTGGCAGAGATCAACTTTATCCTCTCAGTTGTGATTTTGGAAAAGTTATTAGACCATAGGCATACACCCACAGTGCCCAGCTCTGAGCTGTGCAGGGTAACGTTATTTGTCCATTTGAGAGCTATAAAATACTGCCAGACCAGAAACCTGCAAGTGTAATTGCCACATTTATCAGTTAAATGTTGCAAACGCCAGGGCTGCTCCAGTGCCTGTTGGATTGTGGCTGTGTCTGGCTGTGTGCAGTGCACCATCTCTCTGACTACAGCATGCATCGATGCATTATATAAGCTCATAGCATGAGGCAAGCTTAAGGACATAAGTTATGAAGTTGTTTGGTTTTTGTTTATCTACAGCTCTTGGAACTGCAATGCACACAAGTTTTTATGGGTGGTCTCTAACTTATGTCGTAGACTTAAGCAGTCACTTGTCTGCAACTACAGTGTTACTTGGAAAGTTGGGGTTTTTTGAGTTTTTGTGAAAATTAGAGGCATCTGGAGTCATGTAATAGATGAGTTGCAAACTCAGTTGCAAATGTGATATGTTTTATCTGTAGCACAAATGTATACATATTACTTTTCAATTTAACAAATCCTACTGCTGATCTATAGAGTAAGTTTTTAAAAGTCCTAAGATCTAGGAAGAAATAATTATGACTTTTTTTGAGGCGGGTATGCTCACAAGGTAAAAAAAAGGGCATGTCTAAACGTACTTTCTGTTTTAATTTCTGTTTATTTCTAGCACACCAGGAACTACTTGCTTAGGAAAGCATTTTTCTCCTGATACTTCACCTACTTTCATTTCATTAATAACTAGGAAGCTACAGACTGCTCAGCCATCCTAGTATGGCTTAGCATATATTATTGCAACTAATCCAAATGCTGTAGCAAAGAAAAGAGAAGTTGTAGTTTATTGACTTGTTGGCCGTATTGCTGTTTGTGCAAGCTGTTTGGGTGACCAGCCTCTAGGGAAGGATTTTTGACCTGCTGCTGTATCCAGAGAGCTTATTACAGCGTGGAGCTGAAATCTATCCAGAGCAATGAAGCTTTCTTTTTCCCTGGTATTCCCTCTCTTTGGTTTTGTAGCCCCGCTGTAGCTGCTTGTCCCCCCTGGGGAACCAATTGCAGTGCTGGAAAATTAATCTCACAATAAGTATTTGATGGTCTCTGCAGGATTATATCTTTGGAGAGGCAGCAGCAGTGTGTCATTGACTTCTTATTGCCCTCTGATCATAGTGATTTTGACACAAATCCGCCTCACCACTGCCCAGCCCAAGGGAGCTTACAAAGGAACACAAAGTACGATCCAAGCAGTAAATGTGTGTGTATTTAACTTTTATAACGTTAAGGGCAAGCAGTGTCAGTAAGCAGCAGAATGATCCTGCAGCTGTCCTGTGTGTTCAGGACTTCATGTCTTCAAGAAGGAGGTTTCACAAGTGCTGCAATGTTTAAGAAAAGTAGACCAGAAACCATTTATTAACTGTTTAGCTCATTTCCTCCCTGAGTCATTGTGAGAAATCGAAGCATGAATCTGTTTAACATCTCTTTTGCCACTCACTGACTTTCCTGATAGATTGCCCCAGTGGAAGGATTGGTGTCTATACTAAAGAAGAGAGATGACAGGGATGGAAAAACAATTGCTCAAGTCCAGCAAAGGCAAACAAAGAGAAGAGTGAGATTCCAAGAAATGGAAGACACGTTGGATCAAGGTAGTTTAAAGCTGTTCATTCATAGGTTGCTCTCTTGGGGTGCAAATATTGTCAATCACAACAGCAAAGCAGGCATTTATTGAACATACTCTCTTGGTTTTTTAAAACTTAGTAAGTAAAGGTTGATCAAAGATTGTTAATCTGTACCAAGTTTGGGTAACAAGACTACAGAAGGATACAATAATCACGCTTCTGTTTTAAAGGTTGGTTGAGAATGAAGTCACTGCTTTTTCCTCTAGGTGAATGATATACAAGTGACAGATAATTGAAGTCCTTTCATTAATGTTCATTGCTTAGAGGTGGGAGGTATTGGCTTTCTCCCTAAATCCATTTCCTGTGTAGGTAGAGGGATGTAGAAGAAACAAGTCTGTTGTGCTTTGTCCATGGGTACATTTCCAAGCCTTTCTAGTAGACCATGGGAGTGGAACTGTCAGATTTTAACCTTGCTTTATAATTTAACATGCATACATATTTGCTAACTGTCATTAAATCTGGCTTCACACCTTACTGTCTTTTTGATGGGCTAAATAGCCTCATGAGAAATACAATATGTTATTTTGTTATGCTTTTTTTTGGAGTTTAAGATCTCTTTTACTCAAACTGAAGAGTTATTAAGAAAAATACTTTTGGTTGCTAATGATATAGAAAGTGCTATCTACTGTCTATGCCAGCCACTAAATGGTATAAATTAATGCTTAAAAGTGTATTAAGCATGTCTCAAACATTCATAGCCTAAAAGAGACCCTATCCCATCTTTTTCTTGAAATTATTAAGTTAAAAGTATTTATGTTTTATTTAAAATTCCAATTAGAGTTTTTTCTATTATTTTTCCCCAAGGATTTAGCAAAAGGAAAGTTGTTTATTATTATTATTACTACTACTACTTTAAATCTGATTTCAAACACGCACAAAAAAAATCACTTGAATGTTTCTTTTTACCCCATTTCTTCTCTCTGGTGTAGAGTGAAGGGAGTATAGAAATTTTCTTAGAGCCATGGCAGTCTGACAGAAGATGCAGATGTTGTTCATGCATACAGATTAACAAGGGCAAGTGAGGTTGTGAGGATTTAGCAGCACCCCTGCAACTTCGGTATTGCTCCTACTCTGGAATAAACAATTATGCAAAGAATTAGCAGAAAATAACTGAAATGTAAAATAACCTCTCACATTAGCCTGCTCTGAAGGTTTTGTCTCAGTACTTAAAATGTGAGAGTAAACACAAGTAGTTCATTGTAGTGCAGTCAGTGTTATTACAAAGAAGCAAGAATGTTTCCATTTGGTTTAATTTCAAAGCCTTTGTTTCATTTCAACTATTCCATGAAGGAAGGCTTTGGTTGTGCGGCATTCTCACTGGTTAGTGTATTTTGCCTCAGGGTGGAATGACTCCACAAGTGATCTCAGCAAGGACGGGTACACAGACTGCAGAAATGAAGCAATGTAATTATTTAGGTTTCTGAAAAGACTGAGAAACATAAAATTCCTGGTATATATTGTGGTCACTTTGACATGGTGGGCATTATTAAGTGTGTTTACCTCTTGACCCGTTTATGATAAAAACCTGTCTCAGGTTTTCTCACATGCATTTGTATTGCTTTGAATAGCATCCTTTTTCACCTTTTCTGCTCTTATTTACAGATGAAGTGTCTGGTGGCTCCTGTATTTTGCTGATCCTGCTGTGCATAGCAACTGTTTTCCTTAGCATTGGAGGAACTGCACTGTACTGCACCTTTGGTGACATGGAATCCCCCGTGTGTACTGATTTTGCAGCCAACATGGATTTCTATTATACACAGATACTGCAGCGTGTGGAAGAACTTAAACACTGGATAGCCTTCTCATAGCTGAAAGGAGTGGAGACAGCACGTTGAGAGCTCACCAGTGGTTACTGGAGAGGGTAGAACAAAATTGTGATTTCGAGTTCTCTAACACTTGCCACCTGCAGGTGATGTGTATTTGACAATATACTTTCACATTTACTTAGAAGTCAAGAAAATTTTAGTTTAGCAATCAGGTGGCAAAACGTTCACATCTGTTCACAACTGTAGCAGTGTGGTATGGGAGCATAAAAAGTTATTATCTTCATCCTTTTGAAAGTAGGCAAGTAGCTTTTCATCCACTTGAGCAAGCAAAGAAGAAGGAAGAAAATTAACTGTCTTCTATATTCTCTCCCATTGCCACACATTGTGTAAGCAATCTCTGGAAGCTTAGTAAAAGGACAGCTTTAATTTACAGCTGTTTGTGCAAAGGTGTTGCCTCCAGCTATCATGCAATAAGTCTCTGTTTTATGGAAACATTATTTTTTTTCTAAGTCTTACTGGTTTTATCCATTTTATTTCTCCTGGTGAGCCATGTAATTATTTGGGTGGAGTGAGGAAAGTGCAGTGGCATTTAAGGAGCCCTCATTTGGTGATAACCAGGCTGACTCTGTATCTTATAGCTTACAGTGAATATCATGAATGGGATAAATCTGCTGGCAGATTTCACTAAATTTCTTGGACCTTTACTCTCAGTGTCATGTGGGTTGTTTTAGAAATGGAAGTTAAAAAAGAAATCACTGGTCTCACTAAAAACAGAAACAAAAGTAAGATGTTTAGTAAATTATTCATATTAAATAATCAAGTGGCTTTGGCCAATTTTAAAGCACCTGGTAGCAGGTGTGGGGCCAACCGGGTTTTCCTCCAGCTATGTCACTGACTTGGAGTAATCACTTTGTGCCTCAATTTCTTCTCCATAAATGGGGAATAATGATCCTTGCCTTTGTCTATGACTATTTATTGGAATTAGGGCTCGTGTCTGATTCATCCCAAATGAGTGCACAGGATCACGGAACTGTGTGGCTGCAGCCTCTGTCACTGTGTGAAAGTTATGTAAAGTGGGACTGATCCAACAGGAGGGATTCAGAGGTTCACTGCAGATCCACAGCATGTTAGTATTCCAGGGCACTTGTTCCAGCTGATAAAGCACATTTGCATCTATTTGCCCTGCAGTTCTGAGACCTGCATTGTAAAATCTGTTCTTTCTCTATCAGCTTTACAAATTTAGATCAGTACAAAGAGTCATTTAAAATGGGTATTTCTATCACTTGGTGCTCAGCCCTCCCTGTGTGGTGGTGAGAGAAACACTGACAGGACAGTGAAGGTGAGAATTAGACACACAGGCCTTTGGGCCACACTCTGGTCAAGATGTGGCAGCTGTTCTTGCACAGAGCACAATGGTCCAGCCCTGCTGACGGTGTGAGTGTGAAACTATTCCTTTACACCTCAGGAAACAGCATTTTCGAGGGGTCCACTTCACTCCACTCTGTGATTTCCTGCTTACTAACCTTGTATGATGCAGTGTGTTCAGGTTTAGGACATTATTTTGTAAAATGCTATGAAGTGAAATCTTTGAGATACTGCTCAGAATTATAACATTAAAGATCATGCTTCCTGACATTTGCAAGCAAATTGTCCCTCTAGTGAGCTTGATTGTTCCTAATGCACTGTTATACTTAACGGGTTTTTAAAGTGGAAGTTAAAATCTTGTTTTTTCTAGAATAAACTGCATGTATGATTTCTCTTTTGGTTTTCACTGTGGAGGCTTAGTTTATTTATACCCTAGGGAGCCTCATGTGCAGCTTTATATTAAACTAGCAAATTTTAAATGCCCAAGTTAATGAAAACTTTTGCTTTTAGAATGAAACTGGAGAACGGTAGTTTGGGGGTTCTTTGTTTGTTTGATTGTTGTCCTCAGTGTATCATAATGCTGGGCTACTCTAAAGGAGAAAGGGAAAGACACTTTTGTATTTTAAAGTGTTACTGGCTGGTTCAGTTTATTATTTGAATTCTGGGTTTGTTTGTTTATTTATTTGTTTTGTTTTTCTTTTAAAGAAGAGCCTAATTTTCTTTTTTGGCAATTTACTCACAGAGTAATTAAAAAGCATGCATTCAGTTAAAGTATGTATTTATAGTGACTATGTAGTTAGAATGTATTTTGGGTTTCTGTAACTTTGCATTGAGTGTTTCAGAATATTAAGTTTATTCCTAAAGAGACAGCTGTTGATTTCAGCTTAAAAAAAATATTTTTAACTTTTTGTGCACTTCATCACCAAAAAGATCAAGAGGTATTTATAGATCTATTTATTCAAAATTATATCAGACATGGAGATCAAAGATCCACACCTTCTAGGTTCATTTAATTAAAACTATTTTAAAATAATTATTTTATTTTAAACAATAAAGCTATTTAAAGTCAAAGCAGTTTTTAATAAGTATTTCAGTTTCGAATCAGTGGCCCAAATCTCCTGGTGTGTTCTCTTTGTGCTATATTCCTGGTGCAAAGACTGACTAGTATCAGCAGAACTGCCTACAAGATCGTGAGGAGGTTGGGCAGCACTTTACCAACACGTACCCACTGAAAAATGGGCAGCCAGACATTCTGTGTAACTCAGATACCCTACACTTGTAACTTGGAGCCTCTCTTCAGCCTTCCCAAGCTATGCCCAGGTACCACACCTGCCAAGTCTCTCAGGATTTGAGGGAGCAGAAAGGGCACATGTGCACAGGCTGTCCAGCTCCTGATCTGAGCTGCTCACTCCTCATTTGCAACCGAGGGTTTGAATCTGGATCTAACTTCTGTTGGCATTCCTTTATAAAAAGCTGATGGTGCAAACTCTTGCTTCGTGTGACAATTCTGTTTGTGCAAATCGTTTGCATGGTCTGCAGTGCATTATCAAACGTGCAGCTACCAACAGAACAAAATTTGCTTTGCGTTGGAACTCCAAAGAGTGTGCGGGTAGGCCTGATGTTGGCCTTCCTATGTGTCCTGTTCTCTTTGGAATACTGGTGACATTGCTTCCACCTGGGTGACCTGAGGGGTTAGGATTTACAGACAGGTAAATCAAAGCGAAAAGAGTTAATGGATTTGAACAGTTATTACTCTTGTCTGAGTGTTTGAGGTAAAATAATACCAAGCAACAGCTAAGATTGTTTCAGGAGGAAGAAAACAGTGGAAAAAGGCTTCCCCTTTACACACTTGGTGCATTTTAAAGCCTTTTGTGTATAACTTTTTATTTATTCTGTTTCCTTCCCTGCCACTGTCTTTATGGCTGTTCTGCTTGGCAGTAGGGGAAACATACTGTGGCTGACTTAAAAACATTTGTAATTGGTATGAACATTCAGAGAATGGTTCCATACTTGACAGTAGTTAAAAAATATTTTCGTAAAATAGGACTGGATTTCAGGTTGCTAGTGTACCTTCAGAGAAGTTGGGCCACTTAATCACCTGCAGCACTCTACTAGAAACCCCCACCTTCCTGTTTATTCTTTGAGCATAATTATTTCAAAGAGATTCTTGTGATAGGGAAAAAGCCAGCAAGACTTTTCATGTAGATTCAGCATTATGCTGACAAAAAAATCTGACCACATAATTAACACCCTCACCTCAAACAGCCCAGACTACACCGAGAAAGGCACTGTGCTGCAGCGTAGCCACACTGTTCTGCAGGCTTCTTCTCAAGACAGCGTAAGGAAGCAGACATGCCACAGCCCAGATATTCCAGCAGAAGTTTGTGATCTAGACACAGCCCGTGTTTTAGGGTTTTTTTTTCCATTATCTTTGCTTTCATACCTGGAAAATGCATAGTAGCCCTGGTGACAAGCAGTAGAAGTATTGTAACAAAAAGGGAAACTCTTGTTTAGGGTTCTTGGTAGTAAAGGGCAAGTTTGAACTACCAGGTAAACACTGGAAGTCCAGATTCTTGTGTGATTAGGTACTGTTCCACTCAATAACCTAAAGGGATGTTACCCTCCTAATGAAACCTGTTTGCCTACTTTGTACTGTAATGTAAAACCAAGAACATCTGAAAGGAATCAAAGTTATTTGTAACAAATTTATCTTAAGCTTCCTTTAGCAAAAGGAGTAAATAACTGTCTTTGAAAGTCACCCAAGCTTGTAATTTCCATACTGTAGCAAAAAAAAAAAATAAAAACTGTCCCAAAGAAAATACATGACCTTTTTTGGTACTGTGATTCCTAAATGTCTGAAAAGACTGAGATGATTTTCTGTGAAATTCAAGCAAATGAGCAGTACCTCCAATAGGAATTTCATGGTCAAGCCCACACCAGAATGGAAAATGAGGATAAAACGTGTAAGGTTTGGTCTGGTTTTTGGTGTAGTTTTCCTGGGTGATTTGTCTTTGTTTCAATAGTTAAACAAAACCCAGCTTCCTCCCAGAGCCTGGTGCCACCAGACAGGTGGGTTTCAAGTACCAAAATGTTGCCTTGCTGCATCATTGTGAAAGCAAATTGACAGATGGTGAGTTTCAGAATTCCTAGTAATTGGTGGGTGACCTGGATAGTGGTCACCAGACATTCTGCTCTCTGATCTCAATTAAATAAATGAAAACCCACAGTTGCGAGTCAATCCAACCCAGAAGCCTCTGGAGTATGCCAATAGCTACACTCTTCAACACTTCTCCACCCATTTCTATTCCTTCTGTCTCCTTCCCACTTTACCATTTCTTTCCCAGTATGAAATAGCACGTGTTCTATCATTCACAGGACCGTAAGTGTTAGGAATTGAGTTAGGAAGGGACCTCAGAAATCTCTAGTCCAAACTTCTGCTCAAGGCAAGGTCAATTGAGATCAGACTAAATTGCTCAGGGCTTTATCCAGTCGGGTCTTGAAACCCTCCAAGGATGGAGACTGCACAACCTCCCTGGGCATATTCTTCTGCCTGGCTGTCCTCAGGGTGAAGAAACTCTTCTTTAAACCCTGTATCATCTCTCTTTCAATTTTTTGTCTCTCATCCTCCTGACACGCACTGCTGTGAGGGAGCATCTTAGTAACCTCCTCAGAGAAATCATCTCTTCTCCAGGCTATACAGTATTTTCTACCACTGTCCTTCTGATTCTTCTCACCTTCTTGTCCACAGTATATTCTTTCCTGATAGGGATCCAGAATCCTTTTACTAGAATAAGGATCCTGCATCCCTTTCCTCTTCCACCTTAGACTCTGAAATTCAATATTAAGATTTAGAAATCAGCAATGAGGCCACAGGCAAAACTGAAATAGCAATTACAACTACTATTGCAATAAAAACTCTGGATGACTCTTGCTGGCTCACCAGTGTATAGCAGTGATTGCAGAACTTACGCTGATTCATGTACTGCTCTTAAACAGCTGCTGTTTAAAGGACTACATGCTGACATCCATGGGTCTTAATGAAATAATCTGAATATTTTTCTGTAAAATAGCTACCCAAGGAAGCCTAAAATATTTAACTACGAAGTCCTTTTTTAAAAATGAGGTTTTTAGACTTTGGTGTTTTAAGGCTCCTTTATATCATTTGTGATTTGTATTACTTTGAATTAAATGTCATGGTAATTCTTTGTCATAACATGAGCCTAGGCTTTACTGATTTCAGTAATGTCCAAAAATTGTGGTCATTTCTTGAAGAAAATGATGGTGGGGAGTAGATGCATGCTGTTTTACAGTTGCTTTGTGACAGCTGTTACTGAATTGGTACCAGTGAATTTCAGCCAAAGTCGTACACTTGGGTTCATTTTTTTTTTAATATGGCAAACAAGCTAAAATAGAAAATGTAGAGACAGCACTGAAGCACACCCAAAATTTCTAAGACCTGTCCAATAGTAGACAAAAGTCCTCCATTAATCTAAAATTGCTAAGCTGCTCTTTCTTGAAAATGAGTTTGAATCTATCTTCACATGACATCAGATCCGTCAGCTCTGAAGCTCTGCTTTTTGCCAAGGAACTGTCTAGCAAAGTGTCATCTTTTAGCCAAGTTGGGCCCCTGATGTAGCAATCATTTGTTAGGCTGCTGGGAAGTTTCCAGTTACGCTTCTGTCAAGTGCCAGTTAATGATTGTGTCCCATTTCATTGCCTGGCACTGAAAATGAGCTTAAGCCCCACTATTGTGCTTTCACAGACTGATCAAAGCTGTTACCAAAAACAACTTTCAGAGTGAGAGCTAAATGTTTTTCAGAAAGCGCCACGTGCCAAGTACTGCAGTGAGAAAACTTGACTGGTTTTGCCATAACATGTCCAGATTCCAGAGCTGCTGTTTGCAATGCATGGAAGCAGAGCTCATGCTTGTGTTTCCGACAGTGCACCCCTTAGCCTGGCCAGGATTCATTCTGCTCTCCTGAGCTGGCAGCCTTGCACGAGAAGGTAGTGGTTGCATCAGAAGTGGTGAAGAACCAGAAGTGGTAGAAGCTGAGCAACGTGAGATGTTCCTTCCACATAAACCTTACACCTAAAAATAGAGGTGCTGGTTTGGTTTTTTTTTTTAACTTTCATCTAGGAACTATTTATCAGTTTTCTTTCTTACCTTTTTATTAGAGAAATACAGCATTAAGCCAATTCCTCTGTTTCTTTTCCTGAAATAGGAACTGATGCTTTTTTGCCAGAGAGAACACGCATCTTAGCACCTGATGCTGAGAATCTTTGTGCTTGTGCAGCTTTTCTGCCAGAATTTCTAATGAAATCGATAGGTAGTCTCTGAGGCTATGAAAGTAGCAAGAATATATTTTCACACTACTTTTCCTGAGGCAGCTGAATTCAGTGCACTATAGAAGAGACTTGCAGAAAGAAAGGGAGTGGAACATTTGAATCACTAAGGATCCATACAGTCAATTTCAGCAAGAAAAAATACCAGTATCTACCATCATAGAAACCAGCAAGGTTGCTTCAAAAGACCCACCATAAATAATAGAAAAGAGTATGTTTGAAAAGAGTTATAAAGAAAAAAATATACTGAGGTTTCTAGTAACTTTTCAAAGATCTGAAGATTTATGTAGAAATTGGTAAATTAAATAAGGGGGAAGAAATTCTCAGTGTTACACAAAGGTAAAGACAGTATCTTATGAGCAAAAAGGCTGCAGAAATAAGGTAGCAAAGATCTTAGATCAACTATGATAACTTTTTACTGGAAAAGAATCAAAAATATTTCTGATAAATATATCTATCTATCAGATGGAGGTTTTTTCATCAGATTTTACAGAAACAGAAAAGAGATGCACAACAGTTTAATGACATCAGGGAGGAAAAGGGACTAAGGATAGAAATACTGTTAAATTCTTTGTAGGAGACCTTAGGAGCAATTTAAGTGGTTTGTACAAGGTCACGTAGCAGGAAGAAGAGCAAGATCAGAGCTTATAAATCCTATTTTATGATCTTTTGTCCGTTCCCAGTCCCCACTAGGGCAACACAGATTAGGGAAGATAAATGACTACCCTTTTGTTCATAGTCTCTTTGACTTCACACAGCTTTAAAGATATTTTTATATTCTTATAAATTTTGAGGTGATCTTAAGGAATCAATTTTATTCAAGGGATGAATTTCCTTTCTAGTATGCAGGACAAACTGCAAATGCCCTTTTAGCATATTTTTAGTGCTTGATATCATCATAGCCATGGTAGCTGGTTGCTATTTACATGTATTAAAACAAATGGTATCAACAGACCACAAACTTGTGGGAACACAAAGTATAATGGCAATCTCTATCATCAGAAAACGAGGCTCAGGCTGTCTGTAGTTACTTTGTGTTTCACCATCTAACCCTTACTACTCATGCTCTGTTAAGTACCAGGAAAATAACGATTCTGAGCAGAAGGGGCCCTGCTGAGAATCCTAATCAAGCCACAATCTCGCAGCTCTGCTGGGCTCCACACAATACCTATCTCTGTGCCAAGAGGGAGGAAACAAAGTGGTGTGGAAAGAAGCCGCAGTCACCAGATTCTGCCTCCCGGCAGAAATGAAGTTCTTGTGAGGCACAGAAATGTTTTGACCATGGAGTGGATGTTGTCATCACTGTCTGCAAATGTGAAAGATGAAAATCATTTCAAATGTTCTTGGCATCCCTCAAAATGACTTTAATAACCGTATTTTCATTTCAATTTTTTTGTTACTGAAAGCTTTCCCTTAGTTGAAGGCACAGAAAATTATGCAATGTTTTTTTTGAGGGGTTTTTTGGTGTGTACTGTCTCTTGTATTTTTCTATATATAGGGCATTACTTTTCTGAGTCAATTCACTGGGTAATAGCCCATGATTTACCTACAAAGGCAAAGTAGATGGCCATTAGCAATAAGTGACTCATGTATTATAAAACAGCCCCATTAAAAGGAACCATCCCTATCAAGTCATGCAGTAGGATGATGAAACAATATTTTCAGTGAATTAGCTGAATTTTGCAATGCGTAGCAAGCCTTGCACAGCCCACCCACACTGCCAGCTCAGTCTGGCACTTTGTTCGAATTTGTGCTGGGATCTTGCATGGCCACAATTTCCCAGTACAGAGCAGCCAGGGAGGCAAGTATTCTCCCCTTTGCTCCTTTGACCACGGAGATGACCAGGTCTCTCAAAGCTGAACAGAACAGCCAAGAGTCACCTGTAAAGACACCTACAGTTTCGGTAATGAAACTCCAAAACTGTGAATCAAATGTTCTGCTCCCAGGAGATCAAGGAGTATCCTTTAGGACTGAGCCTGAAATTGTTTTGCCTACAGTCCAGCATAGAAGAGACTTCACGGCGTGTCCTATGGTACCTTCAGAAGTAGCTCAAAGTAATTGCTATCCTGAGCACTCCCAAAAAGGTTAGAAGAATCTAAACTTGCTGGTATTCATTAAGTAGATATATGTAGTACGAAGCATTGAAAACTTTGGGATCCCTGAACAAAAGCATTGTGGAAACCCTAAAAAGACTTGTAGAAAGTTTTGAGTGGAAGCAGTGCTGCTGGGACTGCCTTATGATTTCAATATCATTCAAATATGAACACGTTTCTTAAGGTAAAAAGGCTGCACTGTGTGGCATTAACCATCACAGAACACTTACCATCACAATCACGAATTTAAATATGGTTTAGCAGGTCACACTAGGACAGAGACAGGGCAAGTTTAATTTTTTTTTTCTGGCTATTGTTCTGAACTGCGCTGTTAAATAGAAAACCTCTTTCTTTCCAGGTTTGGTTTTTTTATAGTCCTTATATTCTATTCCATTTTATTTTCCTCAAATCTTCATTCCTGCCTCTGAACAAAATCCTTTTTTACTAATTGGCTCAGTAATTTCTTACATATGGCCAGAGAAGAAAATGGCTGTGGCTGTGACAGAGTTTGAAGTAGTTGGGAGGAAGAGTTGATGAAGTGATAAGAACACAAAACTGGAACTTGGGAGGGTTTACTTTAATTGTCTGCTCTTCCACGGATTTCCTATGTGGTCTTAAGCACATCACTTAATTCTGTGTTTCAGTACACTGCATATGTAACAGGGACAATTCTCTGAAGCTCCCTGTGGCAGTACTTATTCTAATGATCCTTAGAGTGAGTGGAGTCATGGTAATTTCAGAAGTAAAACGTTTTAAGCAATATCAGCAACTTGCTAGTCACGCTTTGACTGAGATGGTTACCCGGCATCGTCACAAGTAATTGCCATGAACCCTGCATCTGAGAAAAGAGGGGAAGAAAACCCTTCTTGTTAATCACTTTTTAAGTTTTCTATGAATATGAAAGCTGTTTCAGAGGGGCTGTAGGAAAGAAGTATTGAAAAATAGGGAGATATATTTTAGTATTTCTGCCAGCTTTTGTGCTGTGCATAAATTGCATTCGGTGTTAGGGGGTTTTTTGTGAGTTGTTTTAGCATCATAATGACTATACTGTGAGATTTTACAGTTATTTTAAGCTACCTGTAGAAATAAAAACTGCTTTTGCCTCCCTGCATTTCCCTATGGGAGTGAGGGGTAAAGCCAGTTGCTTGATGGATTTCAGTCTCTGGTATCTGCAGTGCACAGACTTGTTAGTCCTTCCCACTTCATACCATCTGCAGTGGAACAGAGCTTTCAGTGGGCTTAATGCTGCTGGTGGTCTCTGAGAAGGGAAAGGAGCGGGGGTGTGGGCAGAAACAAACTGTGGAAAATACAACCAGGTTGTTTTTTAAAGTAATAATGCTAAAAGCTTTGAAAGAGAATGTGAAAGTCTGTCCCCCATCCTTTTCACATTTATACCAATTAAGCTTTTTGCTACGTGTGACTCACTGTGATGACAGGATTAGTTGGGATTTAGTGATTTAGATATATTTAGTGATTTAGATTCTCAAGTTCACTGAAATTGCCCATCATAAGCTATTCACTGAAAATCTTGAAAATAATGTGGGAGGCTGATATAAAGGAAGGAACAAACCAAATTAAGTTACACCTTCCAGTTCAAACACAACCTAGAAATTCCCTGGTGCAGCTGCCTGCAGAAGCACCCTTCTGTCACAGATACTGGCTGTGGAAACTGCCCTTGACTGCAGAGAAATTTGGGCATCTTGTTGGTTCTGTAGGGTTTTTTCCCTTTTTGTAGTGACCTCCTTGTAGGTTTTTGTGCAGAAGGTAGAGATTTTGCCCATTTTCTTCCAAATATGTACCCAGGTGGTGACAGAGAAGAGTGATGCTATCATAATCTCTTACTGAAATAGAAAAAGATTATGGTCACAGCAGGTAGCACCCATTTTTTGGTGCTATTGTTACATTTCTGTGGGCCCATTTTTCAGAACCTTGCATATCCTATTCTTTTCAGTTGATGCTGGGAGAACTAAATACAGAGGAGCCACCATTTAATGCTGTCTATGCCTATGTCACACAGGAAAACCAGAAATGGATGTTAGATGAATAATCCTATCAGCCCGTATTACAATTCATTGTTAGATCTTTGTGAGCTGAGGTACTTATCTCAGCACATCTCACTGAGGTGCTGCTTTTCAGCACCTCATGATTTCCAGGGCATGTTTGAATAAATGGTAAAAAAACCTTTAGGAAGGGGAGGGGAAGGGTAGGTCATGTAATTAGATGAAAATAGGTCGTATGACTGGGATTTTCCTTGTGATTAAATACTCATTGCTGCCAATCTATTCAAATTGGAGAGAGACAGGGGAGCAAGGGATACAAATGTATTGTCCTTTCTTCAGGCTCTTTCTTGTTTCTCATTGTCTCTCGACCTCAAATATCTCATTCTCAAAAAAAAAAATTCAGACTCCTGCTGCTGCTGCTGCTTCTATTACTGTGAGGAGCACTGCTTTCTGAAAGTAAATTACTGATTGATTATGCTGGACATGTCACCAGAAATGCATGGTATCATTAAGATAAGTTATTTGCTTCCTTTTGAGTTTTCCTCCTTTGGAAGAAGAACTTCATTTAGGTGTACTGCAAATTTCCAGTGTAACTACCTTTGAATTTCAAATCCGCTTCAAACCAGCACACAGCCCGTGCACGGTCTCTGTACCTGGCCCAGCTTGCACCAGTTTAATGTGCATTGTGGAGCAGCCTTCTCTCAAATTATGCAAAATTGCTGGCAGAGATCAAGTCTTCTATCTTTTTAAGGCAACGCCTCAATATTTACAAGAAAGCCTTCAAACACCATAGTTAAATTAGCGCTAATCCATCACTTCAAGTGAATAGTTCCATAAGCAGAACCTGATGTGGAGGAGGCATTTTAACTAAGACCTGAAACTACTCATTGAGTAAGGATGGAAAAAGAATACTGAATAGCTTCCCAGTGACTACAGAACAGGAATCCTTGAAACAACAGGATATGCTAATGTAATTAAAGACAGCATCATAATACACAGGTACCAAAAGCCCAAATAACAGAGTTCAAGCAGTCTTATTTCTGGGATTTGAGGCATTGGCTTTACAATCTTAATAAACAATGCTCTTTAGAGAAGCAGCAACAGAGCTGCATTGCTTTAAAATATTCAGCTCAATCAAAATCAGAACACTTCTGACTGTTAGGCTATTTTCTTCCAAAACCCGATCACAGCGAAATGGAAAAAGCCATTTGATAGTCTTGCAACACCATCTCTAACTAGAGCAAAGCCAGATTTTTATACGCTCACAACCGTTTTTACACAGATATTCTTGTAGAGATTCGTCATTGACGAATCTCTACAGTCTTGGAGATAAGTATTGCATTGCTATTATAATTAGCGTTTAAAGCATATTAGGTGTCATGCTGATTGGCAGTGCACAGGTCCTGATATCATGAGGGTTCTGCATATGCTTCACTTCTAGCACAGGCCTGCATCTCCCCAGACAAGAGCCACCGAGAGCACAGGCAGACTTTGGTCTGCCTCCTTCCCTCTCCTCAGAATGTGGTACTGACCCACAGGAACAGCAGTGCAAGAGCAGCCCAGCTCCCTAGGCTCCAGCAGCACTCCTGCCCCGTACTTTGCCACGCCATGGCTGGGGTGTAAGAGTGCTTAATTTCCACCACTGCAGTGAGCCCCAGAGGAATTTGATTTCAAGTACATTTGACACGTACCTAAAACCAGTAAAATGCTTTGAGACACTCTTGACTTCTTTTGTTTTAATGCTAAAAAAGAGAAAAATGTCTCATTGTTATGATTTGACACAGTGATTTAATTTCAAGCTATCGATCTCATATTTTTTCAATAAATGATATGCTGAAAGAACCCCATAACTGGCTACTATCACTTTTCTGTTCTGTATGTTACTAACCTGATATTAATTTTATCTCTTTGTAACACTGTACTTCATAAACTGGAAAGCAGCATGACACTGCCTAAACCCTTTTCATGACACTGACATCTTGAAATTACTGTTTTTTTCCTTCCAGGTTAATAAGAGAGGCTGGAAATCTATTTCAATGGCAGGTTTTTATTTTCCTGTAATTCATCTTTTTCACGCTGGCTGGGTAATTTAATTTGTTGTTGACCTAGTTCCAGTTATGAAAAATTCGACTATTCATTATCACAAAAGCTTCATCCTTTGGTCCTTAAAATAATGAGACTTTTTAAAAATATATGCTATTGATTATTTTACGTTACAATATTTTTCTCACTGAGTCCCTTGTTTCATGTGAAAACATTTTGTTTGTACACAGCCTTGACGATGATTCCTTTTTAATTGAGAGGTGTAATTACTGCCAGGAAGGGTGACACTCAGATTTAGTCACAGACTAGTATTTGACCAGCATGGCACATGATGTAGTTGTCACGGGCACCACAGCTTCGCTGCACGGATGTTTCCCTCCAGCAATATTGAGGCAGAAGCAGCCACTGTAGTCAGAGGTTTGAAACCCACGTTGTGTAATTGGTTCTGCTACACTGCGCAGAACGAGTGATCCTGTAAAAAGTGGAAGAAGACAGAAAAGCAGGTTAAAAAGCAGGTTATCTGAGTGATTCATGCCATCCGCTCTAGGTGATTCATTCTTGCTTTCTTGCTCTCACTTTGGCAGTCCTGGGAGGAGCAATCAGTTCTCTCAAAGCTTTTTGGCAATTTGTCCCACTTCTAACAGGTTTTGGGGAGGAGCTGGATCCAACTGACCTTGAACAAGAGGTTGCAGCTGTAAGGGTGATGGCTATCACTTTTTTCGGTTCCACCTAGAATGGGAATTTGTCCCAGTTCCATCAATGAATGACTCATTTCCTGGACATCTAAGTCAACATAAATCTCTGGTGTATGTAAGGAAAATGCAGTTGTTAGTAATTATAACTTCCAGTGGAGTTAAGGTAAGCTCAACTTTTTTTTTCTTTTTTTGACTGTGCTTTATATTTGATTGCAGGTCCAAGGTATTGTTGTTTGGCCAGGAGTTTGGTGGAATCTTGGACAAATTCCCCAAGTGCCTCCGGGAGTTTTGTAGGGTGGTAGGATCCGCAGAGCAACATTCCTGGAGCTGCTCCATGATTAAAGCTGAAGTCTCTAATAACATGTTCACTATTAATGTTTCTGCTGTTTTCCCTTCTAAGTATGGAAGTGGAAATAGTCCATGGAGACTTTTGTGCCCTCCATACCCACCAGAGTCCTTTGCCCTTCTGTTTCCAGCTGCCATAGGGAATTATGTGAGTGAGGCAGAGATGCAGCTGCATTTAATAGTGACGCTAGCTCAGCCTGGGAGAAAGCAAGAGGGCCCAGGGGAATGGGAGGGAATAAAACTGAAAACATTACAGCCACAGCTTTTGGATTTGAATGAGAGAGAAACTCCTCGTGGGCCTTATTTGTAAGGGTCATTTAGGGGTATCTTCTGTGCAGTCCAGAATCCTCACCTGCTGCTAAGTGATTACACAACGTGTTGACTGAGATTTCAGGCATTTTATGCAAGCAGTTGTTTCCAGGAGACTGATAATTAGAGGTAAAGGCTTCCTCTGTGTGTTATATTCTCAATCTTTTGTGTTTTATCCCAGGTCCAACAGTGTTTTTGTAGTCTCAGCTAATTAATGTGTATTCTTACTAGAATCTGAATTTTTTAATTTAAAACTTTTGTCCTTTGTGGTTATGAAGAAACAAATATTTTAAGAAGATTGAAGCCTTATAAACTACAACTTAAATATAAAAAGCTTTATCTTCACTAGACTGTTTTTACTACCTATTCCTTGTATTCAAATATTTCAGGGTCAGTATTTATTGTCCATCACAGTGTACACAGATACTACTTGTTTATATCCACGGACCAGTGTTAAATCAATCTCTTACCCAGTAAAACAGATATTGCAAAAATTAAGAGGTTATTAAGATGTTTTGCAACCAACTCTAACCCCAAAGTCCTTGAAAGATCCTCCACCTGGAGGATCTGAGGAAGATAAATGCCATGCATGAAGGAGGACTTCTTAGTTATTAGTTACACACAAGAAATTGTTCTTCCAATTTTTGAAAGACATCTGTGCAGAATCAAAATGAGTTCTTGGTAGCATGTTGCCTCATCAAACTGAGGAGATGTCCTCTCCCTTCTTGTCTGTCAGTAAAATGCAGGTAAGTGTGAGGTTATGTGGTCTGTGCTCCGTCTGTGCATTTGGCACTTTCAGATGCATCAGAGACAACACAAAGAGGACATAAATTAGAAGAGACCACAAGTGGAGGATGGAGACAGAGGGAGCAAGCTCTGGGCACAGCTTGATGGCTTCCAAAAACTGGAAGGAAGGACATGGAAATCTTGAGACAATCTTGTTCAAGTAAGAGGCCAGATATAACAGTGCCCCTTGCTGTGTTTAGTCTAGTTGTGTGTACATCCCCAGTCTTATTTTTGGCAGAAATTATTATTTTCACTTTCACCTCTTCACTCTTCTCCACGGTCCCTGCAAGAGAGAGAAAACAAGGAGTGTGTGGCCTGATGATTTGAGAGAAGAGATTACTGAGAATTCCCACAAAAAGAAAATTAGTCACAGTCTCTGGGAATGCTGGTAAGCAAAAACCTCAAACCCAAACAAGCATCCAGATTTTTATTTCAAAACAAATGTTGACCTCTGTGCAGCAAGTACTTTGCAGGCTGCTGCTTCAAAAATAGAACCTTTTACACACTTAGCCCTTCTTTGGGTTTTTCCTATCCTCTCCTTGCCGACATCAAATCGAATCCCCCCCTCTCTGCGGTCCTGGCCCTGGAGACGGGGAGCAGAGCGGAGCGGTGCCACCTGCTGGTGCCGGCGGGATCCTCTCGGCTCCTGCCTCGGACAGGGTGAGCACAGAACCGTGGCATATCCTGAACTGGAAGGAACCCACAAGCGTCATCGAGTACAGCTCCTGGCCCTGCACAGCACCATCCCCAAGAGTCACACCATGTGTCTGAGAGCATTGTCCAAGCACCTCTTGAACTCCGCCAGGCTGGTGCTGTGACCACTTCCCTGGGGAGCCTGTTCCAGTGCTCAGCCACCCTCTGGGTGAAGAACCTTTTCCTAATATCCACCCTAAACCTCCATAACTTCAGGCCTTTCCCTCAGGTCCTGTCACTGTCACCAGAGAGAACAGATCAGTGCCTGCCCCTCCTCTTCCCCTCACAAGGAAGCTGTAACTGCAGTGAGGTCTCCCCTCAGTCTCCTCCTGGCTGAAAAGCTGTGACCTCAGCCATTCCTCTTACGGCTTCCCCTCTGGGCCCCTCACCATCTTCACATCCCTCCCTTAGATGCTCTCTAATAACTTTATATCTTATATACCGGCACCCAGAACACAGTACTTGAGCATCCATGGCCTGTTTAGATCCTAATGAGTTATTTTTAAGCTAAAATGTCCTAGTTTCAGTTTCAGCTTCATCTGATGCATCTTGTTATTTATTCCTCTAAAGAAGATTAGTAATTTTAAAAAAAATTAGATTAAAATTCCAGTGTGTTGTGTAAAAGAAATACAGAGTAGGCAGGACAACCAGAGCTCTTAGTATTTACCACTGGTATAGAATCATTATAGGACATGAGAAAGTGTTCATTAGAAATTACCTTTCTTCTGCAGAGGCAGGTATTGCTGTTAAGCACATAATGAAATATAAGAGCACTCTGTCTCCAGGCCCATTAATAAGCCTTTGGTGGTGCTACATCAGCACTTGCTTTGTTTTAGTGATGTGCTGTTTTTTAACAAGGCCCTGGCATGCTGCCATTAACTTGGTTTTATGTCTCTTTGGTGTGTTCATAGCCGCAGGCCAGATGGTTTCAGCATTATATTCTTCCTCTAATATGAAAGCTGATCATGGTGCTCCAAATTACCTTCATTCCACATGCTATATATTTTGTTGTGTATCACTGTGCATTCAGCATTAGTCATTTCAGCTTAAACTAAACCTAGAAAATTTTGCATTTTGGAATTAGGCAGCAGGCAGAGTTGGTGACCGAGCACAGCTGTCAGTGGGGCTGTTAATCTCTTGGGAAGCCTCAACTACCACTGGATTTGTAGGACAGGATAGAGCAATTGCTTTGAAAAATTCCTTTTCAACGTTTAGTGCGTGATTAGATTAAATGGTGAACTAGCCTGTGAGGTGTGTGGAGACAGTGCAGCAGTTTCTACTACCACAGTCTTTAGGTGTTTCTCCTTCTTCTGGGATCTTTTGCAAAAACAAGCAAACAAAACTCCTGTTGGTGAGCCTGTGATGAGCCTGATGTGATGGGCAGGTAAATGCCTGGTAACGTCAAATGCAAAGCTCCAGTTCTTCATCCTCTTCCTCATTTGGGCAAATTAACTTTACAGCTTTCACTCATCCTTGGCTGGTGGGGTAACACTTCTCATTCTGCTCTGACTAACTTCACGGCTGTTTGCCCATTCCTAAATGTGTATCTGGACTTGACATCTCCAGAAATGAGCTCTCAGTGAGGCAGGGCAGTGCGAACACAGGAACCATGTGGGAACTACTTCTGCTGCACCCAGAAGAGGGTAGGACTGTAAAAGGTTGTTCGTGGCATACATCTAGGAGGCAAGAATTTTTTTGGTGAAACAAGAATCTTGAAAAAGTAAGAATATATATAACAGAAGGTAATCTCTGATTGTGGTTGAGCGATGCAGTAAAATGCAGTCTCATGAGCATAGCAACAATGATAACAAGAGAGAGAATATCAGCAGCTGGGAACAGTATTGCTGGTGCCCAGAGTTTGCTGTAGCAGCCAGTAGTGCCTAGACAAGCGAGTATAACCAAGACAAGGGGTTCCACTTTCCTCTGTAGCTTAAGCTCATTGTATACGAAAAGGTCCCTTCCGTTCTTCATTCCAGGAGGAAATACTTAAACTGGCAGGTAGAGAAAGGACATTAGGAAAAACAAACATGTCTCAAGCTGCACATTCCATGAGAATTATTATTTTTTCTATTTTGGATTTTTTTTTTAAATTACTGTAAATTTTGAACAAATTTAAATATTTTCCAAACTTTGCAAATGGGATGTTATTGTGGGAGGAACCCAAATCCTGGGGGGGATTTAATGAATTGCAAAATCTCCTCTTTAGGCTTACAGTAGCCATGTCTTAGATTTCATGCCATGTAAAAACTTGAGCAGTCTGAATTTTAAATAAGTTAGCAATGCACCCATTTGCTTATTCCATAAGCTATCAAGTGAACTGATTTGTATGCCAGCCTTATTTCTGACAGCTGTTTTGCTTTCATTGTGGCAAAACCCTCTACTACACTCCCTTCCATGTTTTAGAAAATATTTATCTTACCTGCAGTAGGAATTTCTACAACCCCGCTGCTTTCATTTTGCAAGTGGTTTAGAAACAGTTTCGTTTCAATCTGTCTCTAGCACCATTAAAACTGCATTTGGTCTTTTTAGCTTTTCCAGAAATTTCTGAAAAGAAGAACTTAGCTTTGTGAAGCAGAAGTGGTGTGAACTGTTACCGTACAGGTACAAAGATCCTTTGCCTGTTTATTTGTTTTGAAAGCATTTGTGTTTGAATTTAGCTTTTCAATCAATAGGTATATGGTAGCTGGTGGTGATCTCTGAGCGTAGGAAACCAACACAACTCACTAGAGGGAGCCCAGACACAATTTCTGAGCTTAGCGAGGAGCTATTACACCTCACCGTGTTACTTGCCGCGTGTTTTGTTGGTAAATCTCTCCAGTTGATTAATTTATAGCTCCCGCGTGGGCAACTACAAAGCCTGCATTATGAAAAGTACACTGAGATTTCAATTGCAGATAATTTGCAAATCAATACTGAAGTGGGCAGAGAAGTCTCAAATTTTAATTTTTTTTGTGAGCACTAGTAGATATTACAAGAATACCTTTTTTGAAACCATAAAAATGTGTCAGAAGAGTTTTGTTTCAGTTCCTGCCTGCCTATTCCCTCCTAGTGCTTTCCTTCCCCTTCACTAGAACCTCAGATCCATGTACTGACATGCTTCTGCTGCACATCCTGCTCCTACAAACCGATGTACCTACCTCAGACACTCTCCTGGCAGAGTAACACACCTCAGCCAGAGCCCAACCTTTGGCCTCTGCCCCCGACCTAACCCACTCACCTACCTACAGCACGTTAGGTTTCACCAATGTGCTTTATCTAACGCTTCACCCTTATCTTGCCTTGCCCCACCACGGTGAGCTGCAAATGCAGGTTTGGGCACCGCTTGTGCTGCCGCTGGAGGCGTTCCGAGAGGAGCAGTCGACTGCACTCTGTACTGCAGCGAGGTTCTGTTGACTCGAGGTAACTGCTGTTGGGAAAGTGCTTATCTGCTGTTCCAGAAGTGATTAAGGAGTAAAGACCTTTAACAATGTGGTCAGGTATTATCCGCCATCAGGCAGTCCTCACCATGTCATGCCTCCGCTGCTCACGTGGAGGGCTTTGCCCTTGTTCAGGCAAGAGTCAGCACACGGCAGACTTGGGATCCACTGCTGTGCCATGCAAGCTGATTTTTTCTTAAAAAACACTTGTAAAAAAGTTTGTCTGCCACACCTTGGGAGCCTTTTTTGCAGAAGAAGACTAAAATACTGATATGAGCTAGAAAAATAATCTGAAACACTTAGGACAGTCTTAGGCACTCTGCTAGAGGGGAGATGCTACAGGAGGAGGTCGGAGAAGATCAGACAGGACTTTTAGCCTTATCACTCCACACATGTTCAGGTCATAGTGAAAATGGTCAATAAGGTCAATTCCTTATTTCGTATGAGTTGAGCCAGCTTCAGTAGATGACAAATAAGAAGTTATTATTCAAGTAAAGCATTAAATAACTGATTCTCAGTCCAGGTTAAACACCTTGATGATATCCCACAAATTCATAGAAGTGGGAGAGAATTGTCTCTGTGTTGGTCAGCAAGATTCTCTCCTGGCAAAAACCAGTGCAGGGCTCTATACAGGTCTTGAAGAGTTATTTGGTATGTTGCAAGCCTCTCAAGAACATGGCAAAACATGCTGCACGGCCGATATTCCTCATGTTGTAGGACTATTAAGTTCTTTAGGATTTCTCAGATTTCAGTTACTGGCCCTTCACGCTGCTGAGCAGCCAGTTCTACAAAATGAGGGGAATTTGCTGTCTCTGCATTACGTCTCTGTGCTTTTGTTCTTTCCATCCTCACAGTAAATGCTCCATGCACTGACTGCTCAGTTTAGGACTAAACTCCGTTGTGAGGCAAGGCAGTGGTCTGAAAGTTAAAGTTCAGCTTTCTACAGAATGAACAAAATTATATAGTTGATTAATCTTGTGGCAATTCTCAGAAAACCTCCTTGATAAGATGTATTTGTGAGCAGAAGATTTTGAAACATGTGTCCCTTTCCAACATTACAGACAATAGGGATCTGTTAGGATCTTTGCTATGAGGAGATGGAAGACATCTTGCCTTTGTCCATACTACAGACAGATCTAAACTCAACTTCAGCTGTGCTGTGCCAAGGTCAGTCAGGGGCTGTTGAATAGTAACTACATGGGAGACACAGAAGGAGCAGCTTTGAAGTGTTGCTCACGCTCCTTATTTCAGCCCCTTATACCTCATCAGGCTACGGTGGCTGAGAGCACCATTTGAAACTCTGCTCTCGCCCCAAAACTCTGCAGCAATTCTGCTACACAAAACATCCACACAGAACAAAGACAGCTGCACAAACCTGAATGGTGTGCTCTCTGCTCCCACTTTCTTCCACAGGAACAGGAGGGAGAAAATAAAAGCTCCACCACTGCACCATTTCTTCTGCCCTTATCAGGAACTCCCTGCCCTTCCATCTCTGACAATTCATGAGGCAGTAGCATTGTGGTGATGCAAGATCTGGCCCCTCACCCCTCTCTGGCTTCTTTATGATCTCAGGGACACTCCTTAGGCCTCAGCCTTGATTATTGGCTCGTGGGCAGCCAGCTCCCCCTGAGCTTATCAGAAACACCGTCTGCTCCCAGGAACTTCTGTTGCCTAACAAGTTCCTGTTTTCTAACAAACAGCCTTGAAAACTTATTTTTGTCTGAGTAACAGCCTAAGTGGAATAATATTATTATTAGACTTTTCAAGGAAAATTCCGGTAACTACCAGCCTGGATTGTGGCCACAGTGGAAATTTACAAATGACCAGAGTCAATCATCTTGCAATCCTATAAAGAGTGGCCCTAAGTGAGACCCTTTGGGATACCCTGGGCTGCAGCACATCTCCCTGAGTGGGACATCTCTAGAGCTCAACAACTCGCAAGTTTGCAATATGCAGAGGACCACTGACGACAGGGCCTGGGCTGATACCCCCCACTCCTCACGGCTCAACTCCTCAGCTGTTGAGAGATGCAAAGGCATCTGACGTGAGTACTTCACTGAACTCAAAGGGAATTTTTCACAGGTACACTTTTGTACATGCTTCTTTGTATGTGTGTGTGCATGTGTGAATTGATTTTAATGCGGTACACCAAACACACTATGAGTGTTCCCACCCCACATTCATACTTAAATTAGATTTGTTATTAAGTTACTGTTATGCTTATAGCAAATCCTATCAGATCATTTTGTAAATGTTAAATTAATCAGTGATTAGGTTGTGCTACATTCCTGGGACATAAACCATTGATCAAGTCTGATACTAAGTTTGGAAAGGGGGTCTACTCTGAACCTCATGACTCAATAAAAGGGGCCCCTTTGCCCTTTGGCACCCTTGCCCTTCTCCATCCTTACACTTCTGGATTCCCAGTCCATGCATAAGTCATTCTAGATTGGTTCTAATCTGATTTTCCTTTGTGTACTTTATCTGAGTAACAGTGGTAGAGTGAACCTTGCCATCAAACTTTACTGTGCTTTTGCAAATTTATATGATACATATAAATTTATAAATGTATAAGATACACTTTTATCTTGGTTTTGCTGATACCTTTGCCGGTAATTGCGTAAGCACCCCAGACCACTCATTTGCAACAAGCTTCAGTGAGAGAGGGAGGCTTCCAGGGAAGTTATGATGGCACAAAGGTTTTAAAACTGCTATAGGAACAGAAGAAATAACTATGTGCTCTGCTTGAAGAATGAGAGAGAGAGAGAGATTTGCACTGAGCTGCTGTAGTTTCTGGGTTGAAGAGCAGAGTTTTGTGAAAGACCATCTTTCCTAACCCTTAACCAAAAGGAAACAGGTGCTGTGGATAGCTGGCCTCCCACCAGAGCTGTTCAAGATAGCACTGAGAAAAAATGAAGTCTTTGGAGGTCAAAAGATTGAATATATTACCACTTAAAAGATAGCTACGAGGTTTTTGAGAACAATTATACGTGTGTAGTTCAGCTGTGATTTTTAAATGTAACAAAAAATGAGCAGTTGTGGTTTTGCCAGTGTGTAAACTGGATTATCTGATAGTCCTTCTTTGTCTGTGAACAGACAGTATTTAGCCTGAGAGAAGAAAAGTACTTGTGGATACCCTGCATGAACACTGACAGATCATTCAAACGCACTGAACAGAAGCACTTGGGTGTGGGACCAGGCATTGAACTGGCCCCCAAGGAGTTCTGTAGGCAGTTAAAGTCAGTGGGGTACAGAGAATAACATCAAGGAACTCCAGGTTTTTGCCTGTGAGCAGTTTTAGCTAATTAGAGCATACAGACATTTTCCCTTTATAATGACCTTGCTTAAGTAAGAAGCAAGGAGCATTTCAAAGACTATTAAACTCTGGTTTTATATTCACAACACACTTGGTGGCTAGAGAATTTTACAATTCAGTCTAACACCAAAGACTGCAGACAGTAAGGAACAGGAGATCTATCCAGCCATCCACTTCCTCTTGCTGCAGCATAAGGCTTCCTCACAGTTAACATTCTGGTGCTTTGTCACAAAATTACACAGTTTCAGATGTCCTGTGCATTGGCACCCGTTGGATCATAGGACATGTTCTCCTATAGACACCTCCCTTGCTGTGAGGAATGAGTTGTGCTGGTCACTCTGTCAGCCACCTTTGCTCAGGTGGCACCTCTTCTTGTCCTCCAAGTCCTTCACCTTCCATCCCTAAAAGTTACATCCTCAGATATTTCCAAAGTGGTATCATACCTCTGTAGCTATTTTTAGCTTAATAATATATTGAATCCCTTGAACCTGGGATTTTTTCCTGGAAGGTGTCTCCATTCCTATTCCTGGATAATTCATTATTTCCTGGGTGATTTTCATGCAACTGTCTTCAACTTGTAACAAAGTGCCTGAACTGGAATGCAGTGTTTTAAATGATACTTTCAAATGGAGACAGGTTTTTATTTCTTTCTATGCAATCTGATGCCTACATTGCTAATGTCTCCCACATTTATCATCCTCTGGGCAAAACATTTATCCTTCTTTCTTTTAGCATAGCTGCACTCCAGGTTTCAACTTCTCTAGTATAGATTAGCTTGCATTTTCTGAATATTTTCACTTTTAATTTCTTACCAGCCTTTAAATTACTTCTCTGCAACTATGGGAGAAAATTTCAAATCTTTAATTGTTGTCATCAAAACAAATACTGAGCTGTGAGGCACTGCAGAGCCTTCAGCAAGAGAACTCTGACATTTAACTCCTTATGTCTTAATTTACTGTGTGGCCACTTTTATTGTAGAGCATTCTAATGCAGCACTGGTTATTACTTAATGTCACCAGAGAAAATGTGCTCTTCCTCTACATTGTCATGTTTGGTCTCCCTAAACTGAAAAATTATACATTTGTCAGTCTTTTCATACCTGTGTTTGAAGCGCAGTGTGGTAAATGCAGTAAATATGGAAGGAAGAGCCTGAACTCCAGTGAAAATGAAAAGCTTTGACCTCTGCTGTACTTCTATGTGTCAATGGTGCCTTCATTTCTTTTTCTCAAGAGATCATTTAGAGCTGTGTAGGAATGGAAATGTGCACAGAGCTTATTAAAAAATAAAATGATGGGATCTGCAAGTGTTATAGGCTGCCATCTGTTGTTTTGTCATCTCCCAATTTAGAAATAAGCAAAATAGGTAGATGTAACTTTGTTAATGTATTATTATTACTTGTCTAAATATATATTTGGCTGAACAGATAGATGTACACAATGTATGTATTACATATATTTATACATACATACAAATAAAGACAGTCGTGCACTTGGGTCCCAACAACCCCATCTAGCACTACAGGCTGGCAGGACAGTGTCTGGAAAACTGCCCAGTGGAAAAGGACGTAAACATGAGCCAGCGTCTGCCCAGGGGGCCAAGGAGGCCGATGGCATGCCGGCCTGTATCAGCAATAGCGTGGCCAGCAGGGCCAGGGCAGGGATTGTCCCCCTGTAGTGGGCACTGGCGAGGCCTCACCTTGAATCCTGTGTCCAGTTCTGGGCCCCTCACTGCAAGGAGGACGCTGGGGTATGGGAGTGAGTTCAGAGAAGGGCAGCAGAGCTGGGGAAGGGTCTGAGGCACAAGGCTGATGATGAGCAGCTGAGGGATCTGTGGGTGTTTAGCCTGGAGAAATGAAGGCTTAGGCTCTTGTCACTCTCTACAACGGCCTGAAAGGAGGCTGTAGCCAGGTGGGGATTGGCTTCTACTCCCAGGGAACAAGTGACAGGATGAGAGGAAATGGCTTCAAGTTGCATGAGGAGAGGTTTACACTGGATATTAGGAAAAATTTCTTCAGGGAAATAGTGGCCAAGCATTGGAACAGGCTGCAAAGGGAAGTGGTGGACTCACCACCCTGGAGATACTTAAAAAATGTGTCGATGTGGTTCTTAGGAACATGGCTTAGTGATGGACTTGGCAATGTTAGACTTACATTTGGACTCAGTGAACTTAAGGGTCTTCTCCAACCTAAATGATTTTATGATTCAAGATTGGGATTTTTTTTTAAATGTTAGATGACATTTTAATTTTAAAATAAAATGAAAGTAAAATAAATAAAGTATTACTGAACTGCCACACGTGGCAAGCAGCTGCCTGTTGGGTTGTCCACAGTTTTTTAGTTCAAGCTCCTCTTTTTTGTCCCAGTCTAAATGGTTCAGTTTATTAGAAATTTTTAAGTTCTGTATTGGTTGGCTTTTTGGAGACAATTGCCTCTTGATTATAAAGTAATATTCTGCACAAATTAAGGATAAGACAGCACTAAAAACTGTGGGCTTTGTTCCAGAAACTTTTGTTCTCACGGTCTTGGAGTAGTGAGTAACTGTAGCAACTGTAGCAGGCACAGAGATGCCTGCCTTTTTGCTTTTTCTTTTTCTAAATCCCTTTTATACTCACCCACATAACTCTTCATACCCTGCAGTGATTTACCCATGCATTGTTAATCAACCTTATTTCCCAACACCTCTGCCTACTCTTATGGTCTATTTTTCTTGTGTTCTGTAGTAACTTTTGCAATTATGCAAGTCAACGATCTTATTTCATCCTTGGAGGTACACAACAATTATCATGTTGTGTTTAAAAAAATTGCCTTCATAGAGCATTGTGTAATTGACATCATATAGCACTCTTTCTGCTACCTTGTTATTATTTTAATTTAAAATAGTAGTAATAGAACATCTGCATTTCCACTTTAAGAAACAAAAAGTGCCCTAAAGTTATAAATGAGTATAAAAAACTTTACCACAAATTGGTGTCCAAGAAATATATAAATATTAATATAAAGGAGTTTATCAGAACAACTGCTGCATTAAATGAAGCAGCATATGGGTGCTTTTATAAATGCTTGCACAGATTCCTCACATCCTGTCAGATGCTCCAGATGGAACAGGAGAAACTAGCAAAGGGAGGCAAGATCATTTAATTTCAGGAATTTGAAATTTGAAATTTGAAAGCACACATGGGAGTGTCGTGTGTACGTCTTCACTTGTGTGTTTTTCTATCCCAAAGAAATCAGCAGGGACCTATAGTAGTTGAAGTTATTTTAGACAGAATCAGTCTAGCTAAAGGAGGCTTTAAAGTACTGAAATCCTGAATTATCTGTATGCAGATACATGTGGAAAAAACCCTACCTTCAAATCTGAGAAACAAGATTTTAAAAGAAACAGCAGTATCTTTTTATTTGGTGAGTTTCTCAAGCTGATTCAGGTTGGAACCTCCTTTGCAGAACTTCACTTGGCAGCAGATCTGACATTTCTTGTCTTCCTATTGGACAAGGAAAAACTGTAAATCATCCCACTGCTTTCCCACAGAATATTTTTTGCACTCCTGCATTGGTAGCACTAACTAGGGAAACAGGTTAACCTTTGCTTTAGTCAAGCCTGCTCTAAGTCTCCCATTTAAAATCTGAGCCTTGACATCGCCTTGATGTTTGCTATTTTAAAACCTACCTGCCTACTTGTTAGTTACACAGGCAGGAATGTAAACTGGCTCAGAGACTTTGAATTTTGTTCTCTTTTTATCCAGAGGGCTGGAGTGAAACTGCATACAGAATTCTTCAACTTGCCAAACAGAGGTCTCCCAAGAAAAAAATTACTTGGAGCTACCATAGGGATACTCTATGTAAGCAAAAAGGAAAAAAAACCCAAGGTTTGCTACATGTTTTGATAGCCCTCTGCTTGCTTCTCAGGTGTCCTTCTGCAATTCTTAAAGCCTGATTTCTTGCTTGTGTAAGCTGCAATTTACATGAGTTTTCTTGCTCCAGCAGTGTGTTTTAAAGAAACACAGCTGACATTGAAAGAGAAGGTGAAATCTTGAGAGCTGTGGATTGATAAACGGGGTAGGTCTGCCCAATTTGGTGTAATGTTTCAGTCATCAAGAGGAGACAGGGCACTCAGCACTGCATGCAAGCTTGTGCTTGCCAAGCCACTGCCTAACTACACAATGAAGGTCTTATCAAATACATATGGTCCGAGGAAGCTTGTGCAGTCCCAATTCTTAACAAATGGTTGAGTCAGAATCAGAGTTTTATAGGTTTATAAGTTGCATTGCAAAACTCTGTAACCAGAGTTTTATAGGTTTATAAATTGCATTGTTTTCTGGGAGATAATGTGGAGAGGGAGAGTGGGCAAGAGAGAGAAACATCTGAAGCAAAGGGGTGAAGAAAGCAGGCTGAGGATTCCAGCCAGCCCTGCAAGCTTTGTCAGAATCCCTCTGCAAATCTGCAGACTTATTACAGCCTCCTGTATAATTTTATTTACATCATTTATCACTGAATAATTTTAAAAGTCTGAAAAAATAATTATTTTTGTTAACTTCAGACTGGGGGGAGAATATCTAATGTTTATTGTTGCAATGTTTTTTCAAAGCTTTTGCAAAAGAGAAAAGAGAACGGAAGACCAGAATCAGTGGCCTCAAAGAAGACTTTGCTTTGACATTTGTTGACAGAAGAGAAAAATTGAGCGTAAGAGCACAGTAGCTCAGAGGAGTTCCACATCATCGTGAGTACAGATGGAAATTATCCTGGTGTGTAGGAAGGGGAAGAAGGTATTAGAGACAGCTTGACTAAGAGATGTTCAGTGACCTCAAGCACAAGAAACTGGTTTTGCAGGGTTGCTCTGTAAATCAGATCAACAAAATTATCTGAATTAAAAAGGAGCACAAAAAAGTCTTTGTCCTTCCCTCCCCCACTCTTTGTTTTTTGTTAGACTGGGTTGTTTCACTGACACAGCTGATGGTGTAGGCCTACAAACAACTGCTTCAGCACCACTCAAGGAGTTGATACTGACGCTTAGAGGAGAGGATCTGCTGCCTTGGAGATGAGATGTTTAGCATGTATTCAGAAGGGTCATTACTCTTCAGTACAAATCTGAGATGGGAAAAGACTGGCTAGGTAGCAGTAATTTGAAAAAGCCTCTGAGGTGGAACAGATCATGACCTACAGGTGCAGCAACAATGTGACACTTGCAAAAGAAAAAAAGAAGGCAAATGTTTGAGTCGTGTAGAAACAGATGCGAATTCCAACATATCACATAACCTTCTCAATCAATTTAGCACTGACAGTGTGAATGTGCAGTCTAGTGGTGGACATTAAGCTACAAAAAAAAAGTAAATTAGCTGGAGATAGCTCAGAAGAGAACAGGAGAAATATATGTTCGAAGTGGCCTGTAAGGAAAAAATCCAAGCAACCTTTTTAATATAGGAAAGACTAAGGAGATGCATGGCAGTTTCCAGCTCTGCATCATCTTTTTATATACACCTCAGGGATTAAATCTTTTGCCAATGTCCTCAAGAAACAGAAGAATAAATAAGGGCCTAAAACTACAGCTTCTAGCTGTAGAAGATCTAGAAGATCTAGCTTCTTGTCTGCAGCCATATGTATAACAAACGCAGGAGGAGACTGCCTGAGGAGCGGTGTGAAAGCGTCTATCACTGGAGGTTTTAAAACAGGTTAGACAGGCCTCTGTTGGGAACAATCCAGATGTGGTAGGTGCTCCCTGGGAAAAAGGGCCAGTGAGCAGGATTAACGAGGCTGCTTCCCGCATAACTTGCTGCGAGCCTCTGGAATTCAGGTGAGCAGCCTGGCCATGAAAAACACAGAAAACGTGGCTTCACCACTCCATGCAGTCATGGATGCTCCGTATTGAAGTGTCTCTGCAGGGCCACTGCTTCCCCCCGCCACAACAGGAACTTCACATTTTGTGCTGTTCTGCTTTTGTCGTTGAGTGGAACATAAATGTTTGTTGCAGTTGTGGGGGAACAGTGTTTCATTTTACTTCTAGCTCATTAAATTTTTCTTTTTTATTAGTAACAGTCCTCTGACCACCTATGTTACCTGTGCTCAAACTTCTACAAAAGCAACTTGTAGCAAAGAGCCGTGCTCATCATGAGAGAGGATGTGGGACCAAACAATGATGACCCAGAGAAGGGCCAACAAGTTGATCAGAGGGATGGAACACCTCTCCTATGAGGAAAGGCTGAGAGGATTGGGACTCTTTAGCCTGGAAAAGAGAAGACTTCAGCATGACCTAATTGCAGCCTTCCAGTATCTGAAGGGAATTTACAGGGAAGATGGGGCAAGACTAGTTACAAGAGCATGTAGTGACAGGAAAAGAGGGAATGGGTGCAAATGGAAAGAAAGTAGGTTTAGATTAGATATTAGGGAAAGACCCTTTACTGTAAGAGAGGTGAGGCTCTGGAACAGGTTGCTCAGAGGGGTTGTGGATGCCACATCCCTGAACGGGTTCAATGCCAGCTTGGATGAGGCTTTCAGCAACCCGGTCAAGTAGAAAGTGTCCTTGCCCATGGCAAGGGGGTTGAAACGAGACGATCTTTAACCCAGATCCTTCCATTCCAAACCATTCAACGATTCTACGGTGGCCTCTCGCTATAAACGTCGCTTACGCTGCTGGGCTCCAAGCCCCTTAGGCCGCCGTACCATGGCACACTTCTACTCCCTCACGGTCCGTCAAAGCCCCCGAGAGGCAGCACCTCTCCCCCCTCCCCAGCTGCCGCAAGGGGAGCAAAGGCCATTCCCGCCCCTCACGGGCCGGGCGGGCACCGGCGCAGCCCGAGCGGGGCGGGGGGCGGGGCCGTGCCCACGGGGGCC
>VXAZ01003156.1:849791-866103 GCA_013399875.1 Gymnorhina tibicen
GGGAAGGGCTGAGGGGCGAAGCGGAGCGAGCCCCGGCGCTGCGCCGGAGAGGAGGGGACTCGTCCTGGGCAGGGCGGTGTCGGTGACGGCCGTCTCTGCTGCGCAGGGAAGGAGGCGTTCGGGGAGGAGGTCGGCGTGCTGCTCTGCGATGTGGGCGACGCGGGCTCGCTGGCCACCATGGCGAGGCAGACCCGGCTGGTGCTCAGCTGCGTGGGCCCGGTGAGTGCGGGGATGCGGGCGGGGCGGTGCCCTCACGGCCTCCTCCTCTGCGGCCGCGTCTCGGCTGCGGGCGGCCGAGCTGCCTGCGCCTCACAGGGGCACGGAGACCCGCCGCGGCCGCACGGAGACAACGCAGCTCTTGGAACTCGACCCCGGAGTTCCAGGTACAGCCGTGAACTGCAGTGGCCGAAGGGTTTCCCACTGCCATCGCAGGGTATCGCAGGTGGTGCGGTTCACGGACAGGTCTCCGCACTGAAATACATCGGGGTTTGTTTTCAATCTTTCACAGGCAGCCTAGGATACTGATGGTAAAGTTTGGCCCAGCGTTTTGGGTTGGGCCAAAATGTCAGTGATGATAGGGTTAAACATGGAACTGGAAAAGGGGCCCACAGGCTTGCTGCCATAAGCGCTTGGCCCTTTAAAAACTTACAGTGGCAGTATTTCCAGTGCATTCAGAGCGCATCAAAGTGTGCGAGCTGAAAGTTGGGTCATGACCATGTCTTTGAAATTAAGAGTGTTTAAGTAGAGAATATGCTGATAATAAGAGTGCAGAAAGTGTAAAGTGAAATTAGTGCCAGTATTCAGTTGGTCTTGGTGATCTGATCTATGAGATAAATCAGATGCAGTAGCCTGCAGCAAACTCCATTATCAGCAACGAAGTTTGTTATGCTTTCTTCTCCCCACACTCCCAAGAAATAGAAGTGCTATTGCATTTTAGCCCCACTTAGAAAAATCAATAGCCACCAAGTTCCTTTTTATTGTAGGGATGTACTTTAGGTAAAGAACATTGGGTCAGTTGTGGTGTTTGGGTTTTCTTTTGTTAAATCTGGTGTTCTTTCTTTTTATAGTATAGATTCTTGGGAGAACCTGTGGTACAAGCTTGTGTTGAAAATGGTGCAAGCTGCATTGACATTAGTGGAGAACCCCAGGTATGTAATAGTAAAAAACTGCTACCTTATATCAAGGCTCTGCAAAAGGAGTGTTTGTTTAGTATGTTTCATGTTTCTGCTAATATTTCTGAACATGAAGACAAATTCTGCCTCTTGATCTACAATTTTAAGATGCAGTAATTATTTTAAAGTACACTAAGTTGTAAGGTTTTCTTGCTTTTAAAACAAGAGCCTCTTCGGTTCTCTCTGGAAGTCCCAAATTGCTGAATTCTGCTTCAAGCCTCTGTTGTGATTCTACATAGGAATTTTGTACATTTCTTTGACCGCTGTGAAACTTTAATGCTATAGACCAGGAATTATATATATTTGTCAAAGATACTTGTACGTGGTTTGAAGCATGGAGGATGCTATGATGTGACATGAAGCACTGATGGCTAATATGGGGTATGGCCAAGAATGAATTCCAGCTTAAAATATTTGTTCTGACTGTGTTTCAGTTTCTGGAAGGAATGTACCTGAAATACAATGAAAAAGCTGCGGAAAAGGGAGTATATATTGTTGGAAGCTGTGGCTTTGACTCCATACCAGCGGATATGGGAGTACTATACACCAGAGACAAGTTGAAAGGTGACTAGAATATGTGTATTTTTATGGTGAAAAAGAAATACAGATTATGCTGTCATCTGGTTTCCTAAAGCAGCAGTGCTCCTGTGAAAACTCTTTCAGTGTCTCTTTTGGCCTGCCTTTACCAGGTGACCTGTTTCAACCAAATGCGGTATAGAGAAATTTAAGTCATATTCCTATTGGATTGGTCATTGGGTAGAGGAGGGATTCAAGGTCATGTTGCTCACTGAGAGGGCCCTGTGATTAGCTCAGTTGTTCAGAGCATGGTGCTAATAACACTGAGGTTGTGTGTTTGATCCCCATGTGGGCCATTCACTTAAGGGTTGGACTCGATGATGCTCATGGGTCCCTTCCAGCTCGGAATATTCTGTGAATCTGAGAGGACAGAATGGTCAGCTGTGAGGCACAGGCTGCTCAGCCAGTGTGTGGATGTCCCTAGGCAGCCTCAGCACACTGCCTCTTGTACAGCGAGAATCTTGTAGGCAAGAGACTGTGGGAAAGGGTCCACAGATTGGTGGGTAATCAGGTTTCCCAAGTTTTATTTTCAGCTGCAAGCTCCGAGAAGCTGTTGTGTGAGTGTAAGTAGCAGGACAGTGCCATACAGTGCCTTTTACTTCAATAGCAGCTAGCAGGTAACTGAAAGATGAGAAATACATTTGAGAAAATATCTGAGAGGATTTAATTCTATGTAAATAGTACTTGAGCCTGATCTCAAATAAGGATACTCTGTTCATCAGGTCTGACTTTCAGTTGGGAGGGCCCATAAGAGTATCCAAATGCTTTGCTTTTATGGACTATTAAAAATGCTGCTAAATGGGATTGGTTTACATTGGAGTTAGCATTCAGTTGAAGAAACCTCAATTCAGATCTGACTGGAGGGAGAAACAAGGCATGGAAATGAGTATCTGGATGTTCATGAGGTTGTAATTTGATGTTTGATACCTGTTTTGAATAGAGATGTGTTTTATCTGTTCCTGTTTTGACTTTATGGCATTACCATCTGTCTATCCAGTTGGTTGCTATACTGAAACTTATCCATACAAATACAGCTTTCCAATCTCAGAAGGAACTAAGCAAAGCAAAACAAATCAGAATTTGGAGGCATTGTGTTGTTCTGCTTTCATCAAAGTAAGCATTCTTTGCAAAACACAAGCTGTGCTAAAATGAAATGTTTTGGGATATTTTGTGTGTTTTGTTTTTTTGCGGGGGTTTGTGGGTTGCTCTGTTTTGGTGGCGGGTTTTTTGTAGTTCAGGCGTACCAAAATTTTAAGTCCGTATTTGCTTTCACAGCCTAGGTCATCCTTTATTTTGAAACTTGGAGGAAAACTAAATGTGGCTCTTAATATAACTTACCTTTTTTTTCAATGTTTTTTTAAATTATCTCATTAATTAGATAAAACAAATGAAAAAATTAATGAATAGAGGTAATACTAGTAACCCGTATTGAAGTAATTTACACAAGAAGTGTAATACTTGCTAACTCAAATAGCTATGCATCTTAATGTTACATTATTTTGCTTTGAGATAAAGATGTAACTCTGCTTTTTCAGCTGATAATGTCAGTGGCCTGCTGTTTGAGTCTACCAGAGCATTCTCTGGCTTTGCAGACTGATGACTGCATGTGCCAAGTAATGTTTTCTCCTCTCTTACAGGTACCTTAACTGCTGTTGAGAGTTTCCTGTCGGTGAAGTCTGGGCCTGAGGTTAGTTGGTTTTTACCTTCCTGAAACTCAGGAGTACTTGTGATAACATCACCATAGCCCATCAGAATACCTGTTGCTACATTAAGTCAGACCAAGGAGCAAGCTGGCAGTTCTTTGATGATGTCTAAGAACTTTACTCTTTAGGAGCTACTAAAAGTATCCCAAGCAAACACCCTTTTGTAAGGTCTGTTTGCAGAGCTGTTTACCTACAGTTTGCTCTGGTAAGCTGTTTCAAGAATTATTTTGCAGAGATGTGGGAAGGATTCTTACACAAGTGAAACTGTAACAGGTCCATAGTGTATTGCCAGTAATCCTAATGTTTGGCTGTTTGGGTTTTTTGTTTGTTGGTGGGGGGAGAGTTGTTTCAATGTACTTTAACGTATGTAATCATACCTGTAGGTAGTAATTGTAATAATGTGTAATATATGTAATAATTCTAATGTCATTGTTAAAACAATGCAACAGTGATCCAAGCCAGTCTTGATCCCTAACAACCAAACACTGCTGCTCCTGGCATGAGCACCCATCTTGCCTTACAAACCATCTTTGTTCTTACAAACATCTGGAGGAGTGGAGGAAGCCCATGGAATGGGAGAGTAATATCTGTCCGTTAAGGAATGGGGGATAGTAGTTAATGGGAATGTATAAATCTGTATGTTGGGTATGAAGATGTCTAAATAAATAGCCTAAGTTCAAAGTGTTGATAAGAAGGGATTTCAATAATGACAATTAACTACACTGAGATGGTTAGAAGAGATACAGGTATGTATTAAATTCTGTGGGGCCTGACTATGTTGCAGACCATATGGAATGAGGCGTGGAGATTGCATTGGGTCTGGCTGAGCTGGAGTTCATTGCCCCACAGCAGCCCTCTCAGTGCTGTGTTTTGTGTGGCAGCTGCAGAGGTGTCAGTAACACACCCGTGTTCTGGCTGCTGCTGAGCAGTGCTGGCACAGCACTAAGGCTGTCTCTGCAACATTCCCCCTTCACCTGCTAGGCTGGGGTGGGCAAGGTCCTGGGGGGGAACATAGCCAGGACAGCTGCCCCAAACGGACCAGAGGGATATTCCATACTGTGTGAGTTCTGCTCAGCAATAAAGGCTAAGGGAAAGGAGGAAAAAGGGTGGAGGTAGGAGAGTGGGGAGGCATTTGTTACTACTACACCTTTGCTTCCATGTGCAGCTTCTGCTTTATTAAATTGCCTTTATCTTGACACACAAAGGATTTCTCCATCTTATTTTCTCCTCTCCCTGTCTTAGCTAGGAGGAGAGTGATAGAGTGTCTTGGTGAGCACCTGGCATCCAGCCAAAGTCATCCCACACCATTTCAATATACTGTCATCATAACACTTATGTAATAATTGTAATATATGTAGTGATTCTAATATCATTATTAAAATAATATATGAAACCTTTAAATACTGAACTAATTAGTGTTTCATGGTGCGTCACAAGGGTGTTTGTGTACACGATGGGACCTGGAAGTCAGCTGTCTATGGCCTTGCAGATGAAGACAACCTGAAGAAGCTTCGAAAACAGATAGGATATGCCCCTGTTCCAGTAGTTGGTGCAAAGCTTAAGAAAAGGTATAAGAAGCATAAGACACAAAATATGCGGTCTCCTAACAGTTTCAGTATTTATGATACAGATTGCTAACACATCATTAAATACTAAAAAGATGCATTTAGGACTTTAGTATAGTATGAACACATAGATCATGTAGTAGAATTGAAGATAAGTTCAGTTTTTCGGACTTGTTTATATCTTACTGAAAAGAGAACATGTCCCAGCATTTACTGGGTTTCAAAGTTAACGTGTTCTAAAGGACTTTTAGTGACATGGCAAACTTTTGCTTTCAGAAGTGATTAGTAGAATGGAGGGGAAAAAAATGAAAAGACTATTATATTGATTATCAAATTCAACTTTGATATAGTGCATATAGTGAATTATATATAGTGATACATATATATGTAGCGAATTTTGAGTGAGCCAGGGATGTATTTGTAATTGCTTGCTTTCAGTGAAAATAGATAATGTCATAAAAATGGCTTGAGAGAAAAGTGGTAATGATAAGGCCATTATGGTCAGTTTCTTTCAGTTTGTATGAAGATTGGAACATTTTTTTTCTGACTTAATTTATTTCATTTGCAGAGGATTTTTGTTTTACAATCAGGAATTCAAGGAGTACTGCATTCCATTCATGGGATCTGATGGGTCTGTTGTGAAAAGGACTCAGCGTTATTTGCACACTGAGTTGCAGGAAACACCTGTAAGTTACTGTTATTTGTACACTGTGTCTTCTGGGTGCACTGGCCTGTTTCACGCTACTTGAGACTGTGGCTGATGAGCCTGCCTTTGGCTGTTGGCATGATAGTTATGAGAGTGTCTTGTAGGGTTCTCCTGCTGTCTGATTTCTGGGTATGTATTTGTAGGGAATGGAAACCTTGAGTCACAGAAATATTTGAAAGGTAGCCTTCATGATAAATATATTAAATTCCGCTTCTGTGCGGAGACTTATCTTACTGTATCAGCAGAGCTTCTAAAAGGATCATAATTGTAGTCTTTATAGCTATAGCCAGCTCAGTATAGTGTAGTAAATATTCTGATAAAGAATTCATATGCTGCTCATTTTTATCTTTAGATTTCTTTTGTGCTTGGGTCTCCAGTGTGCAGAGTAAAGGCAGTGTGAAGTAATGGTGGTGGAAAAGATGTTTAATTTTTGTTTCTCACAGTTTCCTGAGAGGAGACGAGCACCAACAATCGTAGCTATAGCCATGCACTCGCAGGCATCAGTTAAGAGATGGGGGTGAGATGGTGCTTTAAAAATATACTTGGAAGCTACAAATGAGAAAGGCTTGCCATTGGTATTTTAGTTTCTCTTAAAGAAAAGCACACAGAGGAGAAAAGGAAGATCTAGGAAAAAAGGCTGAAATTGGATACCAAAACACATCTTCTGTAAAGTTTTCTGTTCTTGTTTACCATGTCTGCTCCCTCATCACTCTGTAGTTACATTGTCTTCCCAGAATGAATGATAAAGTGAAGCATTCTTCAAACAGTTCCTTAGAACTAAGACAATTGTTTAAGGCCCTACTTAAACTGATATCTGCTGTGTGAAACAACTGCATCTTAATTTGGGGGGTAGATTGATTTATAAAAATTAATTGATGGAAAGGTTTGATGTAAGTCCTATCACTGAAAATATATTCTTGCTTCAGGTCCAGTATGGCGGTTACGTGAACATAGGTGGTCTTGGCTCTGTTATCAAGCTGATGTTTGCGGGCATGTTATTTCTTCTTCTGGTGAAGTTTAACTTTGGAAGAAAACTTCTGACAAAAGTAAGTTTTCAAAACACAAAATAATTTAGTGTTTGGAGATATCTTTTTTTCCCTCTAATTCACTGTTGGTCTTTTTTTGTCTTCTTTTTTTTTTTCTCTCCTCTATTCATATAGTACCCAGAATTTTTCTCTGCTGGACGCTTCACAAAGGAAGGGCCAACCCAGAAACAGGTAACTGACAGTTTTCTACTACAGTTATCAAATACATTATTGTGGTAGTGGTGGAATAGTAATTTAGAGTCAACTGCTTAGCCTCAAAGAAGTAATTTCTAAATGAATCACGGAATAAGCTGAGTTGGAAGGAACTCGCTAGGATCATCAAAGTCCAGCTGCTGGCCCTGCACAGGACACACCAAGAGTCACACCATGTGTCTGAGAGCATTGCCCAAGTGCTTCCTGAACTCTGTGAGGCTTGGTGCTGTGACGACTTCCCTGGGGAGCCTGTTCCAGTGCTCAGCCACCCTCTGGGTGAAGAACCTTTTCCTAATATCCACCCTAAACCTCCCCTGACACAACTTCAGGCCATTTTCTCTGGTCCTGTTGCTGGGCATCACAGACAAGAGATCAGTGCCTGCCCCTCCTCTTCCCCTCACAAGGAAGCTGTAACTGCAGTGAGGTCTCCCCTCAGTTTCCTCCAGGCTGAACAGACCAAGAGACCTCAATCACTCCTCATACAGCTTCCCCCCTAGGCCCAAATGCACATTGTGTGTGCCTGTTCCGATAGTTACTGGCTATTTAAATAATCATGCCTTTTGCTCTTAGACATCAAAGTATGGCGTAACTCCTGTGAGGAATAAATGGATAATGTTGCTGTATTGTATGTTGATGTATTTCTGTGGATGGCTCAGAGCATTCTGTCAAAGGTGATGACCAAGGGAGACTGATTAGAAAAAACTCAGGACTGAAAGCACCGAGAGAATAAACAAAGTTTAGTACAAGGACAGTTCCAACAAAGTTGAAGCAATTAAAAATTTAGATTATACCTTTTAAGCAGTAATCCAAAATAACTCCTCTCATGTTTAAATGGATTATAGTATATGGCAGGATTCTATATATAGAATTTGGAGACTTATATTTACTACTTGTGCTTTCCTGATAGCAGTCAGTTTCTGTTTCAGTGACCATGCTTGTCTTGTCCACTACAGATGGATGGAACCTCTTTTACAATGACTTTTTTTGGTGAGGGTTACAGTGAGGGACAAGATCCCCAGAATGGCAAACCAAATGTGAAGATCTGCACTGAAGTGAAAGGACCAGGTATGTTTTTGTAGTAGCTGACTGCTTTTGCCTAGCATTCCCTGCTCTAAAATAGGTTTATGATTGCACTGCTGTCCCTTTCATCCTTGAGAAGCACTTGCAACATGAACAGTCAATGGACTTTACAATGTATTAACTTGGATACTATAATTCATTTGTGACCTGGTTTTTGAAATAGCCAGTTCACTTGCATTCTTGTCATTCTTTTTACTCTGATTTTCCCTGTTCTAATTTTCATTTTTGCAGAGCAGACCTATTGAAGGAAGAGGGCTTTAAGGATAGTTTTGTTGTTATAGCCTGGACTTAAGTAATTTGTTTCTTTCCAGTTCCCTGAGAGTGAACTTAAACAGGTCTGCTGTGCTGTGATTTCTAACTATCACATACTTCTGATCAGGTCATTCCTTGAGGGGAGATGACACCAGAAGTTTGGAGAGAGCAAGAATGTACATTCAGGAAGGCATATTTGTAGTATAGCTTCTTTAAATAACTAGAGCTGTGGCAGAATGCAAGTGTCTCACAGCAAAACTCTGAATTTAGGATGGGGAAAGCTCTTGCTGTGTCAGAGAGCCCTCTGTCACCATGATATGGTCACTCACAGTTGTGTGGTTAGAGGCCATTATGTGAAGCAGTATTTGTCGGGATTAGATCTTAAGGACTTCACCAGCTACTTGGTCTGATTAGTAGGTAAAAAAGATGTTCTTACATGGGGAAGGCTGTTTCATTGCCAAAGACATTATTCTTCAGAATGCTGTAAGGAAGAGCAAGATTACATTCTACATTTCAACACACTGTACTTCACTGGGGGGTTTTGTTTTGGTTTGGTTTTTTTTGTCAGAGCCTGGATATATTGCTACACCAATTGCAATGGTCCAAGCAGGTGTATCTCTTCTGGAAGATGCAGCGTCTCTGCCTAAACGGTAAGTACCTTCCCATGCTGAGCAGCTTGCTCTCCCTTAAAGCTACTGTGTGCAAGTGTTTCTCTTTGAAAATCCACTTATCAGCCCCGGGGACTTGTGTTACCTCACTCAACTGGCTGTGCAAGGGAGATGCTTCACCACAAGCTGATTTAAAGCCACTTGCTCTTCACCAGCTGATCAGTTTGAAAGGATGTAGTCATAGGCTTTTAGTCAGGCTTTTGCATGATTTTCTTGATATTCAGTTAATGGAATGGTTTCTATAGAGTTTGCTGGATGCAGAAATGAACCTATGATTATAACCACCCTGCCAAATTCATTACCCACTCTCTTCTGGTACAAAGTGGCTTTTTTTTTCTTAGTCAGGGAAGCACATCGTTAACTTCACAAAAAGGTGTCCCTCAACCACTGTGCCACTAATGTTTTTCATTTTTGATTTTCACTAACAGGGGTGGTGTATATTCTCCAGGAGCTGCCTTCTCCAAAACAAAACTGATTGATCGCCTCAACAAACGTGGTGTTGAGTTCTCTGTTATTAGCAAGCCTGAAGTCTGAAGTCAAAACATAACTGTATGAACTAACACCTTTCCTGGGTCTAACTCTAATAAAACTCATTTGGCTGCAAAAGCCTAATCATAAAACAGTTTCACTGTGCTATTGTTTGCAGCAGAAACAGAAGAAAATTTGAGTTAAAAGCTATAATAGTATTTGCTATAGTGAGCAAACCCCTAAAGGGTTAGTGAGTGTTAAATCATAGACATATTAAACTGATAACTTCTTGGGTACTAATTCTGGAATCTTAATCTCATTCATCTAAGTTCCTACTTCATGGACCCACTATAGTGTCTGCTTCACAAGTAACTATAGCTGCCTTGCTTCGCCCCATTCTGCAACTCTGTAAAGCAGGCGGCCTGGGAACACAAGTGCCTTAGCAGATGAAACTACTAGTTATTCCTCGTGTGTGTTTGGCATATGTCTTTATTAACATCTTCAATGAGTCTTTCTGTTATTTAATAACTGTTCTTAGTGCAGATCTATGGGTAGTTCTTGTAGTTAGGTAAGTAGTAATTATCTGTATTGTGCTTTTGCTTCTGTAAAGAAGGAGGCTTGTTCTGTTGATTGTTTTTGGAATATGACCTGATGTGATCCAGGTTCTCGATGCACTGGCCTGTTTCACACTACTTGCTACTGTGGTTGACGAGCCTGCTTTTTGCTGTTAGCATAAGAATTACGAGAGTATCTTGTCCTGTTGTCTAATTTCTGGGTTTGTATTTGTGGGCAATGGAAGCTTTGAGTCACAGGAATATTTGAAAGGTAGCCTTCATGATTTTCAGGAGTGTGACTACATTAAATTCTGTTTCTGTGTAGAGGCTTTTTTTGTTGTATCAGTAGAACTTGTAAAATCTCTGAAAATTACTCTTAAGATACATAAAGGTCATAAAAGTCTCCCTCAGCTGCATCACATTCACCTTTTTTATTATGAGGGAAATCACATACAAATTGATGCTTTATAGTATCATAGCTGTATTGAAAATTGCTTTATGGCTATAGTTCACTATATGGTGGTGCTTCAGGTGCTGCTTCTTAAGTTTATGCTGTCACTGCACTGTCCTCTGTAACCTAAAGTTAAAAAATGTCTGTTAATACTTTATTCATTACCAACCAGACTAATGTCACACTGAGCTAGATGAAACTGAGGACACTGGAATGCTGTGTTTCCATTCAGATCACCCCTGAATGTGAAACATACATACATGCTCTGTACTACACATGAGAGTTTATGTATTTGAGGCACAGAGATCAGAGCAGTCCCTGCGTGCAATTCACAGGCTCTGGTTTGACATTTCTGTTCAGAACTGGCCGTTTCCCACCGCCCATGACCAGGGAGCAGTTTTCCAACACAAGGCGTGTATGCAAGCACCAGTGCCCATCACAGTGCAGTGCCCTCTGCACTGTTCCACAGTCAGAGCGCCCCACTCTGCCTCTGACACAGTAAAATGCAATTGGGTCCCCAATGCTTAAAGCTTCAGTCATGACAATAGAAAGCTTATTTTTCAAATTAATTTCCTGAAAGAACAAAAATACAGCATCTTGTTGTCTGCAATGTTATTTCCTATCCCAGTTATTTGCAATTTCTATGCTGCTCTTTTAAAAGGCACACAACCGTTATTCCATATGGCAGCACTTCCAGTTACTGTATTCCAGATGCCAGTCAACAAAGCAACAGCCACAACTTCTTTCTACACTAATTAACCCATCTGCACACAAGATGAAGGGACAGTGCTGTAAAAATACCTACATATCTTCATCTAGTAGTGTTTGGGTCTTCCTAGCTCAGAACTATCTTACAGTATTGAAAGAGTTAAAAAGGAGAAGGATGAAGCTCATTCAATAGTATAGATATTTCATAACAAGAAAAGGGTTATAATTTAGGGAGATGGCAATGATTTCATTCAGGTAGGCAAAGGCAAAAAGATCAGCACCAAGGGGCCATGTCAGGTGTTACCATGCAAGGCAGTAACAGTTTGATGTCAGTGACTGGAAATACAGTCTAACACAAACAACTGATAAGTAAAACTACTACAGAGAGTCATCACTGAATCTGGCAGAGACTCACATCACTGACATTGCTTAGTTGCCATTCATGTGACTGGATTAAGAGTCTGATGCATGCACTTCTTGGTTGTAGAAGTGCACATCAAACTATACAAAGCTACTCAGCACTTAAATACTGACATGGTTAAGCCACAAATTGCACCTTTAAGTAGCTAAGTGTAGATCAAAAAGTCCAGGTTCAACTTAGTTTGTTCCATGCAAAGCTATGGGACAAGGTGAGCACTGCAATTAACTGAAAACTAAACTTTCCCTCTGTTCCCATTTTACTGCTTCGAAAAGGACTGTGTATAAAATAACTACATGTATACTAAAAATATCTCACAGTTTGAATCCAGGGGTTTCATTTTAAACAAAGCTCACAAGCTTTTGGTTTGGTTGGTTGCTACTGACTTTTTAAAATAAAAACCTTATTTGTAAGAGGAGTCTCCGGTAAATTCAGCTCTGATGCTCTTGGAAGATTCTTTTGGGAGCTGGAGCGATGTGTATTTGATCTCAGGGGGCTGGATGCCACCAAAGAAGTAGAAGCTCTGCATGGGGACTGCCAGCTCTCATCCTGTGCCACAGAGCGGGAAGGAACAGGACGAACCACCAAATCCAGAAAACTGTTAAAATACACAAATTAAACTAGGAACATAAATAAATAAATAAACCGAAAAAATCATGCTGTGATCATCTCAGATGATGCAGAATGAAAACATGCAGTGAACAAGAAATACAGGTGAACCGTCACTGCTGGGGTGATATATTAGGCCCACATGGGAGTGACATGCACTTTTTGTTTGTCTGTCAAAGCCTGTACACCAACAGCTTGGTGGTAGTCGAAGCTTCAGTTTCAGTTTAGCTTCAGTTTTAGAGCTGTCTTAAACTCTGTAAGCACATTTACCGCAATGTAAATACATGTATTTGCATAACTAAGATTATCATAGCAGAAAAATACGGCTCTCCAAGTATTACTTATGAGGAATTGTGTCTCAAATAGTATATATTTCATGTGCAAGAAAGGAAAACAAAGCTGTATTCACATGTACCTTCCCACCAAGACATTAACAGAATTCAAACAGCTTTCTCTCCTTTTTCTCTCTCTCCCCTCAAACACGTAGCACAAGGCTAAACTTTGTGAAAAGGCTGCTTACTTATTATATTCTGAGAAATTAGTTTTCTTGTTTCCTAGCCATGCTTCTTTAAATCTGGACAGTACTTTAGTGATGAAACTTGTTCTTGTATGCACATTTCCTGCATTAGCCTGTCTTGTTGCTGTTGATACAGGCTTTGGCCTTGGCACTGTAAAGCAAGAGAGAAAAATATCAGCCTTGTGTAATCCAAGTGATGGGTGGCTGTACATCATAGCTCACTTCTCTAAAATTACCTTCTCTTAAGACCGATGAAGGCAAACGGTACGGCTTGGCTCTCTCTACTGCCAGCTTCCTTTGAACTGTGGGAAGGACCTTGATGTATTGGTCTAATAGGGAATTTCTGGCAACTGCTCTCTCTCTCAGGCGAGGATCACGATCACTCTGACAAAGGAAAAGTGTAAAGCAAGAAGTTAACAATCTACAGAAGTTCATTGCACAGAACTATGTGCTCCTTCTAACTAGGACCTAAATTTGCTCCACAGATACTGGAGAACACATCCACTGCAGAGAGCCACAGCAAGTTCCACCTGGGAGCACACACCAATTTCACCTGGTAGTTCTAGCAAAGTGCAAGGAAGACTGGAATAAAAGTAGAACATAAAACTCCTAGGTAAAAGAACTCTGGCACTCTGCAGAGCCTCATTCTCCTATACTTGTTAACACCTGCAATTTTCAAACGGCCTATGGAAGAGCAGGCTTTCCCCTGGTTATCCTGAAATACAGATGTCTGAGATGACTGAATACACAGGGCAACTGCAAATTATGTTGGACAAAATGATGGGAAAATTTAAACGAGTTAAGAAAATGTACCTACACACACCTTCTGTCTGGAACACAGTTTTTACATACAGGATTTAAACCTTCCAAGACTACCTTGTAAATTTGATTTACTGGAAAAATATACTTTAAAAAAAACAACATGTGTATCAGAGATCCTTAAGAGAAGTTAACATAACACAAAATTTAATCTGGATATTTTGAGAAACATAGGTTAGAATTTATGTCATAAAATTGGTACCATAGTGGTTTGAGAAAATAAAAAACCCAAAACCACAACTAAACCCCACTACACGTATTTTACCTGTCAAGCATCCAGACTGCTCTCAGCTAGAAAAGCAAGATACAAGAAGTGACATACAACATATTCTTTATTCCACAGAAAAAAGTGACACAGATAACTTCCACAGTCTAAGACATACAGAGGAGAGGGATCTGAGGAACTGAATGAGGAATGGGATGGTAGAAAAGATACATATTTATTCCTCAGATGCAAACAAACTATTAAGTGGAGTCAACCATGGCCTACAACATTAAATTTATAACTTTACACGGCAGTTTGCAGTAGTAAAATTATTTCAGACAGCTTTTAGGTTCAGCTGTAACTTTACATGTAGGGCCTTATTCCTAGTCTTTCAAAGAATGGTATAAAAGACAAAGCAGGATTTTTATTGAGGACTATCAAAAGTGGTTAGTCATACCAACAGAAACTTACACACTCAGCAGGACATGTGCCCTTACCGTCAGATGGGCCTTCATGGACTGATTCAGCTGGAGTGCTGGGATGTAGTTGGCACGCTGCAGATGGTGGACTAAAAGGAATTCATGATTCTGAACACCAGCATTGGTCTGTAAAAACTTCTCCAAACACTCCTGTGAGAAATAACACATTTCAAACACCTATTACGATTCTGCCTCTTCTCTTGCCAAAGAGACGATGAAGATTTTTTTGGTTCTTCTCCAAACTCACTTTTTCCGTGTCTGTGAAGGGCAGCTTCAGCAAATCCTCCATGAGCCCCATCTCCTGACAGATTTCATACATGTGCTTGAGCAGCTCTTCTACGTTTAACTTCGTGGTGTGTTGCTGCAACACACCCCAAGCCTCCACCATGCACCTGGAGATAAGTTTTTGGACATGGAAAGGAATAGGAACGCTAGAGCCAAAAAAATGCCCCACACTGATGCCACTCATTCAAAGATCAAAGGAAATGGAGCCCCATTTGTATCATCAGTTCTCCACATGTCCCAATATCTGAATGCCAGAACAGTGGGAGAGATTTCCTTACCTATTGGACAACAACACGGTGAGGAACAGCCGCACCTCCCTGCTGCTGGACATCGACGGCTTCATCATCTGGATGTACCTGAGGGCTCGCCTGTGCTCTCCCTGGCACATGAGGGATTGAATTATCCTCATGTGTTGCCACGACACAGTCTTGATTGTAGCTGGATGGAAGAGCAGGGCCAGGGAATTCTGGAGAAGTCGAGAGCAGCTTCATTACCATAGCTACACAAACCCATGCAACAAACACAGTCAAAACTTTCTTCAGCAAGGCTGGAGGTGGGTTAAACAAACTTAGATGTCTAACTAACAAAATACTTGATGCAGGACATATCAATAAAAATTCTTCAGTATTTGCAGGAAAAAAAGAATCAGCCATAGAGAACAAAGTGCATGTTTTAAGAGGAACAATTCGGATTTTTCTAGGTTAACAAATGTCTGTGTACAAACATCCCTTTAAATAAATACATTACTAAATAATGAGTTACTCGACAAACAAATTGATTCTATTGACACAGCAACAGGCAAAGAACAATCTTCAGCATCAGGAAGAACAGGTTGAAAAGTCACTTCTGCAGTCTTCTGTCTCAAATCTTCCTGCTACTTGCATCACAGTTTCCACAGTTAAAGTACCCAAAACATTCTTTTGGAAACAGTGCCCAACCAGTCTGCTGAAAACCACCTAACAACAGATGGCTTTGAAAATTCAAATAGTAGTAATATTCAAATATTAATAAAATTGATTACGCCTTTGTTCTAATCAATTTCCTGTCAAAGTAGTTAAAGCAAAATTTCAGATCATAACTTACTGCTCAAGATGTCAGAGCAGGGTTACAAAAAAGTTTCTAATGCTTCAACACCTCCTAAAACCTAGGTACCAATTTTTAAAATATTTTTATTGATTACAGCTCTGCACTGCAATGTGTGTCTAACTCAATTGTTTCATACTTACTTCATAATCATTGTGATCTAGAAGCCAAAACCCTCGAATAAGCTTAACTAAACCCCAAGGGATAGCAAAGGCAGTTGGAAAGGAAACAAGTAAAGTTCCTGTTTTATTTGGAAAGGAATGCATGATATCCAGCAGCAAGTAAATTGTCTGAGAGTATGTAATTAAGGTGAATAAATTGCTAAGACCAAAAATTTATCACATTACCTTTAGCAAAACAATGAAAAAAGAATATAAAAATGGTAGGAAGCAGAACACCCTAATGTATTGATCATTTTAAGGCATTACAGCCTGTTGTATCCATAGTCAAGTCCTAATGACAAATCAACATTCTGAACAGCCAGAGAGAAACACTTGCGGATTTCTGTAAGGAAATCAAAAAGGCAGATATTTTAATACTGCTGTTCTAAGCTCAGGCTCCTGCTTCACTCAGTGAATCTACCAGTTGGACATTCAAAACACTTGAACATCTACTGCTTAATTATTAAAAAAACAAGTTCTACAGCTGTTTTGTTTTCCTCATTTCCTGACTTCACAGAACAACACAAATTATGGTACCATTACCATGCAACTTAGCACTGACTGATTGAAACTGTTTAAAACTGTATGTGGATCC
>VXAZ01003157.1:0-24537 GCA_013399875.1 Gymnorhina tibicen
TTTCCTCCTTCTTCCTTCCCTCTTCCCTTCTCCCTCCTCCCTCTTTCCTGCTCCTCCTTCCCCCTTCATCGTCCTTCTTCCCTCTTCCCCCTTTCCTTACTCCCTTACTTCTTATCCTGAAGCAGTAGGATTTAAAACACAGTTAACTCAGTAATTATGTATTTGAATTCCTTTCAGACTCTTAGGTAAATACCATCTGGTCCTGATGATTTGTTACTTTTTATTGATATGTCTAAAATCTCCTCTGCTGACACTTCATTTTGAGACTGACATTCAAACACAGAGAAACAACCAAATTTCCCATCTTCTCAGGGAACATGGATATGAAGAATTCATTTTTCTTTTCTGCTATGACATTATCTTCCTTGTATGATTCTTTTACATCTTGGTCATTTGTAAATCCCATAAACTCTCTGGCAAGTTTCTTGCTTTTGATGGATACGAAAACTTTTTATTATTACTTCTTTTATTTTAAAAACTGCAGCAGCTTGTTTCTCACACTAATCTTTTCATCCCATTTTTATTAAGTTTTAACATTCGACTTGTCCACAGTGAAGCCTTTTTGCTATTTTCATTGAGTGCACATGCCTTCCACTTTTGAAAGATATTGATTTATTTCTAAACTAAACTGGAGGGGGTTACTTCGCTTTGAAGGATGACACAAATGAAAAAATATGGGGAAAGCAGGAAAAAAAAAGAAGGGCTGTTTACTTAAAGGAATGAATTTCACAGGATAAAAAAATAAGGAAATAGGAAATAAAGGAGATTAATCATGTAGTTAAATTTACACTATATCTAATGTCAGGTTATGAAACAAATGGGGTTTTTTTTTGTTCCACCTCAATATTTGTAGCAGCTGCTCCTTAGAGAAAGGGCACTGTGCATGCTGTTCTCTCAGCCACAACACTATTTCCTGTAACATTCCTGGTGGCAGCTTGAACAGCCCGCCTTTACATGGCAACACAAAGGTGTGTCTTGGCTACTTTACAGCATTTGTACTTTATAGTTTGGTTGTGTTATTCATAATATTTTTCAATAACTGAGACGTGCTATAAGGGTGCCAGACCATCCAGTTATCCGAACTAAATTTCACAAGAACCTGTAGCCTGCAATTCAAAGCTGTCAGTTTTTAAGTCCATTTGGAAAGGCCTCTGATTTTTCAAGCCTTATACACCCATTCCCTGTCAATTGAGAGGAAACAGGTCTGGAAGTGGAAATGAATAAATCATTAGAGGGTATCCCTAGAGACTGAATAGAAACCTGATCATTTTATATGTTGAATTCAATCAGAGATACAGCTTTCTAATACTGACAGCTATTGTCTGTTTATTTAGAATGTGGGTGTTGGTTGGTTTGGGGCCTTTTTTTTTTGGTGTTAGAGCCTTGTTTTCCACAGCAATATTTAAAACAGTGTCTTAAAGCTTGTTAGTACATGCTAGCTTTATTTTAGAACTTATTTATGCTACAAATCAAACTGGAAGTAAACGCATAAACAACAGTTGCACTTAAATGTAGATCAAGACTTTTTTTTGACATAAGGTTCTAAAGGCAGGCACCAAAATGGCACAACCAACTAAGTTAAACACCAAGTTTCTGAAGGGTCAAGCATCTGGGGCTCCTTGTTGTATTGATCCAAACTGGGAATGCCTAGTGGTTCCTCAGAAAACCCATTCTCTTTCTGTTAATACTGAATAAGAGTTTGTGACGGTTTAGGCCAAATTCAGGGAAACGTCCAAAAGGAACTTCTCCTCAAAGGAAGGCAGGTTACAAACCACCCCTCCCCTCAGTTGGGTTCGGGAAAAAACAAATTTTCCTCAGAGGAAAGTGAAGGAGAAAATAAAACTATTTATTTAACAAACACACAAGAAAACAATACTAATAATACTAAATAATAAAATCTCTCGCAGAGAGAAAACCTGAAAGATTTTAGAGTCCTTCTGTGGGTGCGGTCTCTCTCCTCCTCCTCGGAGCTGGGTCGGCGTGGGGGGCCCCCCTCCAGGCCGGTGGAAGGTCCCCCGGTGGGGTTCTGATGTTCTGGTGTTCCGAACAAGTCCAGAAGAGAAGAAGGGAAAAAAAAAACGAAGTCCCAAGAGGAAAAAACTCAACTCTCCGTCCCTCTCCGAAGAAACAGAGCCGAAAAAGCTGACCGAAAAGCCAGAAGAAGCGCTTCCCCTGCCCACCGCAGAAGCAGCTAATCTCTGTGTCCTTGAAGCACAAAGTTTTGAAAAGTTCGCTCAGTTTTTTTCTCTCTCTCTTGCTTCCACTTTAAAGGCATAGAAAGGCTCAGGAATCATGTCTGGGCATAGAGCGGTGGTAGGGGATACAACAGCACAGTCACCCCAAGACAGAGTTTGGGGTTCCGACAGTGGAATTTCTATTTTTGAAACATTAGGAAGAGATGATAAGTTTGGTATTCCAAAATGCATAACCATTTTTACAGCAATTCTCTTAAAAAAAAAATCATCTATCTACCTCTGCTAATTAATGTAATTGATTTGATGCCCCAACTTTACCAACCCTTTAGCTCCCCATAAGATATTTACCTCGTTTTTCTAATGGGAATGTTCCACTGCAAGATGGTTACATTGCTCCTGTAAACCTCACTGAAATCCATACATTCCTGCTTTTACAGAACTATTTGCTGGACCTAGAATATTATGTTCTCACTACATAATTGGATGTGTGTCTGTGAGTGTGAGTGGGAAACGGGAGACCTGCTTGAGCAGTGGAGGATGCACTGTCCTTGAAAGTACCTGTCATTGATTACAATTATATCTTTTCAATAAGGGAAAAAAGTTTGGGTTTGGAACTTTTGGGGCAGTTAACATAACCTGACAATACAACTTATTTCAATTGTAAACTGCTGGTGGTAAAACCAGACTACTATCCACACTTATGTAAGCGCTATCATAATGGATATTTTGAGGCTTTTTAGTAATAAAGAGATAAATAATAAGATGAGGAAATTCTATTTTCTGGGGAAATAAAAGATATCTCACTTTTAATATTTTTGTAATGAATCAGAATGGAAAAAAAAATAATTACAAAAAAAAATCCATGGAATGTGATATTCAAAACATATTTCTTTAGAATGAAACATTCCTTTAATCACTTTTTGACTGAGTGGTTTTTTTGCACTAAATCTGAAATACACAGTTTCATGTTTCTTACCTTTACATACTGAAATCTGACCTTTCCAGGTAACTGACACTGATTCTGTTCAATGCCACGTAAATCCTCTAACAGATTATGTTTCCATATTGCACCAAAAGGTATGCAGTTGCTGAAAAATTGTGTCACTTGAAGCCTCAATTCATTATGAACAGCATATCTCATCCACTCATAAGAGAGTCTAGGATAATCAGAGTTATACTTTCCAGGATGCTGTGAAGCACAGAAAGAAAAGAATCCTTTAGCAAAAAAAATAACCCAAATCAGCGGGACGAGCGTGAAATGCAACCTTCAACTGCCGGGTGCTCTATATGCCAGGGATCTCTATGGTTTGTCAAAACTTCTGCGGAAGCCTTCAGATTCCTGTAACATATTTCTTATGGCAGGTCTTCAGAGAGGTGAGGCAAATTCCTACATGTTTTCATAGAAAACGTGTTTTGTGTTTCACCATAAACCAAATAAACCACATGCAGAACCTGAAACTCTAAAAAATGTTCTGGTAGCTGATTAATTCTTGATCTTCATTTACACAGTTGTATTTAAACAAGTCTAAGTGGTAACACAGTATGAACAATCTGGACGTATCAACAACTGATATTACTACCAGCAAGAAGATGAAAGCAGTTTCAAGTTTGGGAGATAGATTAGAAAAAAATATTTTCCCTGTAAATCTCTCCAGTTTACTGGCAAGCCTATGTGAATTACCCACACAGGTATGGGGCAGAACTGCTGTACATTCCAGGACTTCTTATTCCCAGGTTAGTGCCTGAATAATACTACAACTCTTCCTCCCATTCCTGGCATTGACTGTTGCTCCTGTAATTGCCTTCACTGTTATGAGTCTTTTTCTTTCCCCTTTCCTTATAAAAGAAATTACAGCTTGTCTCCGTAGAAGATAAAACCCGAGTAACTGCTGTACCAAAGAAATGCAGCAGGTTTTGCAATAATGTGAAGAAGGGAAGATATGCGACTTGTGGGCAATTAAATACATTCGACACACAGACCCATAGGAGAGCCACTTATTTTTAACTTCTTTTAGTTATTTTTCTCTAAAAAAAAGGGCTTTAGCCCCCCAGCTTCTCTCTGAAGAAACTTTGAGACCAGCCATGACAGGACTCACGTTGTTAAGCCTGCTGGGTAGAGCCAGTACAAAACGTGATGACAGAGTCACCCACAGAGAGAGCTGTCTTATTTATCTCCATGCTGGCAAACTGATGCACTCCTAGCAGTAGTAGTTTTCCCTGTAATCATTTGTATTCTTATTTATAACAAATTACATGTCAAGGGCAAAATGGCAGATTGGTGTATCCCATTAATTTTTTGTATGAGGGGTGGAGGGAATAAAAGGCTATTACTGTTTCTAGAAATACACTGACAATTTATTTTACCTGTGAACTGAGAAGTTCTTTGCATTAAAACTTTTATGAGACAGATAGAACAGGAAAGAGACAGACTCAGACAGACTTAAGAAATGGAAGGACAAAAAATGGGAAGTGGGAGACTGAGGCTTGGAGAAGAGTCAGATATAGATATGAGTTGAAACGGTACCTTTAATTATAGTATATTTACTAAGACAAAATTGTGTTCTAGAAAAAACACTATTAAATGCACATTTTCCAAGAGCTCTGTTGATGAACATTTAGGGAAGATAGCCTTCTGATGACATCAGTAGAAGACATGCATTTTTTAAGAGGATAATGTAACATTCTCTACAAGGAGCTGGTGTAGGTTGTTGGTTTCAAGCTCTATGCAAGAGTTATTCTGTGAGAGCTTCATGGAAGGAATGTATCCTAAACAAGGAGAAGGGGAGGAAGAGGCAGTTCAGAATAAGGTTTAAGCATCACAATGAGTTTAATAAGCAACTGAGTGCAAGAGAATAAAAAAGTGAAAATATTTGTGAAAGAAGTAGGGGAAGGAAGAATGAAAGCTTGAACTCTGTGGCCTGTGTTCACACAAGATGATTGTAATTGTCCTTTTTGGCCTTAAAAATCCATGAATCTATGAATGAATGAATGAATCTCTGATTCTGGGACAAAAGCTGAGAGAGGGTTCAAAGATTGCAGGTCCAAAGTCAAACTCATCAGTGAAGACTTATGAAAAGACATGATTGATGACTAACCTTGTCCTTAGATAGTACGTGAGGCTACTGCTTTTTAAAAGTGACACTTGTCACTTTTCCGTCTCAGCAGGACGAGAAGAAAAACATATATATAATCTTTGTCAACATCAATTTTTCTCTCAGGTTTATTGCAATCATAAACTGTACTGCACAATGAAAAAATACAGTGTCACCTTGGGTCCATCAAACTTGACACTAAAAGGTTAAATGGATTTCTTAGCTTAGCTGGATCCAAAGAGGAAAAGTACCATGGAATACACACTGCACAGATTAATACTCTCCTTTCTTTTCTTATTCTTGCAGTTGCAGACAAAGTTTACAGACAAACAATGGACACTGCATTCAGCTCAGTGGCAAAAGGTAATTGTATCAATAAGTTCCAAAGATTTGAAGGTTCTTTCAGTAGGTGATTTGCAGTACTAAGCATTATGGCTCCAAAGAGATACACAAAGTGAAAGCTGGTACATATGAGGTGGCAAGCCGGTCAGCTATATTATTTGTGCCAAACTGGGTGGAGTTGTCCTCACTGAGCCTTCTTTTAACCTGCTAGACTAAGCATTTCCTTTTTCCTCTTCATTTTCAAACCCAGTCTTATTAAATATCTTTCTCTTTTTCTCCTTTATCACTCCCTTGGCTGTGCTGCTACACTTGACTGTTCTTTTAAAATTCTGCAACTGCACAGATTTAAGATGAAAACAGCGAGACAAGAATGGGTTGTTTATGTCTATATTGGAACTGGTGAGAAACTTTACAAATTTCTGTTTGTTTTTCTTCATAAAGTAAGAAAATAAGTAGTGCCTGAATGTTTCTGGCATTAAGACATAGAATATCTTGCTTTCTGCAGTCCCTGCTACTTTGTGGAGGGACACCATTCAAACTTATACTGGCTTGGAGAAAGTAGACACTGGAAAAGTTTCTGCTGAATGGAAAGTCATGAGTTTATAACTACTACTACAACTAATAATAATAATAATAGTAAATTACTACTTTATGTCACTGATTAAATAGCCAGAGTGTTCAGTTGCTTGTTCAGTACATTTCCAAGAGAACAGAGGGAAAATACTACTAAAACCTTGAGAGTCTGTAGCTGGTGGGTTTGCATTCATTTAACCTTGTACTGCATGGAAAGCAAAATGGGGGAAAAAATCCGCTCTGCAGTTAGGGGGCTGGTTCCCATGGCGTTTGTGAGCTCCGTTCTGAGCTCTGTACTAGGATCTATAAGCACCTTCATTCATTTTTTGAAAGATCAGGCATGCTATGGAAACTAAACACCTAAAGTGCATATGCCACTCCATCCTGCGAACGGCTCCTTGTGAATCTGAAAGGTGGATGGAAAAAGGGTTTGCAGGATTTGCATGTTCACCCAGAGTTGGGCCACATGTGAAGGAGAAGCAGTCAAAAGAAAAAACTGCCTCTCCTCCTGCCTCTGTGTATAAGTTATAGGGAACATGATAATTAAGCACTGGAAACATAACAAACAAACTCCCTGCCTTGACCAGGCCCTAATAGAAAGAATTTTGTGCGATAGTGTCTCCTTTATTTTGTTTTACATTTAAGGCACTGCTTATTAACTGATGTTAAAGAAAAAGTGAGTAAAAAGTTATATCAGACTTATATCTAAGTAAGGAATTCAGAGAATAAGAGATGTTAAAAAAGTACAGCCCTAAAATGAAACTTCATGACAAAACCAGCCAGATGTGAATGCTCATTTCAGACTTCGTACTACAGAATTAAAAAAACCAGGATAATCCAAAAACAGCCACTGAGATGCCAGCACTTGTAGTTATTTCTTTTCAAAAGAGGTTTTAAAACTGATTTTGCATTTTTTGGCGTTAGAAGATTGAATTGTGTCCCCTTTTTACTCTAAACACTGTCTATATTACAAAAACTGCAACATTCTTCTATCCTCCCTAGTATGGGAAATCATTGACACCCATGAAAAACCTAGGAGCAGCTTCATCCAGATATTCCTCTCCCAGAAATCTGAAATCTCTCCAAGTGCCTTACCTTAGTCTTCCTCGTACTCCTAGGCTTTTAGTTTAGGTCAGAGGAAAATACTGTCTTAAAGGAAACAGTTTGAATAGATTCTGCTAAATTGGAATAATTCCTACCACAAGGTAAGAATTTGTAATTTTTCTTATAATTTCTTAATTTTTCTTCACTATTTGGCTTTTGCAAATGGCTCCACTTTTTCAACTCTTAAAAACAATGCCTTTAATTCATCTTCTGGGAACCGTCTCCAGAGTCTGTGAAAGATGGGGAATCTGAAGGACTAATAGCCCAGGATCTGATCTGCAGCAGGCACTGTTTATCAAAGACAGCGCTGCAGAAACTTATCCCACCACTCAGCGGGTGGGTGGTGGTGGTTGGCACCAGCAGCAGGGGAGGGGTGGCAAATACACCCAGGCAGCCAGCACGTTTATGTGCATTTATGCTAATGTGTGTGTTTCGTGTGTGTGGATGGATATATCATGAAGTTCTGGTAGCAGCTGAAGTGTGATTTCACTTTGACTATTTGCAGTGTTGATTTTTGCAGTGTTGGTTCTCTTTACTAAGCAACATGAAAAACTTAAGCTACAGAGGTTTATTTAGCAAGACGGAGAGACTGAAAGTGAACAAGAAGCTTCACGATTTTGACATATAATTCTTCAGATATGATCAAAGAACTCGATTTACTGGAAGTTCTACTAAGTGTCAGGCAAAACAATTTAAAGAATTGGAGCTGTCGACAGGATGACACTTTCATTTTGAGGCAACTTTCAAGGTTTTGAAACTTGTTCTTTTTCCACTTAGGAAAAAGTGTTGGAACATATATTTTCCTAATGAATGAGTTGGAGTTTGGTTTCATGTCAAAAGGAACTTAGGCACCCATCACTCTCTTTCAAAGGAAAAAGAAGAAAAGAGATTAATTGAAAAACAAATTTTTTTTCTGAAGAAAACTTTATTGCAACCGATGCACTTTCATGTAATTCTCCTGTTTTATTAAAATAGCATAGTAGGGTACAATTTAACTTAAATATGTATATTCTGACCAGCAACATTTAACAGCTCTGCTCTTAGGAATACTAAAAAAATCTTCATTTGTTTTAGGAACAGCATTACAGGGAACGATTAGACCACCATCTGAGGGAAGAAGTTATACAGCTGAAGTGAATGCAATGTTTTAATGTCTCAGATTAGTTGGCATCCCTTGGGGAGACTGTGTTCTGCAAATACAGAGTCACAATTCTTGTCACAAGTGTGTGCTGAAGCTTGTAATAGGTTTCTTCTGAACCTTTCACACTTCTGCTTTCCACAGAAGGTTCATTTACCTTTTCAAAGCAGAACAGAGCTGTTTTTAGATTGTCTTGATTCCAATAGATGCCAAAGTCCCTTGAGTCTAAATTGGGATGCCTTAGTCTAAGCAAATTTTTATCTGACTGGTTAGCAGAGAAAGGAAGAAAATGGCACCAACTCTAAAAAGCTTCATGCCTTGTGTGTTGTAGTTCATTACTGCTCCTTTCAGGAATTTTTGCACTACTTGTCTTTCTCATGTCCATTTCCTTAATTAAAATTTTGAGTCTAAGTCTCTAAGTCAATAACTGAAATCCAGACACTTTTTTAATTTGGCAGTTAGTAATGTCTTCTGACTGGTTAAGGAATAATTGGGTATCATATTGTTATTTAATTATTTTATTCACAGAAGTAGGAAAGGTTTGCCATAACCACTCCAACTGCCCCTCTGTAATTTTCTCCCCTGAAGTAGAACCACATCTGTCCATGGCTTACTTCCCCAGTTTCTAAGGTTACAGCTGCAGTCCTGGCCTGTCCTGTGACATCCCACTCAAGTCTGGGTTTTTCTCTGTGTCTACATCTGATCCCCACATCCTCAAATGCCATTCAGCACTGCCTCAATCAAATGCCAGATTCCCAGTGTGACATACCTGGTTTACAATTCCATGTATCTGAGGGAACACACATTAAGTTAATCTACCATGTTTCTTCCTCCAGCCAATGTATATGGAGCTCATTTGTGATAAAATGGATACTTAAGAGGGCTGCTGACACATTGAAAAAAATTCTAGAATACTGCACTGGAATGCAATTCAAGATGATGATTTCAAATACCACATGTGTTAGGGCTGTAAGGCACATGTGTTTTATGACTTTTTCCAGTCAGACTTGAATTTAGGACTTGGTAACAGTACGGGATTCCTGGGGATGTGGAGCAGTTCCGAACCCTGGGAGCTGCAGGGAAAACAGCAACAAGGACCTGCAAAAGTGAGGGTGAATCTATGTAAACATTTTAGGAATGGTCTCTGTGTCCTGTTCAGCCCTGCCTGAAGTTACAACCTCCTTGCTATGGGCAGAGACACCTTCCACTGGACCAGGTTGCTCCAAGCTCTATCAAACTTGATTTTGAACACTCCCAGGGATGGGGCAGCCACAGCTTCTGTGGGAAACCTGTGCCAGTTCTTCCCCACCCTCACAGTAGAGAATCTCGTCTGTGGCTCCAAAACAGGCTGGCAGCATGAGTGGCTGCATTTTAAAAGCTGTGGGGGGATGCAAAATCAAATCGTACTTAATTTACTGAGCCTCTGTTGCATAATAAATGAGCTTCCAGGAACATGAGCTGCACCAAAGTCAGATTTCGTGGTGAAGCAACAGAGCTGCTGTCTCATCCGTGGGGCTCAGTCCCACATCTGGGTCAGGAGGGGTCTGGGAGCCCCGGGCAGACGAGGTGATTCTGGGCCACATGAGATCTAGGGAGCCCTGAAACCAGGGGCTGTCACCTGCATGGTGAGCACCTGAGTTAAAGCCCTCTGCCTCTCTGGTGCAGGGGAGGAGAAACAGGAACCTGCAACACTGATCTCTAACCACCAGACTATGAGGTACGGAGCCTGGGCTTCTTGTGTTTGTTCTGTCAAAGCTCTTTCACTTTGTATGAATAATTAACTACTCATTGGGTTGGGGAGAGACAGAGAAGTGACTCTGTACCTCACCAGTTAATTGCATGAGGCAGCAAGTAAAATCTTGTGGTTTCTACTTGAAAACTGTTACTGAAATAATTTCTCCAGTGTTCATTTGTTGAGAAACTTGCTACTCTCCCTGAAGCTTAAATATCTTTTGTTGGTGTGGGTTCTTAAATTTTTTTCTTTTCATTCCCAGATGCTGGCATTTAGAGAAAAAATATCCTTAGAAAGTTTGGATGTTGGTAAAGAAAGGGAGGATTATTCCTATTTTAAAATTTTACAAAAAGAATAGCAAATAAAGAAGAAATTGAATACAAAATAAAACAAAAACAAAAACAAACCACAAATTTGGGGATTTCCCCCCCCTCCCAGAAATATGCAGTTGAAGACAGGTAAGCTTATCATTTATATGCATGAATAGATCGTATAGGAATATTTTTACAACTTTTTTTCCCAAGAAAATTTTGGTAATGAAAATCAAAGAAAAATATACAAGAATTAACCCTCACCAAAAAAAAAAAAANAAACCCAAAGCCACAAAAACCCAAGTCAAAACAACAGTAAGCAAACAACAGAAACTTCCATTTGAAAACCATTGCACAGGCAAGTACAATTTGGAACTAAAAGATAGTCATATATTCACAGAGACTTTTATAGTTTAATATTTTGCGTTTTGCTGCTGCCTTGAATCCTCTGAAGTAACTTGAGTAAATATATGTCTCAGCTCAACCAAGCTGTAAAGCTCACACTTAAGTCTCTTCTTCAGCAGTTATATCTGTATGTAACCTAGAGCATTTTCTTAATCAGATGGAGTTAAAATGATTGAAATACACAAATAGACTTCAACACTTTCTTAAGTGAATGTAGAAAAACAGGTTGAAACATTCTGTTGCTACCAGGATCTGACCTTTCCTGGGTTTTGATGCAAACTGAATTAGTAATCTTGATGGCAATCTCCACGAGATAATCTTGTTTGGAGTCCTCCTGTTTCACATTATCTCTGTTTTTCTTAGAGCCAGAATTTATTGCAATAGATTAGACCAATGTAAAAGCTGATGTGCATCTTATTGGCAGGAGCAGTGTGCAAGAGTCACTATCCATAAACTTCTGTAGAGTTGCCAGCCCTCAATGCTTTAGATAGAGGCAGCGTGATAGAGAACTTTACTCCAAAAGTGTGCAGTATTTCACTATTATAACTCCATCATGGTCAATTAGCCAGACATGTTCCTGACTTTTATCTTCAAAAATGATGCTTCTTGATTATTTATGTTTCCAAAAGCTATTATTGAGTAATTCAGTCTAGTGAAGGACTTCAATATGCTCTACCATTGTGACTGTAAATCCAGGTGTTAATACTCCCAGGTGGCTCATCATCTCACTGCAGATACCTAATAAAGTTGCCATTAGCTGGCAGTATACACTGAAAAAAAGCTATACAGCCAGCTGATCTTCTCATTAAAGAAGGGGCTACTAAGGAATGCCAGGAAATTATCTGAGTTGTCCGAGTCTTTAAAGAGAGAAAGGGAAAAACCAAAGAATACTTATTTTCACAGATTGCTTCTAGGAAGAAAGCTGGAAACCATAACCAACAACAGCTGGAGGACAGAGAACCGATGGCTTGTAGAATAAGAGCAGACCACAGCTACTGTAGTCAGCCTGGGGTGGAAGTCAGGTATTAGTTTTCCAATCTTGCTTCTGAGAGTATCTTTAAAAATCATCTGATTCTGATAAATTCAATGTAATTTTACTTATCTCATCTGCTGAAAAGATATAGACCTGAAAGGCTCACCATCTTTGACTGAGAGAGGAAATTTGGGGAAAATGGATAAAATATTACTAAGGAAATTGTTGATGACTTTTTTGCTTGCTAGTTAAAAAAATATATTAGATTTAATATCGTTATAGTGATAACATCTTAGGATGTAATAATCTTGTTCATATGAGGTGCAGGATAGATCTGGTCCAACTGAGGAAAAAATATCCATAAAAGTTTTTCTCCACTGGAATATGCTCACATGCAGAGAATTTTTCTGGAGAGAAATCTAAAGTTTTAAGGTTTTTCATTATTTTTCAAAGATGTAAATTCTCTCAACCTGGTGTTGTGCTGGCTTTCAAGCATAGTCATGTCCAGGGAAACTCAAGATGCTTCCAAATTCTTGGGTTGGAACACCTGTCCTAGGTACCCTCTGGAAGAACTCTAGATATTCAAGTTTTTTGCCAAAACACTATATTTTCCCGGCAAAAATAACTTGGTCATGAAACTCAGGTGGCAACTGGGGTGCACACCAAACAGGTGAAACTCTGGATGAGTACTAAGTTGCAAGTCAAAAGCTACTGGCAAATGTGTATCTTTTAGAGAATTACTTTGTAATCTGTCACAGCTTTATTTGAGTTCACAAGGGCTGTGTGAGCCTGTCAGCATACACACAACATAATCACATTTCTGGATTTGTTTGCTGGTGGTTTTTTTTCGCCTCTTTGTTTTTTTCTGTACTCTTTTCCATTACCTGCCACGAGCAGGTATGCAAAGTCAAGCCCTCAAAAGTGATAAAATGACAGAATTACAGTTATTATGCCATCCAAGTGTTCTGTCAGTTGCTATCGTATGCATGAAGATAGACTCCTGAACATACTAATTTAACAGAAAACTCTTGTTTTCAGTGTTCATAGTCTCCTTCACTGCATAAAAGAGATGGTGCTCTTGGAGGCTGACTATGTCTTAACAGTGGGGATGTCTGTGTGCATAAACACATACCCTGAAAAAAAAAAGGAAAAAAAAAAGAAAAGTTCTGCATCTTCTAGGGTCAAGGCACGTGAAACCTGGCACAGAGAAATGCCTTTGTTTGTGTGGTTTGTGTAAAGATCAATAGCAGTAAAGGGACAATTGCAGAGCTCATGCATCTAAAAATTTTCTCTCCCTATCATTGCCAAAGCAGCACAAAACAAGCAGGCAGATAATCCTCAGTGATCAAATGCAGTGAAGTGAAATATTAGTAACAAAGATTTTAATATGCCTCTACCTGCCTGTAGTTTTTGACAGAGTAGTCAACAAGAACAACAGCAGAAATAACTGGAGGTTTTGGAATATCCTTCTTAAAAACATTGAAAGTAAAGACTGAAATAAAAATGTAAAGGAGTAAGCATCTGAGGCAAACTTTTCCCTGTATTAAAAACTCCTGGGCTCCAAACCTGTTTATTCCAGATGCACAGCTGGTAGCCATTGCAACAACAGTAATTCTGTAATATTCTCCCATGTAGGCTGTTGCAGCTTGTCTGTTTTGAGTCCCCTGTTGTGTCTTAGCCTCTTTTTACTGTTTCACTGTTTATCCTAAGGAAAAGTAAACAGAGAAAATACATTACTTTCTGGATATTTTTGCAGGTTGCAGAAACAGATATGCACTGTAGACACAGACATTTGGGACTGTAAGGATAGCTAATGTAATATATTAGGACTAACTTTTATGATGCAATAAATTTTTGCTTTCGTTAATGAGTCCTCCATAAATTATTAAGAGTAGTTTATAAATATTGATTTAAAAACTCATATTTGAATATTATATATGTATAAATAAAGACTTATACACATGCAGAGTTGGTGTTTTGAGGGAAGTACAGACCTCATATAAGAAGCACACATAAGCTTATAAGAAGCTCATATAAGATTATAAAGGTTTTATTTGTATATCTGTGCTTAATCATAAAACATAAATCTCTGTGCTTAATCATAAAAACAGAAGGAACAAATTGTGGTTTCCTTGGCAAAACCAATGATGTCGCACTTGAGCCAACATCTGTAAAATCTAAGAAACCCCCCCCAAACACTGTGATATAAAAGAGTACTTAAGCATAAAATCTGAAAATTTTTAGATTTTTGTAAAAGTTATTATTGGTCATTTGGGTTTTAAAAATGATAAACTATTACTTTGAAGCATTTTGGCATAAGAACGTATTAGAACTCATCAGAAAAAAATGCTCTGTCTTAATGTTTTGATGTTCCAATCTTTGACATTTACTTTCATTCCAAAGTGGGACAGAGCTGAAATCACTGAAAACTTAGGGGAAAAAAATGGTTTGGGGTTCTTTTGGCTTTGGTTTTAGAAACCAGTTTAGAGTGACATCCCCAGAAAAAAATTTCTATATTTGCATAAGAAGCAAATCCAGCAAGTAAAACTGTTTTGACATTTCAGCATGTCCAACTGTGATGTGCCAAATTGCAGTTTATTTTGAAATAACTGCCCATTTTACATGCAATTTGAAGTCAAGTTAACACTTTCAAATGAAATATTTTATTGTGGCTCTCAACATGTGGTGCTTTTTCAGTTTGTAATGATATTTGGGAAAAACAAAAGAAAAATTGTCAAAATCATGACACATTTGACTAAAATATATTTTCTAGTTGCAAATTATTTCTTTTGAAAGGACATTTTTCCTACTTGTATGCTTCTGGGGTCTGCTTTTTTGGGCTGTATTTTCCTGCCAGCATACCCACAGAGGGAAGATGTAGTTTTTCATGTAATCCAGGACAAACTTCAGGAAGAAAAGTAGCACTCTCTGCACTTCTCACAGCTCTTACCAGGGGATTATGAAAAGGTAGGGAGAGTTCTCTTTGGTTTGGCAGATCTATCATCTTTATCATCTTCCCACCTCCCAGATACAGAATACAAGTTGGAAGTAGAGATCAGTATGAACTGGGGAACGCTAGGTGAGGTTTGCAGAGTAGAAAAAATCAGAGGATGATGCCATTGTTTTAAGTTAAAAATAGCTGTGTGTAACAGAGATACAGAGGCAGTTTCTGGCTCAGGAGCTCCCAGTTTGTGGTCCTGAATGGAACTGGACAGAGTTAAAACTTAAACCCATTTCACATACATGGTCTTCACAGAGCACAAGATGTGTCTCACTACCTAGATCTGTGGAAACTTCATAGTTTGCTAAGAATCCTTCAAAAGTGTCTCAGAAACTTTTATGTGTGACATATATGTGACAAATAAACTATACTAAATGTCGTTTTTAACCATGATGTCTTGTATTTGTAAATATCTTCACCCAGGCAGGTCACAGGCATTTGGAGAACTACTACTTTGAGGAAAGAAACTTTGCAAGTAGAATACAAAAAAGGCGGGGCCAACAGAAGCTGCAGAAGCTTTGACATGTGTTAAGTGCAAAATCCTGGTGGGTAGGCAGAAACAGCAGCAGAACAGCCTGGGGTCTGCCTTGCTTAGGTGTATCTTTGCTGGAGGGACCTTTGGGCCCTGAGGGAGATTAAATTTATCATAAATCAGCAGAATGCTCTTGTGAGTACAAAGACAAGCTGTTTCCTGAGGTCCATGAGCAACAACATAGCCAGCAGATGAAGGTATGTGATCATTCCACTCTGGCCAGCACTTGTTTGGATACACCTGGAACACTGTGTTCACTTTTAATTTGCTCCATGGTATAATTTTTGCTTTGAAAAAGTAGGTTCTGGGGTAGGACCACCAAGCAGGGGGCTTAAAGGAGTGCAGAACCTGATTTATGGAGGGAGGTGGAAAACCTTTTTGCTGTGAGAACAGTAAAATGCTGGAATAGGTTTCACAGAGAAGTGGTGGAATCGACCTTATTGAAAATTCAGTTTGACAGCACCTTTGATCAAAGGCTCTTCCTTTAAGAGAAGATGGAACAGATCTCTAGAGATCCAGCCTGGGTTTTTCCATTATTCTATTCTATAATTCTAAATGTAGTTATTTACTATTTTCTCAGTCATTCAGGGAAAGAGCCATTGCTTTTATGAATACTTCAGCGATGTTAGGTTGCCAAGTCTTAATTTTTTTGCAGTTTTACTTGGAGATTTTTAGCTTTCCATTTTAGCTTATTTGTTTTAGTTTTCTATTTTAGTGGTTTTGCTCTTGAATCGTTACATAACTTGTCTTGTTTTAACACCCTCTGACTCTGTTTCAACCTGTCTTATCTTTTGTGGCCTTTGCTCATTTATTATCTCACAGTTTCAGTCAAAATTTGTCTAAAAGTGAACTAACATCGCACTTGTACCTCATGCTAGGATTTGGATTTCATATGCCTGAGCCCTTGAGCTGAGATTCATCCACTTGATTTATACTGGTCTTGGTTTGTAGTTTAGATACACAGGCATTCACATACACATGAATGTAGTTTTCTGAGATTTTAAGGTGCATTTTTTGAAATACATGTGAATGGAAAATCATATTTCTGTAAGTTAGTCACAACGCTGGAAAGACACCTGTTGCTCTGTACATGGATCAGAGTGAGTCAAAAAGTGTATATGAACTCTTGCGGCATTCTGGAGCGAATTTTTTGGAAACTTTTTTACCAGCTACCCTTGGAATGTCACTTTTAATTCATAAGCCCATTTTAGTCACAGCAGCAGGTTCAGGAATATTGGTGGGCCTTAATCAACATTCAAAATCCACTTGGCTATTCAGAAAACAGTGAAAAATGGTCCCTGACAGAAAGAGCACATCATTCTAGATTCTTATACTACACGCAGTGGAGTCAGTGGAAAGACTGGAGTGCTTCAAGTCTGTTGGCAAAGCCAGCAGGAGTCCTATAAAAGAGGAAAGAAGGAATGATAGAAGGCATTCACAAAATGATTCTGTTTGGTAGAATAAGGAATTATATGACTGCCTGCTCACACGAAACCACCACTAAACAGAGTAAGTCTCCTGGTCTCTCCTACAGTGTCAAGGATTTTAGAAGTATAAATGGCAGTATAATATGCTTTTGTTTATTCATATGAGCTGCTGGAGTCAATAGGACTGTATTAATACATATTACTTCTGGATATAATTCTGAAAAATACACATTTTTCTCTGAATTGAAGGCATGATTATCTACACACTGCATTAGCAGGCTTAGTACCCAGAGAATTCACACTGGAGTGATGTGATACTGCTAAGAAAAATTAATCTTGGTCTTCATATCCTTAACAAATATATAAGTATAGAAATATTTCCTGTAATTATTGCTAGATACCAGGTTTTTGGTACGATTTTTGTCAATTTGATTAATTACAGCACCATAGTTTATATTGCTTAAACATTTTCAATATCATAGTTCCAGATATGAAATTTAAGAAAAAGTTATATTATACTATACTGCTTTTTAACTTTATTCATTAATTTAATTCAGATTCAAAGAACTAAAACAAAAAAAAAAAGCAAAAGAGAATAGAAATAACAAATATTAATTTCTTTTCTAGAAAAAGGGTATTCATATACAAGACTTAAAAAAAAAAGTCTCAATCCCCTTACCCTTTTACTTGTTCTCACAGCATGATCCATTACCCCTTATGGACAGTGAACTATATGTACCAGTGTATTTATTAATGTATTGTAATAGATCACCAGTCTATATTTCTTTACTGCATCCTTGGTAACATATTCAGAACATTATTTAAAGCTCATTATTCACTGAAATAACACATGCAATAGCACAAGTTGGTTAGCTGTGATATTTTATTAGAGTGAGCATTTCGGGATTTTATTCTCAGTCCCTCATCAACATAAAACATAGTAAAGAGTTCATAAATCTAATTAAGAACATTAGAATAAGAAAAAATCACTGAATATTTAGTTAAGATATGCAAGCCTCATGTACAAGCAAGCCATTAGAGGCAGTCATAAAAGCCAGTTGAAAAGCACTCAATAACAGCTAGTTGGTGGGAGTACAACAAGACAGATGTAGATGGAATGGAAGTCTGCAAAGGTAGAAGTGTTTTGTTTATCTGGTTGTTTATCTGGCTTTATTTTTTATTTCCCCTCCCCTGCTCCCTTGAAGAAATTTTACTGGGATGCTGTTCTGGTTTGGGCTGCCATTCACTTAGGAACATAATCCTGTTTTAAATGTTATATCCAGGGGGATATCAATTTAATCTGGACCAGCACCTGTCCTTGAAAATAGCTAGCAGTAGTACCTTTATTTTCCTTTTCCTTTTCCTTTTCCTTTTCCTTTTCCTTTTCCTTTTTTCCTTTTCCTTTTCCTTCTTTAGAGATTTTTGAAAGATATTCAAGTTGTAAAAGATCTTTTTTTAAAAAAAACAAGTATGACTTATATTCCTTCAAGTTTCTTCGTTGCTTAGAAGCCACTTCAACCCAAATTCAGCAATCAGGATCCTGCATGTGTGGTATAGCCCCTAAAAGGTAAAGGTTTATTTCAGGTAGGTCTATGGATAGCTTTGCTTAAGTGAGAAGGGAAGAAAGACTGGAAGGCACATGTTACTTACAAAGCACAGTGCTTTCCTGAAAACAGGAGAAAAAGAAGATAAAATTCACCCTAAATTAATTAGCAACCTATTCATTGTCTAGGGAACTTGCCTTCAGATTTCTTTTTAAAGAAATACTCACTTTTTCTGAATACTCTGCTTTGTTTCCACTATGTATTTCTCAAATCAGGTTCATGTTCAAGTCTTGATGCCCAAAATAAAGAGGCAAGAAGCAAAAGAGAAAGACAAATTATTTGTATGAGTCAGTGGTGAGGGTAGTCAACTGGATAGTAAGAGATTAAGGACTGTTGTTTTCTTTCAGTCATTGTTTCTCATACAGCAGATCAAAATCCTCCATTGATTTACTCTGATGTAAAGACACACATGCAGTTCTTGTCTGACACTTTTTCTGAGGATAGAACCCACATCACTGGGCTCCCTATTTAAGAGAGATAAAGAAGTTCCTTGTGTGAGGGTGTCTTGGTTTGAAAGACAGGTGTCTGCTAAGGAAGGCAGGAGCCCCCCTTGGAATGGAAAAAAATACAACCCCCTTCCCTCCAAATTATTATAAATTTGAAATTAAGGGGCTTTCAGGCAAAGATATGAGGAAATGGGAATAACAGTTTTTACTAATATATATATATCAAAACAATAATACAGAGAAACTGGTTTAAAGCCTGACAGAGTCAGGGGTACAACCTGGCACCCTGCCGGGCAGGGTGTTGGTAGCAGTCCAATGCAGTGGTAGCTGCAGTTCTCTTTGAAATGGTCCTGTTGAAGCGGTGATCCTGTAGAAAGAGGTCTGAGCAGTCCGATTCGGCGGTAGCTGCAGTTCTCCTTGAAATGGCTCTGTTGAAGTGGTGATCTTGTAGAAGGAGAAGTCTGGTCCTCCTCCGAAAATCCAGTGGTGGTGTAGTCCTTGTCCTCTGAGATCCCAGCAGGTAAGGCAGCCTGCTGTTTTAGGCCCCAGATTTTTATCCTGGTGGGAATGCTTGGTTCCTTCCCCCCTAGGCGGAGCATCTCACAATGGGATGGTCAGTCATAGGGCAAGGCACTGATGGGGCCATTAACAGGAGATAGCCCAGGTTCGGGTTACCTCTGAGTCATAGGGCAAGGCATTGTTGGGCCCATTAACAGGAGATAGTCCAGAGGGAGGAGGCAAGGAACATTGCTATACCGGCTCTCAACAGCTCATGGTAATAGAATACATTGTAACCCAGGACAGAGGGACATAACGAGGAAGGCAGCACTTTGCAGCTTGTTGAGCACTGAAGAGAGAGGTCTGCTGTGAGGACCTTGCTCAGGACCAGCAGGAGAAATCTGATTATCATGGGAATGCAGGTAGCTTTTGAGTCACCTGAGCAGTAATTCTGAGTATATTTGCAGTATATTTTGAGCGTATATAAATAGCTGATGAAGCAAATAACCAGCTGGCAAATAACAAATTATGGCTATTCCACTCCTACATATGAAGATGTAGGACCATGCAGATTCAGATTTTTCAGTTTTACTCATTTGCTTCCTGTTCTTTGCAAGGCAGTTTCAAAGGAGTGTGGTTAGGCATACTACCAGTGAAAGTTTTGATGGCAAAAACAGATATGGAGTCTCTGTACCTAAGGATAAGGCTTTTCCAAACCTGAGATCTGGAACAAAATCTGTTCTTAAACACAACTGATTCCAGATGACTCATTCACATTCAGAACACCTGTTATCAACCTTCTACAACATAACACTAAATAAATGTAGTTTCAGTGCAGTCATCAGTCCTGTTTGCACTAAGATTCTTTCTTATTCAAGATCTCAGGTGTTTGATTGAATGTGTATATCAAGCCTGGCACCCATGAGCTAATGCATTGCAGAACAGGAAACCAGTATTAAGAGAGATTTACTTTTAATCCTTTGGAACCATTGTGTGTGAATGTGTGGTGTTGGTTTATTTCATATGGATTTGGAGTTTGGGGTTTTGGACATTTACCTTTGATAGCTCATAGTTCTTGAAAAAAACAAGACTGAAGTATCTTCTGCAACTGACCCAATCACAAATGCAGTCATTCCATTATATATATACATACTTTAATCAGTACTTATTATTATTTTAATTAATACTATTACATTAACATTATATTTATTAAAATTATATTTTATTATTACTATTTTAATTAATAATTATTATATTATTATTTATGTAATTATTATATATTTTATTATTATACGACAATTAAAATATCCTCTCAGACTGGTTCAGTCCAAGTGATCTCAGGCTCCTGTGCCTTCTATACTCTTATTGAGTTGAAAAATAACAAACAAGTGTAAATGACATTTACAGCTCTTAATTGGTGTCATTAGCAGTTCTTATTATTCAGCAGGACAAGCAGTGGCCTTTTATTGAGAATTCAGTGATGCACATCTGCTTTGAACTCATCAGACTTAGAGACAAGTAATAAAACAGCTGAGTCAATGACTTAGGGCCATATCCATCACTAAAGACTGCTTGCAGAAGATTTATTTATTTTTTTGCTTAAAAAAATGACTTTTGGGACCATGATCATAGAAGGGTTAATGCTTCCTTAATAGAAATAGATCTTGAAATAATGTTGTCATATTGACTCATTAATAATAACTTAATTTTTATTGTTTTTTATTGCCAGTGGTAATTGCTATAAACTAGACCTTGAGGTAAATCAAGGGGGTTTAGATTTGCAGTTGTATGTAAGTGCTATAGGGTTGTTGACACCAGTAGGATATAAGACTGAAGAGCTGTTTGATCCTTTGAGTAAGTACTGCAGAGCGATAAAATTGATGTTTGAGATACCCCAAGACCAAAATTTCAGTCTCCAGAACACTTTATTTAGACATGCACGCTGTGGTACCAAGACGTGTGTAACCTACCAGCGATTTACTGACTTGGTTAGCGAGATCCATTAAGCTCCAGTGGAATTCATGAAGTGGGGAAGGTTCAGTCACCTTTTTATTTTTTTTTTTTTTAATGGAGAAGTCATGTAATTTTTCTCCACAGTTTATGACAGATACAGCAGTGGGGCAACTGATACCATCTATCTTTGGAAGATTTCTTAGGCTTCTTTAGGTAACCTGGTGGAACTACCATGGAGAGATTTAGGGAACTAACACAGTCTTGGTCAGCCGAGGGATCATTCACAGTCATTCATGTGCTCACATTTGTGAATTTAAAAATAGCTTAGTCATCCTGTAAGGCACTCAAGAGACTTTTTCATCTCATGCTAAGCAAAAAAGACAGGTCCGATGAAATGTACTCCGGAATTGCTTTTAAGTGTAAAAGGATTGGTGTCCTTCTCAGATTTGATCATCCTCTAATGTCTATAATTAGATTCTTTTTTAACAGAAAGCTCAAGAATTAGCTGCAGTTATAATAGAGATTTCTCTCAAACCAGATCAAACTATGTTTCCCACAGCTCTGAAATCTATGTCTCATTTCACCTACGCATTTCCTTCTGTAGCTTCTCAGCTTTATGCACTGTTTTCTCAGTGCCTGACTTTTCCTGTGCACTAGATACATTACCCAAACACCTAATTCTTCATGTTATTAACTGAAAACCTCTAAAACCTTTATGGAGCTAATCCATACCCTGGTAGTGGGGTTCGGATAAATAGGGTGTGGAGAAAAAACTCAGAACTGGAGCATTCCTTTAAAAACAAGAGGAGTGAGCGAAATTTTGTTCAATCTGAATAACACAATGGTCCAGTGTAACTATAGTCAGATATGAATAAAAATGAACTGACAAAGACCCCCCCAAAACCCCTGCCAGAAATCTTGAGAAAAGTTGTCTCATCTCTTTGGAGCTATACAATATAGCAGATAAATTACTGCCTAATCGTTCATTACTGTGTTAACTGTCAGGGTGCTAACTATTGTTCCATATGAAAAATCCATGTTGAGAATCCAGCTCAAAAAAATCTCTGAGAGTTCTTTAACGAAAAGGAAACATTTGTTAAGCAGAAATGCTTTGTAACTCACATATTACTTGCCAAGAAACACCCTGCTCTGGTGCAGCTAATTTGTAGTGATGTCAGGCTGGGATTTTCAAAGGTGCCTAAAGAAGTTAAATGACTGGCTCCTATTGACTTTGCAGCTACAATCCTGATCAGACCTTTTATACTGCTTTCACTTTAATGAAGGGAAGAAGTGAAGGAAAGGGTTGACTAATAGAGGGAGTAGGAGATTTACTTTTCTTGGAGCTCCACACGAAGATTTTGCTCAGTGGATCAGCAAATGTATTATTATTAATAGCAATAATAATGACACCTACTTCTTCACTCTATAGGAGTACACTCAAAATATCTCATAGAAAATCATGGTTATCTTTATTTTGTAGGTGAAAAAATGCAGTCTGGGTCAACAAAGCTCAGCTACTTCTCTAGAGTTGCCCCCCTGTGCACAGAACAGCAGCACTTTCAATGCAAAACTGCAGCACCAGGACTTAGCTATAGGTAACTTCTTCAGGCATTGATGCCCTTGGTCAAGGTTACTCAAAGATATACGACACATTCATAATGAAATGATGGATTTGACTGGGTCCCAAACCAGAATCCAACTAGCTTTTATCTTTGGGGAGCCTGATGATAAAACAAGAACATCCTTGCACTTGGCACCAGGCTACCACATGGCTCATACTCAGTTAAGCACCATATTGATCTATTTTTAACCTCATAAATAAGAGGTGTTAGAATTCACAGTTATTCTTTGAAGGATGATGAATTTATGACAAAACTATATGAAAAAAAAAGGAGAAAAAATTGAATTTTACATTGTTTCAAACTTTAACTTGAACCCATTAGAAAATAGAAAAAAAAGTTCTTGTGATCACTTTATGAAAAAAAATTCCATTTCTGAACAAGTATGAACTACCGTTTTTGGGAGGAAAAAATCAAAGACACTATTTCTAAGTTATTTGGCTGAAAATGGGTCCTGTTTTGAAGTCAAAGTATTGAGACCATGACAAAACCAACATTTGTAGATCTTCTTGAAACCAAAATCCTTTTCTGTGAAGACTTGAAAGAGCACAGATTTACTCTGGAGAATGTGTTTTTGTAACATTACTATTCCTCTAAGTCTAGTGGTTTTAATGAAGGAATCAAACCAAGTTTTGTGGTTTGTTTTTTATTCATCTCTCCTTGGCATTAGATCATCAGCAAGTTGAAGATAAAAGTCTACTTATCCTAGAGAGTAGTTAGTGAAGAAGAACAGGTATATCCGGAGAGGGGTTCAATTTTTATCTGGGCTACTCATACAGCTCAGAGAATTTTTTTCTTTCTCTTTATTGGAAGTAGGAATTTAAAGCAATGTGATCATCACAATAAACTGCAAAATGTTTGTCTTTCTTATACAGAAATTATTCATTTACCAATTTGAATAAGTTTTTGTTTGAATACTCTTTTTTTGTACTAAAGAATTGGTATGACTCTTAAGAAAATGTTGACGTTCAATTTTTCAAACTTCTTGTTACTGTTGTATGTACCTAAACATGTTCTTTCTTTTCTGCATTTAAGTTTCTTTATCCTTTTTGAGGATGTAATTCTTTTCTCTTTAAATGTCCAATTTTTATAAACACACATACATGACCACAAAGCTAACTTACAATTGATCATGCACATACAGAAATCATTAAAAAATTAATCTTTTATGTTCTTGAGAAGCAGTTTATTTCTCTTGTTGATTCAGGCTCAAGCAGTTTCCATCAAGGTGTTTCATCCCCAGATTCTCCTTTCTCAATCACTGCAGACAAAAGCACAGTTCTGCTCATCCCTTCTCTGTAATCCCACTTTCTGCCATCCCAGAATCATCTGGATGAAGGAACCACAACAGACGATGTAGAAAGTCCTTGTCCCAAGGCAGGATCAACAAAACATACATAACTAAACATATAATCCAAGAAAGCATGATTAAAATAAATTTCCTTCTTGCTATTAGTATGTTTCTACATGGATTTATTGACGTGTAAATAAGGACCATATACCTATGGAGTACTATTCTCCTCAGAGTCACCAGTAGTGTATGACACTTTTCTTGACCAGTCTTTTTTGGTGTTTTTTTTTTTTTTTTTTTT
>VXAZ01003157.1:24555-111621 GCA_013399875.1 Gymnorhina tibicen
TGTTGCCCTTTTTTTTACCCGTTTTTTTTTGTGTTTTTTTTTTTTTTTTTTTATTCATGAGACTTATAAGAAACAAGTATCTATGGGCTGGCTACCTCCCAGTCAGCCTAAATTCAACCTGAACAATTGGTTCATGTGTTTCTAGGAGAATTAAAGACAGCTCTCTATAAAAAAATAGATTAGCAACAATGAAAATGACGGAAAAGCAACGTTAATTGTGTACAGCAGTAGTTAAAATTTTTATTTAGTGACATGTTACTTTAATTATTTCCTTTTTCTTTTTTCTTCGTATTAAATTATTTTCTTCCCTACCAAAAAATCAGGCAGATCTGTATCCATTAGAAGCCATATTCACCACATTACGTTTGGATATAGGAAAATGGTTGAGGGAAGCACAGTTTATGTAATGTGAAACATTTTATGTGATGCCGTTCAAGGTGAATGAAGTTGTCACAGAGATGAAGACTGGAAGAAAATATAAAAATAAAACACATAGTGCTGAACGCTGAAAAAGTTGGAATCCTTTTCACCGCTTACCATTAATTACTCTGTATTAATTGGAAAAAAAAAATCAAGGCATTTCCTCAACATGGGCAATTCTTTAGAAAATACAGGTAAACACAGTATGAAATAGGAGTTCATTTTTCTGTCCTGTATTTCACATACAACTTGGTTGATTGTTTTAATTTACATGTTTTCGTATAGCATCAGTCAAGAAGCACAGGACAAAATATATACAACACAAATGAGAATCTGCAATGACTGGCTTGATTTGATTACTGACTAATTACTGATTAAACTTATACACCATTTTAAATATTTACTGTCTAAAACTGAGGTATGTTTCTGGTTTTCAACATGTGTGCACTCCCTGGGGAACAAACAACGAATACACGCCCACATATATCAGCTGCCATCTCCTCAGCCAGTTTGAGGTTTACGGTTTCAGATATTGCCCAATAGAACTGTTCTCATAAAATCAACGAAATGAAAACACTTTTGAAATTTTCTTTCCCTGGGAAAGTAAGAGGAGGGGAATTCATTAGATATTCCACATGTATGCAGCACTGCAGACTCCAGAGAAAGACAAAGAAATGATGACGCCGTGTAATTATGTTAATACTCTTAGCAGAGTATGGTTTCCTACTCAGCTGATCAGTTGTGTTATGCTGCATATCTCCAGAGTAAAAAACAAACCAAAAAAGCAAGAAATGGAAAACTTTCCCCACCCCAACCCTCTCTAATGAATTTACGAACTGAAATGGAGATAATGACTGTAGAGAAAACATAATTTTCTCCATTTGGTTGAGGGACAAAGGTTAGTAAGCAACAAGATTGCAGATGCTAGTCCATATTGAACCCAGAATTCTGAATGGCTATCATCTGTTGTCTTACCTAAAAAAAAAGTCTTCAAATTTGCAAATTGCCATCAAAAACCCCATGGACTTCCAGTGAAAGACCAGAAGTTGAGCCTTATCCTTGCCCACCAAGTGTTCTAACCACTTAAGCCTCTAAATATCAGCTGGTTTCCAGATTCATGCTGATTACAGAGTTATTGTTCCTTGGCTGGTTAACAAAGGGTGATTTTGCAAGTAGTCCCTGGCTGCTCTCCCTGGAAGTTGTGTGTGTGTGTGTTTGTTCTCCGTGTCCTTAGACAGCAACAAAACAATTCGATTGCAGTGGGAACTAGTTCAGAAGCCATTAAGTATCAATATGAGGATCTACTCAGATGGCTAAATTTGCTATTAACAGCACAACAGAGATTGAAGCAGCCCCAATGGTAATTCTAGATGGCAAGCAGCACCAGAGGTAGCATAACTACCACAGTTGTAAAAATGATGTGCAAGGGATGGGAGTGACAGTAGGGGATATCATTACAGTGGCTTGATCAGATGTGACTTAAGATGTAATGACATGATCTCTTTGTTACCATGGATGGTACAAAGACACCTCGAGACAGGTTTATTATCACTCTGTTTTTGCCTTTCCTTTCCTTTTCTACAATGTTAAAGGAAACAGCTGGTAGCCCAGCACTGGAAGCAGTTTAGATTCTGCTGGGACAACCTCTTGATCTGATTTTTTGTTAATTATCAAAGAGCTAGGAGGCCTTACTACATCGGTCTTCTCCAGGGAATACTGCAACTCACTTATGTAGCTCACATGAAAGGTAAATTCTTCCAGTGAAGACACCTTGGTTTGTAACTGTTAATACAAAGTCATCTGAACAATTACCATTTCAAAGTGTATAACAATATGTCATTCAAAATAGCATATATTGCATGTGACAACAGGATGTGACCGGGATGGTAGTGTATAGAAACCCTAGAAATGATCAGTGAGGGGTTCTGACCAGCATTTGTTTGTCACGTCATGATGAAACATTTCTCATTAAAATTCTATTGCGTTCACAAAAGAATCCCCTTTTAAATCATTAGGACTCAGTAATTTTGTATTTAAGAATTTCAAAGAGCTGTCTCAGGTGCTACCCAAACCATTAAAGTAGATTTAATCCAGTGTTTAAAACTTTAGGACATGCTTGAAGTGTAATGGAAAAAATGCATAGTAACAAACTTTTTAAAGGAAGAATAAATAGGATAATCCAAGCAATTACGAGTTTCATTTATATTTGAAGCAAAATGATGGACCATTTGAGACAAGCCTGAATTAACAATGAATTAAGGGAAAGTAATGTATTAATGGCAGTGAATTTGCACAGGTTGGAAACAAATCTTTTCAAACCAGCTCATGTCAATGCTTTGATGAGGGGACTGATTCAATTCAATAAAGTAATAATGTAGAATAATAATGTAACTCCTTTAAAGAAGTTGACTTGTACATAAGAAACTAAAAAAAGCCCCATTGTTTTGCCAATCACATTGAATTATTAAAGAAACGGTTGATAACTATGCCCCACAACATAACAGCAAATTGGGAATTAATACTAATAAGGTGTTTTTTGACTGAGGTCTCCCTGGGATTGATTTTTGACTCTATGCTAGTAAACATTTTATCAACAAGGTGGAAGAAAACATAAAATCATTACCAGTAAAGCTTGGAGTTGATACAAAAGCTAAAGGAATGATAAATAATGAAGAATACAAGCCAGTGGTATGCAGTGCTCTCTGCCTCCAATAAACTAGGGACAAGGATACTATTAGACTCAGATATATGAACAAGTTATTCTGGCATCACACATAACAAGTCAGCTGATTCATGAGAACTATCCATGGGAGTAGTCTACCTTGCAGAAAATCAAGGCTGTTCAAATTAGTTTAGCTCAGTGAAAAGCAGGCTAAGCAAACTCAGCTTATCTTATGTTTAACCCAGATTTATTGTACACAATGGAACAGACAGTAGAGATCAGCTGACATGCAATAATAGGTTTTGTGTCTAAGCCTAGTGTGTGTTTTCAGTGTGGTTAATAACAAGCAATACATTTAGGAGCAAAGCGTGTTTGTCACATTTACAAAGTGGAGAAATACCACAGTAAAAATACAAAAAATAAAGATAATAATATTTCAGAGCTAATCTAGTGGACAAGATAAAAAAAAAAAGTGAGTGTAAATTTAGAGTAGGCACATTACATTTTTATGGTCAGAGTACTTAATTGTTAGAATGACAAGATTTATATTGGATTCTCCATTGCTGGAATTTTTTTAACAAGATTGGATTTTGTTTTCTGTAAAACATTATTCTCTTCAAAGCACTAGCACTGGTATTGACTTGAAAGAGGAACTAAAAATCCTGGGTTCTGTGCTATGAAGAAGGCTGAACTAAACAAACTCGGTGACATCCTCTCACTTCAAAATCTAAGAGTCCTGTAAGGATTCACCAGTGATTTTTCTGCCATGAAGTAGTTGATGAAAATAGGTAGATAATGAGGAAAGACAGCATCTACATTCTCTGAGAAGTCACAAGTGTTATAGTGGTGACATGGAGCAATGTAAAGCTTTATTTGCCATTGCAATTAACTGAAGTGAAAGTAAATGACAGAGGACTGCTTTCAAATAACTTGTGATTTAGTGTCTTGAATAATGCAGGCTTTATTCTAGGATTTTTAATCCCTTATCTGGCCCCATGAAAGATAAAAATCCTTGCTTTGTAGAAATGTATTGATAAAAAGGATATAAATCATAATCCCATCTGAGGAAGAAAAAAAGTTTGTCGTCTTGCCATGGTATTAAAGTCCAGTTTTATATATATTAAAAAAAAAGGAAAAAGAATAGTGTATCAACATGATTGTGTAATTATTATTGTTATTGCTACATATATTGATTTTATGTTGCACCACTAAGCATTTTGCTTAGAAAAAAGTAAAGAATTAATCGTGTTTACTTTTGGACTTTGAAGTGAAGAAACCTCTGAAAACTCAGTTTGCACAGCAGCTCTGAAGTCATACTGATTTACAGGTTCCTAAATTGGTGAATTGTTTTCAGTTTGCGTTTCCATCAAATTAGGAAGTGCTTGTAGAAAAAGAGATCCATTCTACCTTAATATTACTGTGATTACTACTTTAATATTGAACTGTGATATTTCTTGTCAGCTTTGTTCGCTTCCTCCATAACTGATGTAGAAACAAGGACACCTCTTGTGCCTGACTTGTTACCATCAGGTGAGATGAATCAGCCTTTAAATAAGGTTAGCTTTGTTTTCTGGAGAGGACGTTTACAAGATTAACAAGAGGAAGATCCTTAGTTTAGCTGCCTTGAGAAAAACCCCCACATAAACCCACGAACCAAACCAAAACCAAACCCACTTAAAAACACTTAGCTGTCTTTGTTCTGACAGATTGTAATTATTCTGTCTCTTTAGCAGTTGAACCCACGGGAAGTTTGCAAGTTACTGATGCCTCCAGGTCAGTGATAGTTGTCTCAGCCAGCTTCCCTCACACAGTTACATTCAAGAGTCTTTGTTAAAGCAGGAGCAACATAAGAAAATTTCATAGTTTTTATACGTGAAAGACAGATGATGGAATGAAAACAGTTCTGCAGATGGACAGATATATGATCAGCTGGCACTTAGTACAGCACTGGAGCAAACTAGCAGAAGAAAAATTTTGAAGGGGTCTTAGAATTTCATGTCAATTTCCATACATTTATCTTTCCAGTAGAGTTCAGTTGTGTCTCCCTGCATTCTGTGGAAAAAAAATTTTTTAATGCAGTACATATATTTTCTAATATGTGTCTTAAAAAGAACATTTTTGTGTTTTTATAAATTATATTTGCACCTAGTTTATTTTTTTTAAATAAATAACCCCCGCACTTCTAAATGTTGAAGAATATTTTAAATGGTTCTTGTCACTTGTATTATTTTCCCTTTTATAATTTTTTTTTTTCAGACGAAAATAAAATAAAATATGTCTTCCCCAGCACTAACAGAATGCCCGACAGGTCTGTGACAGGATGTCACAAATCAACTTCTACAGCTAGGAATGGACTTATGAACCTATTAAACTCACCATCTTTGGCTTTGAAGCAACAGTCATCATCATTAATTGTTATTATTGCACTCCTTGACATTTTCAAGGGAAAAAAAAGGCACAAAGGATTTCATGAGAGCCATAACTGGTCACCTTAAGACAGAAGGGCTGCTTTCACTTTATTTAATTAAAATGGTTCTAAAAAATCAGTGAAATACAAGACCTGAAAGCAAATCAGATGCCCACTTTTCACTTGCCTATAAATCCTGGGGTCTATTTTACTAAAATTGTAACATCTCTGAGGCTTTTTTTTTTTTTTTAATAATATTTGAACAGACAGAACAAGGAATTTGTCTCTTACTGGGACTCCTAGACTGAATCACATAAGAAGACTAGATTACAAAAAAAGATTCAAAACAAAGTGTTTCCATAGTATTGAAATATTTTTGTTTTGACTTTGAAATGCTGTGATGTTAAAGGGGTTTGGCATTTCCAAGATATTTTCCCTAGAAAACTCTGGGTTTCCTACATGTAATACTGGACACAGAACCCAAAAAGCCATTTATGTACTTCAGTCAATGCAATGATAATATTCAGAAATTGAATTTCCTTTTACAATTTACCTTTAATTAACTTGCTCCTGGCTAATGGTTTCTGAAAATTATGTAATATTGTCCAACAAAACTAGAAAATTAGCTTTTGATTGAAAATGTTTTCAGCAGGTCTGTTGATCAAATAATTTTTTTAAATGCCCAAGTTAGTGAACAGCTAGATAAATTTTCATGGTTGTGTCCACACATCAGGGAACATTCACAACTCAGACTCAAACCTCTTTGGGGTTTCAAGTGGATATATATGAAAATTTATCATCTTCAGCTTATTTTTATTATCAATGGAGAGAGGAAAAGGCAGCAGAGAAAGAGACACTTCAGAGACTGAATCTTATCTGTAATGTTTTATTAAAGATATTTTATGAGAATTTGTATTAAATTTCCAGTTAATCATACTTTTAAGATTGAAGTTTTTTATTGTAGCTTTTTACACATTTCAAAAACTTATGTGGAGTTTCTTACAATGAGAAAGTCCTGTTTGCTGACTTACTACTTGTTTTGCTAAAAAAAAAAAATTAGGGAGTAACAGGTTTATTCTTTGTTCTTATTGTTCTAATAACTCACAGACTTTTCAAAGTTTAAAACTGCTGGGTATAAACACTGAAAAAAACCCATTTTTAAATCACTGATCTGATTTTGTTCATTGATTGATCTCCTCTTACCATAAGAGACAGAAGAGACTCATTAAACCATACAGTTTGTCTCAATACCAAGCCAAGATTGATTGATCCCTACATTGCATCGCTCAGGCATTTTCGTGATGAAGCACACCCAGTTGTGAAACTTGCCATGGCCAGCATATCACAATCATTATGATACATTGCATATAGTCCTGCAATTGTTTATAACACTACGTTTTCACACTGCAAAAGCAAAGCAATCCCAGAGGTTTTCTCACCTACCTGAACCCAGCTAGAAATTCCATAGCTCGCTTTCTTCTTTTTTGGAAACTGAAGCACAGGGTGAGAGGGAGCAAGGTGAAGTGTTACATGCTTATGCCATCTTTCTCTGGAAAAGAAAGATGTTGTCCTGACGTGCTCTTGGCTCTTCCATCTTAACTGGAGTCGCAATTACCAGGGATGTGCTAGAACAGTGTGGTCTCAACCTGGGAATATACCAGACAAAGCTTAAAGTATTCAAATTAAAAATGTTGTGTCCCAATAAATGACAGCATGCTATTTTTGCCGTCATTACTTTATACTTCACGAAGCTCAGAAAAGCAACTCATGTATAATGTTGTGGAAAATACCAACTTACGAAAGCAAAGATTATCATTCCAATTTCTAATACGTCTGTGGTTGTGTTTTCTACGAGACAGTACAGGTATAATGTTATTGCATGTTTCTTGCTTTTTTTAAAAAAAGGAAAATATAACATTTCCCAGCATGGATACATCTAAAGCTTTTCCCACCTATCCTGGGGAGTCAAAAGCCTGTGATGAACTAAATGTGAATTTCTACTTTCTCTTTCATGTTTCTTGTATGTGTATTCACACTGTAATAAAATCAGAAGTCTTCTCCTTGCCAGACCATTTCAGGTCACAAAACAGCAACTTCCTTCTGTCCTTCGCATGAATATGTTTTGCTTCCTTCTTGTGTTTGTACGTGTACATACAAAAGTGGTGAGGCAAGAAGCAGGATATTATGTGTCTGGGATGACCTGAGGTCTGAACCGGAATGAAACACGAGTTCTTCTCATCGAACACACTGACCTCAGTGGGATGTATTTTGTAAGTAGCTTTTTCTTTTATAGGAAGATTACATAACCACTATACCCTAATAAAACCATTTTATTGAGGGGAAAGCAATCAAGAAATGAAATTCAGACTCACGTGCAACCTTGGGCACGTGTCCATTTCTGTGTGTGTGTCTCTGTAAGAAACAGAGATTCAGTCTTGCACCGTTCCAGTCAAAGTTTCAACCCTGGCAAGTGCAGAGGAAGTTGTGGAAGTACTTGCATCCTCTCCCCTTCACCTGCCAGGTCTGAATTCTGTAACCAGGATGTTAAATTTTGATGTCAGTAATGGAGAGACCTATTTCCAAAGATTTCTGATGGTGCAGAACTCTCCTTTGTTTGGGGTGACAGTTTCTTAGCAACAGCTATTAGTGAGCAGCTGCAGACCCAATCAAATGGTGAACTTGGACAATCTCTTTTGTACATGTCTTGAAGAAAAATCCCTTGCTCAAGAATATAAAACATATTGACAATTATACACTAGCCCCGAATATAACTTTTCCCTGCGGTTCTACAGGCAGGTAAGCTGCACTGAGCAGTCAGCCTGCACACATGGAAAAATCAATTTTGTAAGACATATATCTTCATGTGTCATGATCCAGTGTATGATAGTGGCCTTTTATGTCTATTTAGCTTACAGCAAATTTAAAGCTATCACCCATCCTGGTGATATTAGCAGTCCAATAACTCAACAATTAAACAAATTTCTCTCTCTATCTCTCTCTCTCTTTTTCTTCGTTGACTGACTTTAATAATCTTCCAGGAATGACCTTGAGAGATTGGATATTCTTCTTGGTTTAAGTGCCATTAGCAATATTTTTTACAGAAAGCAAGCTACTTAGGTAGTTGGCAAAAAAAATGCCGATAAAAATCTACTCTTGGCTACTCAGTAAATTGCATTGCAGTATCTGCTTGCCAGCTGAGGGTGAAGAACATTGTATATTAAAAGATTTTCATTGTGTAATAATGTGAACACCAGCAGCAGTAATTATAAAATCAATAATTCGTAATAAATATGTCCTCCTTATATAATTACTAAATGATTGCAAAACCAATATTATGCACTAGTTAGAATGGAAAAGGTTGCTGCTAAAGACTTTCTATATTACACATTATTGTTCAACTCTTAAACACCCTTGGTCAAATGAAGCATAACTTCAGCCTCATCAGAATTAAGCTAAATGCTATTTCAGTTTGATCTCCTTAAAAAGTATTTGATTCATGGAAAAACTAATTACCAGATTAAAGTGCAACAAAAAGTGACTTAAATGCAAAGTGTTAAACATCATTTATCGTGAGCTGGGAAACAAAAGGAAGATAGTTTCTGTCCCATAAGATGGTAAGTGTTTAGATATTTTTTATTATTATTTCTTTTCTTTCTTTACCTTCTAGATGAGTGTTTTGATTCCATAGGAACACAAATAAACCTCAAGATATCATTTGTATCTGTCTTCACATTTTTCACAGGCTTTTCTTTTTGCTTCAAGTGATAATTTTTGCAGCTGGGATAAGAAGGAAGCTCAGCCTTTTGTGAGTTTCCCATCTTTCAGCGTACTTAAATTCAGGAAAGGGGTCAAATGTTTTATTATTTTAGTTGTATAAACTGCTTCTAGGGCTATCAGGAGAGCCTAAAAGCAACATAAGCACAAATGCAAAGGAAACAAGCTCAAATGTGAATTCCAAAGCAATTTTGTATGATATAGCTGCCCTACTCATCACAGTTCCTCCTTAATGAAATATCTTCTACATATACAAAGGCATGAAGTTTAGAGAACAACATCTGTTATGAGAAAAAATATACATGTACAAATGTGTACACTGAATCTCAGAGGATATAGGCAGGTCACTGAACTCCAGAAACTGCCTTGCTTCCATTTTCTAAAAAAACCCACATCTATTTTTCGCCTCTTATTTCTGCATTTTTGGGTTCATATTTTTTCGATTCTTGAAGAAAGTTTCATCTCACTAGCTATGGATCTCTACAGTGTAAAGGTCTGTGTCTGAGCTAATCACCCCAGTCCCCATATTGCAGCAGTAATTCAGAAGATGCAGTAAGGGACAAAAATAGGTCCTTTTAGTGTGAAGTCTTATCCTGGATATAATATCGAGCAGAGACCATATGAATTGAGTCCTAAAATTGTTTATTTCTCTTCATAAAAGAGTTTAATGTGGCTAATTCAGATGTAGATGTGTGCATTCTAAGTGAATCCCATGCCTTCATATCTGAAGTGTTTTCCACAATACAATCATAACTACTTGCATAACAGAATCTATTTTCTTTGTCCACCATGTCCCTATATGGGTGAGAGTTGAATTTCTCAGTGCCTTTGTTATGAGCTGTTCTTTTCTGACTCCTCCAAATGGTATCCACCTATCTTCTGCAAAAATCTTTGTTTGCCTTTATGTGGAAACTCATGATAAAAATACCCTTTGGCAAGCAAGCTGCATCTACAAATGTAAAAAGCTCACATTGCTTCTGAACCTAGAATAGACAAATACATACAATGGAGGCTATTAAAAGTGAGTAAAAACAGGACAGTATCCAACAATAAAACAAAATTCATTCTTGAAAGCAAACCACTGAAAAATGAGGAAGTCTTGCTGCCAGACTGCCTCTCCTCTCCCTTTCTCTTTCCTTTTCCTTTTTTTCTTTTTTCCCTTTTTCCCTTTTTCCCTTTTTCCCTTTTTTCCCCCTTTTCCCCTTTTCCCCCTTTTCCCTTCTTCCCTTTCCTTCCTCCCTGTCTCACCTCACCTCATCTCACATCTAGCTAGGCTGGGAATATCTCATACCAAGAAAATACCAGGGATGTAATATTAAAAAATCACCTGTGTTAGTCAAACAAGAAACTGTTTTGATGAGACTGGTTTTGCCATAGGGTTCTGGTTAGGTATTTTAGAAGTTTAGAAAGCCGTAATGATTATTGTAGTTGTCAACCATTCGGCAAGTTTAACACAGTTGGGGTTGTGCTAAGCCTGTCAGTTAGCGAAGATGTTATCATTCCACTTTGCATGTGGGACACGGAGATTTGAAAAGATTAGGACATATATTCAGACTGGCTAAGTAAAGATGCCTAAGTTAGGCACTGGGACTCCTCTGAAGCCCAAGTTCAAGCCAGCTCTGTGGCTCAAAGTGTGTGTGCAAGACTCTGGCTTCCTGCATTATCAATAAAGTAAAGTAGTCAGAATTAAGTTAACCACCTGAGCTGTGCTCACTGTATTTACATGAGGACAGTGAGGCATCTGTAGCAAATGCAGCATTAAATCCCGCTCCTTGGTCCTGCCAGCTTCCATTTTTCAGTGGAAACAAGGTGAAATAAGGGTTAGGATCTCTGCTGTGGTTAATTCATGCCTTGTGGGTTTCAGGTACTAACTGATCACTTATTTCTCTCACGGATTCTTGAAACATTAAATAACATAGAACGCAACATTTCTTTTAAGAATTGATCTGACATGAATCCAGCATTCCAGGAAGAAAGTGGGTGCAAGGGATTTAAAATTGAACTTCCCTGGAATCCACAGAAATTATTAATGCCTAAGTCTCACGGCCATCTATAACATCAATATGAAGATAGGTCTGTTAAGACTGTTACCTTGCTTCTCTCTCTGGTGTAGTTACATGATTTCCACACTAAAGTTACCTGTGATGACTTCTCATCAATAAAATTCAGCATTTCCATATAATAACACCTTTTCTAGGTACTTCACAGTATGAATACCTTGATGCAGTGGGCCACAGCTGTAATTTTCTGTAGTCAGAATGGAAAATGCATATGGGCATGTGCAGGTGTCTAGATGAAGAAAAAGCTAGGTGGTGTAAGAAGACAGCTTTTACTGAGACAAGAGAAGGATGTTCCTTGTCCTGAATCATGTGTTCTTGTGGCCAGTGGTAAATTTTTTGGTAGGATTCAATACTGGAATGACAGTTTCTAAACTGCTAACTTACATCGGGACTCATAACTTCTGCAGATCTTTCATCAGTTAAGGGGAGTTCAACAGAACATTCAAGACTTGGGTGGAAGACCTTTTCAGTCGCCTTTCGGCATCCAGAGATTTGCACCAAATCTTGTGGAGAGAACATTATGTGGAATTTGTCAAGAAAAGCCATCTTGGGTCCCTCGTCCAGTCATGACGGGGGATAAAGGCCTCTACAACATTTCCGTTGCAGGTTACATTGTAAAACTGCAATATGAAGGTGGAAGAGTTATAACAGAGTGAAAGCACAGATTGACTAGGTTGGCTTAAGGGAATTTACCTCCCTACTCCATTAGCTCCACTCACTGCAGCATAGTTTGTCAAGGATTTATGAACATACAGAAGCCTCATCACAAAAGACTTATGATCCCTGTGCCACATCCATGCGCCACTGAGCCAACGTGTGCACGTGCAGTGTGTTTGATGTATTCAGAATGTGCCTGATTTATTGTATGTTCTTTCATATTTTTCTCTAGGATTTCTCCATCATTCAGATCAAGTCTCTATTTGCCCTTACTGACGTGCACTTGTGTATTTGGGAACAAGTAGAACTTTGACGCCCTAAATAGAAAAGGCTGGTTGAAATTCTGTTCCAGGTGGCACCCAGAAATTATGATAACATGATCAAAGTTGTTCCTCTGGACAAAAATGGTAATTCTATGTGGGGAAAAATAGAAATTCTTCCTTTCTTTATTTTTTCTTTATATTGATTATGTTTAAACAGGAAAGAAATGGCATTTTAACAGCAACTCCGTATTGATATTTGCATCAAAGAGAGTAGACACAAAGAAACCATGAAGTTCAGGCTGTAGGATTATAAAATGTGAGGCCATATAACACAATGATAAAATATATAGAAAATTGCATTTTATAAGATATAACTATAGAAATATGAACACGTAAAAACACATAATGTAGTAATACCAACCCCAGAAAGGAAAGATGTATCAAATTTAAAATATTTTCACTCATTTTCAGTTCACAGTTGTTAAGGCTAGAAAAGCACTACTGTGATCCTTTCAGGAAGAAGAGAAGAGAGTTGTAACTTGTGCATATCACCAGGTACAGCTTTTGTGCAGTGATATCTGTCAGCCATCACTTCCGTTAAGGTGGGTTATGCACCGGGTTTACCAGCAGAGTTGGGTCACTATTGCCAGCTAGACCACAGGAACATGCAGTTGAATCTGGATTGCCAGTGCTTTACGAACCTGAGCACTACAGAAAGAAACTTAGGAAAAAATGTCGTGGGAGAAAGAGGAATATAGGGTCATAGAATCACGGAGTAGCTTGAATTGGAGGGACCTTCAAAGACCATCCAGTCCAAACCCCCCGCAATGAGAAGGAACATCTTCAACTAGACCAGTCTGGTCAGATCCCAGTCCAATTTTTCCATGAAAGTTTGCAGGCATGGGGCAGTCTCAGCCCACTATTGGGCAGCAGTTGTGTACAGAGTGGGAGCTGACAGTAAGGGCCTTTGCAAACCTCTGACAAAGCAATTGGTTTGCCACTGCATGTAGGAGACAGGTGCTAACTTCCCATCAGTGTCGCCAGTGCCCTGGCCGAGAAGATCAAAGAGGTGAGATGGTCCAGTGGTTTGATGCCCACACAGCCCAAGTACTCTAACGTTAGGGTGAGTTCCCAGAAGGCTGTGCAGGACATGCAAATCTTGGACCCATAAATGGGCACTGCCATCTCCTCCCCTTTCTCCCTATATTGGTTTCCTTTCCAGAAAGTTCTATGTTCTGTGGTTCCCCATTGGCCTGTGTTAATTCTCCCCGCCTACCCCAGTTTTTATTGGTCAGATACTCCTTTCCCTGCCTTTGTAATGCCCCCTTGTCACTCTGTTATTGGCAGATGTGTGTTTTCCCCGCCCATCGTGTAGGGGTATAAAATCCCATGTCAGAACCACTTTTTTGCTTCTGTGTGCCCTCCCTTCATTTGTTTTGGAACTCCTGCTCCCAATAAACCCTCTCCTGCTTCCACAAAGAAGCCCCTCCACCTCATCCTTCCTTCTCTATGCGCCTTCGACATCAGTGGGCTAGGTGAACCTGAACTGGGGCTTCGCCAGCCCTCCTGCACCCTGGAGCATGCAGCCTCCATCACCCCCTCCGGTGCGGGTGAGGGCCCGGGGCTGGGTGGTCAGAGCTAGCCCGAGGCCAGCACCGCGGCACATCAGCTTTGAACAAGAAACAAGTATGTATGTTTCATTCGTGTCTTTAAAAATCACGTAATGGCCCTTCCAAAAATGTATGCTTACAGTTTAGGTGCTGGGATATATCAGGTGCTTGCACCACCAGGGAGACCTTTCCGTAGATATTCTGAAAGTACCCCTCTATACCACCTCAATCTCCATGTGGTAGGGGTTGTCACTGATAAGGATGATGATAGTTAATGATGATGATGATGAATATAAAAGAACTGTGGTTTTCTCTAGTGGCTAGTCTAGAACATACCTGCACACAGTATCTAGTAAAAAGACAAAACAATAACAGGGTAATAGGGGAGCAAGGACATGTTTTGATAAGCGGGTTAACTGCTGCACTACTTGATCATGTGTGTTTGTGTAATTGTTAATAATGCTGTTATTTGTGTGGTTTAACTGCGAAAGACACACAAAGCAGAAATACAAGAGACCCCTACCAGTTTTGTCATCACTTAAAAGCCAGCACAGCTTAGCAAGTAGGAAGCTCAGGCTCTGTCTGTGTGAGGTGAATGCGGTTTCTCCTCGGGAGGAATGGGAAGACAGGTCAGGAGTCAAATGGTGCATGACCCCTGATTCCACTTGACATAAAAGAGGAGAGTTGAGCTCCCCTGCAGCTCACTGTACCCTGTACTATATCTGTTCATTTTTTTGAACAGTGCTCCTGGAGGGATTCTAGCAGAGATGGAGAAAATTTGAATTTTGTCTGATCTTCCCAGTACACCCAGTAGTTTAAAATCTAATTATGAATTAGACTGACCCAGAGCAATGTTTTCAGAAGCATCTAGTCAGCTTAAGAGAGAAAAAAAATCTCAAATTGAAATGCAATATAAGTATCTAGGAGCCTAAGTCCCTTAGGATTTCACTTTTAAAAAATCAGGCTTATTTTAACTTTCTCTAACTCAGTATCTAATTTCACCTTGAAGTTATCTCAGTCCCACTGCTTGCACTTACTACAGAAAAAAACATATTTTGAAGAGGACCAAGAGACTAATTTTTTTTTGTGCTTCTTTTTCTCCAGTTCTTTTTCAATGTTTTATAATTTTTAAACACTATTTAAAAAAAAAAAAAACAAAACCAAAAAAGTTGTATGCAGTTCTTGTCCAGTACATCAATGATGTTTTTTACCTCTTCACCTATAATTCAATTTAGGCTTAAGCTAATTTTTTTTTCTTTCAGTTAATGTTAATCTTGATAAAATCCTAAGAGCCAACTCTGTGGAGAGCTTTGTTAAATCTAATTTTATTAAAATTTAGGATATGAAAACCTTGTTGCATAATAATCTATATTAAATATTCCTGCTTTTTTCTTTGGAGACCTCATTTATAATCACTCTATTTTTTCCCCATGTTTACTTTTCAAACTATAATATGAAACAAATTTTGCAGGACAACAAAGTCTTATCTATGTTGCAGAACTAGACTTCACTTAATATGAATTTTGCTGCAACATAGTAGGAATTGTGATGGATGTTTCATCATTTCACTGTGTTGTACTATGAAATGCAGTAAGTTTAGTGATGACAGTAACAAAAATAGGTTTGTTAGAAGAGGATACCCTCATTCATACAGAAAAAAAACCTGAGACGTTGATCCAAAAGGTAAATTTTTATTTGAACCAAGACTGAATTATCATTAGCATAATCATGAAGGAGAAAAGATGTACCAGAGATAAACCTGGGTTTTTTTAACTTTTAAGAAATCTTTCAGTACCTGTTTTACTCTGGTCAGGAGAATTTTATACTTGAAATGTAAGGATCACTGGATTCCTGAAGATGAGACAATAATGTGTAATAACAATTCTTGTTCTCCAGGGTTGGAAAAGAGATAAAGGATGCTGTAGAAGTAATTAAACACAACACACTCATAATCCAGAATCAATAACTTGTGATTTATTTTCCTATCATACATCATAAATTAGTAATAGGTAACACAAGTGACTGGATCAATCTACCCTCATTTTAATTTTCTAAAACTTTGGTATCTAATGAAAAACAGTTCTCTAGTCTCCCCCATTAGGCACTGGAATAATACTCAGCTCCGTTTTTCCACTTACTTTAGTTTTGAACCTGGTTTGAAACATGGTTTTAACCTGTTCTTTGAGCAGAGTGTAGACCAAGTGATCTTCAGAGGTCTCATCCAGCCTCAGCTGGTCTGTGATTCTCAGGCAGTCGAAGCCTGATGCTAAACGCAAATGCATCTGGAGAACCTCTGAATCTTGGTGCTTGTGTGAACTGTGGGCCTAAGCTTCTCTTATAGTCTCTTACAGTGTGGCTAACACAGTTAATGGAAACTGGAGAGGCACTGGCCTGGTCACAGGTAGGCGTCAGGCCGGAGGTGATTTGTGCCAGATTTCTTGCACTCATGGAAGTTCTTGCAGTTATCTGTTCAAAGCCACGTGACTATACTTCTGAGCTAGATTCCACAATTAATTTTTTAAAGGGGATTTTAGTTTCCGTTTAGCCTCGTGTCAATCACCCAAAACATGAAGTCATCAGAATGAAATGGAAACTTCTGAAAACCTCTCAATCTCTCCTCAAAATTCAAGAGAAGGAAATTTCGGCTTCTTTGTTTTAAGAACTCGCTGTGCTCAAAAATCTTGAGTTTGTTTTTTGTTTTTAATGCATTTAATCATTAAGGAACAATCATTTTCATACACATGGTATTCTATTTATAATCTTTTAATGCAAGCGAAAGAAAGTGATTTAGAAGTTCAAGAGTTTAAGTTGAATGATTAAGGAAGATCAGAGATGACCAAACTAACTTCTCAGTATTTCCATGAGATGCAGAAAAAATTGCTAGGGAAATATTAACCGTGTCACTCTGGTTATTCAAAGGTTGGTGAAAATGTAACACTCCAAGTTGCTATTCACTCACAATGTATCCCTCTGACAAGTCTCCTTTCTATTAAATTAATTTTCCTTGGCCACTGAGATTAGGAATACGATTCCCTAGAGTAGTGGTTAGAACTCTTACCTGAGTAAGGTCAGTTTTTCAACATTTCTTCAGAGGTGTTTAATACATTTTATCCAATTACTGTTTAATTTAAAGTCAATGGGATTTAGTGTTGTAAGTGATTTCATTACTAGAGAAACTGTCCTTATGAGAAAAGTCCTTTCTCATTTACTTAAAACTAATAGCACTAGTAATCAAGTGCTAAATTTAGCACTTAAGTGTTAAATTAAGGCCCAGAAAAGAAAAAAAGGGAAAGGTTTGGGCCATGATTTGGGCAACTGTCACTTTGGTTATGAAAACATCTGATGCTGCTTTAATACTTAAAAATGAAATTTTTTAGGATAAAATAGGATCAGGCTTCAGCAAATGCAGTGAGGACATGTTTGGTGTGAAAAGTGTACCAGTAAAATCCAGTTCAAATGTTTATAGGGGACCTTACTTTCTCTCAAGTAACAAAAATTTTTAAATTACAATGCAAAAATATTTTTAAATAATTAAAAATTTTTTCAGTGGCTTTACAAACAAAAACTATATTAATCTGTTGTTGTTATGCACATTTTGAGTTTTACGTGCAAAAAGGGAAATGGCAAGCAGGAGCATTTTTTTTAGGTGTGAATCCTTAAACTGAGTGATAAATTTCTTTTGTTTGCTTCAGCATATTTTTATATCTTACTGTTAACTATATATAACAAATGTCCAATATTTGTGTTTCTGCTGAATAACCTTGGAGATTTTTCATAAGTAAACAGTCATAAGATATGCATGCAGCCACCGCTTTTAGTTCTTCCATTCTCCTGAGATTTTAAGTTGAGTGTATGTGTGTGAGAGAATGGCATTTTATATTGACTGAGACAAGTATAACAACCTCCAGTGGCTCAGCTGCCATCACAGTAATTCTACATCTCGTCCAATTTGTGAAGAAATGTAACTCTGTGCTTTTGAAGTTTTGATATAATGGAAACAGAATGGAAGGACCATCTGAAAGATCTGGTTAAGGTAATACAGTGGGGCATACATCACAACACAAAGGTTTGCTGCTATCCATCCTTCCCATTGCTTGAGGGAATTCGTGGCAAATTCAGGGAAGATAATGTGACGGTTGGTGTGACGCAGAGTAATGGTGCAGATCTGAGATAATGATTAGAAAGATGGGGATCTTGTCTATGGATCATAGTGCTCCTGCAAGTTTTCTCCTTTAGTTGACTTTAGAGCTTCAAAAAACTTTGTGGTGCTTCTTTAAAACACAGGCATACTGCATTAATGTGTTCTGAGAGGTTCCTACTCCCTTTAAACAAAACAAAATAAACAAGCAAAATTTTGCAGCGAAAAATCTAATAGGTACCAGTGTCAATTTGAGAAGAATCAAATTACTCCCCAGCAAAACATCTCACCTCACTTTTTCTAAACTGCCATGCCTCACATAGGCATGGAAAAATCCATGAGTCCAATTGTTCTCTGACTTTTATGGTTTGCAGTTTATCTCTTCTCAAGAAGTTATTTGTCTAATGCATCATTTTCATGTATATTGTGCTCATTGTACTCAATTATTGCTATATGGGCAGTGTGAAATGTCTTTCATTAAAAATTTGGCAAAATTAAACACATACAGAATTATCAAAATAAACTGGGTAAGATTGATCAATAAAGCAATCAGAGAAATCTTGAAAAATCATATCTATTTTTTCAGGGATTTCTGTTCTTATGACTTATATTTATTATGATATTCACTAGACATGCTACCTCACAAGCTCTTACTGAATTTATCCTTCTCTGTGAGGTGTAAGACAAGTATTAATATCTCAAGGAATTAATGTAGATTATAATTGGGTTTTACTGCTGAACATTTAAGGTTGCAGTTATCAACAGCTTTCCTCTCTGTTTGTGCTCTGACTTACTGGCTTTCCTAAGTGGTGTGATATTTAGATCTGTGTTTTGCTGGCACAAATAGCAATGCAAGGGGCAGATTAACAGTTCTGACTTTGTAGGCACGTGTACGTGTGTCTGTACACACACGTGCATGAAGCCCTAATGTGCACAGCTATGGTTTGACTGCATGTCTGTGCTAACACTGGGTCAATACCGATAGGACCTTTCTCCACGTCTCAGCAATGTTCCTGAAGAGTAATACAGAAAGGCTGTTTCTAATCATGGAAATAACTAATCAGTTTATACTCATTCCCTCCTCAGCTGGCACTGCTAGCTCGGGTGTGAGCATACGCCCAGGAGAAAGTGGACCCAGGCTATTGATTCACTCAGGTTAAAAAAAAAGGCTTTCCTCTTAAACGTGTGAAGTCATCTGGCAGACACAAAGAGCTGTAAAGTCAGGAAAACATCTCTGAAGATTTAGATGTCTTTAAGGGTTATGAGTGTGATCATGGTGTGTGGCTGTAAATAGGTTTCTATCTTTTAGGGTTACTAATAGTTATTTGCTGGTAGCTAAATAAAGTATGTATTTTCAGACAACTTTTCTTCTCTGTTGGGTATGAAAATGACATTTCATCACAGCTGGAGATTCAGGGTTTGGACATAGTGCTGACTTATCACAGGATGCAAAACCGTTTTCAGCCATCTTATGTATGGCTGAATAAATGTATGGCTGAATAAAAAGCTTGATTGTGTAATTCAAGCTTCTGAACAGAACACACAGCATTTAGACATTTCTCTTGTTGGGTTTGGGATTAAATTCTGGGATCCTTTGGATGACAGCATGTAAAAATGTACTGCAGGATAAGCTAGATTGTGGACAAAGAGCATATACGTTAATTTATAAACACTATTGGAACATAAACTGTGCCTTCACAGTATGTGAAAAGTGGTTTGTCTTTGCCTCCACTGAGTAACCTAATTATTGGTTAGGTTACTCAGTGCTCCTTTTGTCTCTTTTGCTCTATAGCTCTATGTTCACACTCCACCACCAAAATTCAGATTATTAAATAATATAGCAGGATGAAAATCGTTCTTCTCTACCTTTTGCCTCCAGCTGGGATGGCATACAACATGCTGTTTGGCACATGCTTGATGGAGGAATATTTGAGCCCCATTGTAGTGTGGAACATATCTCCCATGTCTTTGCAAAGTGCTCAAACTACTAAGATATTAATTTAAAGAAAAGATGACAACCATTAATCTGCTTGAAAAGAGAGGTGGAAACCACGGCAGCACATAGATATCCCTATTACTATAAATGCTTATTAGGCCTTTTTAAGATTGCCTTCTAGAATTAGATCCCCTAGGAGACCTGAGCAGAAGAAAGCCTAGTTGCTGCATTGTAATCAATATTAGGTGTGAGTTAGGCTGCTCATCCCTGCCAAGCCTTAATACAGTTATAGGTACCTGGGGAACTTTAAACTAAAGAAGTCAGGTGGCAAAGGATTTTAAGCTCCTCGGACATTAGGGGTCAGCTAAGGCTGACAGTTTAAGTGCTTACTGTACATTTTGTGTAAGTCCCAGATTAGATACTCAAGTCCTTATATCCCATTGGGTCCTAAGACTTTGATGCATTGCTCTAAGCCGAGGCATTTAGCTGACATGCTTAGTCACTTAAGCTCCTGATAGAGGGAGAGTAAGGCCACCTGTAATCTGAATCACTCGTTTGAGTTCTCCATCTTTGTCAATTGACTGCAGGAGAAACACAGGGAAAACAAGTTTTCAGATATGTGTGTTCTTCAGGTATGACTTTAATACTTAGAGTTGGGTTAAACGTGCCAAAGCATCATTGCTTAGCGCTGAAAGTCACAGAGGAACTTTGTGATGAGGAATTCACAGTCAGCTGAGACTTAAAAACCCAGTGCTTTAACCTACCCCGTGCACACACACTCACTTTGTTAGTATCTCCCTGCCTCAATTCACATGCCTCCTTGGCTCTGCTGATCCAGCAGGAATATTTGGAGTCTTTGTTAAAGCAAAACTGGCACAAGTCTTGGATGAAAGTTAAGACAGCACATGAATGAAGAGTGACAAAACATATTCCACATGCATGCAAAATTGTTGCTCAGAGTACAGTTTTTATCACTTGATCTGAGTTGTCTGTGCAGCAGAAAAAGATTTTCTTTCATTTAAAAGTTACAAAGTGTTGCTGTCTATTTGATCTGAAAGTCAGCCTTTTCTGCCAGACCACTGCATTTGTAGCAGCAGCATCTCAGAGTGTTCAGTTTACCGAAATCTAGGCTGGCATTTTACATTGTTAAGACTACATAAAAAGCTTTAGCAAATTGCCAAGACCCATTTCCCCTGTCCTCCCACTTAAAGAGTTACCTGGGCTTATATCTCTGCTAATGTGAAACACTTGCTCACAGCAGCAAGTGGCAATTCTGGGTACATCAAACCCCAGGTGAGGAGTAATTATGATTCAATGTCAAGATTAATGTTGTCAAAATTTTAAAATATGGCTGACATGACAAAGCCCCCCTGCTGTCTGAGGACAGCCCAGACACAAATGCATTAGAACAACTCCAGCTTTTCCCTTAGCACTCTTAGTGCTGGGCAAATCTCTAGCTGGTTCTCAAATAATTATGAAAAAAGCACTGGAGGAAAAAAAAAAAAGGGGAAAGAAAATAAGGACAGATGGGATGAAAATAAAATAGAATCGCCTATTCCATGCACAAACTGCTATGTGGGGGCAGAGGGAGAGGAGTGTTGAAAGATAAAACAAATAACTTTAGTTTAGTTTAAAAGTGCCCATAGTTAGAAATGTTTGTGACTTAAATGGGAAATATATTCCAGAGAGTTCTGCAAGCTCTTTGATGAATGTGTGGAATTGTCTCCTTGTCTCCTCATTACCACTTAAAAAAAAAAAAAAAAGGGAAAAAAAGAGAAGATCTGACAACTCAAGCGAGCGTCTTTAGCTTCTGTTGTTTTCCATTAGCAACAGGAACATACTCTTTTAGTGAAACACAAAACGTGGTTTCCAGAGCTACTGCTGAGTTTTGCAGCATGCCAGGACCTGATTCACTTGTTCCAAGAGCAGCTCAGAAAGGTGGTTAGAGACAGTCTTCAGTACTTTATTTGTCCCAATTATCTGTTCCTGCCTATTAGAGTGAATGAAACATCATGGCATTGTTTATCACAGGCTTTATGTTCACTAATAACACTGTTGTTTATTGCTTGGAACATGCTGTATGCAGTCAATGTGGGTTCCTTCCTGCTAATCCCCACAAGCTTTCAGACCCATTTCTTTCTCTTTCACAATAAAACTGCACAAATCTGAATCAATGTAGCTTTCTACCACAGTTTTTCATTTGAAACTTGCCTGCTATCATATGGAAGAAGGTCTCTGGCCTTATTTTAGACCTGTCCTTATTTATAATCCAGACAAATCAAAATCCAGCACCACATCCATCCAGATATTTTGAAAATTGATGTTAATTCAATGAATCATAATTGCCACTGTCCGAAAAATTAAACACAGTTTTACTTGCATGAACAATGTCTGTGACTCTCAGTCTATCTTTGGTCTTTCTGTTGCTTTGTAATTCCATCAAGTTCAGGAAAATACATAAGAAACTGGACAAGATCCAGTGCAGATCCAACTCAGCAGTCCAGTGGGAAACTAGGCAGGCTTTCCTAAATGTAGAAGCAGTGCTAATGGAGTCAAAAGTTTACCGGAATGGCTCCTCACTAAACTAAGATCTAGTCTTATGGAGAATTGGGTATAATTCCTGACAGCAATGGACAGAACCATCTTGTCTCTTGCACCTTACAGTATTGAGAGATTTTCACAGATTTCATAGCATGGACATCTGAATATGACTGATCAGGAAAAGTGACTGGACATAGCACCATCCTGGCAGCATAGTAAAACCTGCTGGCAGGTGAGGGCTGTGCCACAACGAGCCCTCTCACAAAACAGATCAACCAAAATGTGATCGTCTAGCTCCTTTTCACATAATCTGATGAGCAGTTACCTTATCAAGGGGACAGCTACAGTATATCCCAAGATCCTTTTGGGACTTTACTGGGGTGAATGAGGACATTTTCCCCTAAAGTGAAAACTGAAGGAAATTGTAGGAAAAAATGTGTAAAACCATCTAGAGCAAAAGGTGGGTTTGTGCAGGATGGGGAATGTGGTTGTTTTTCCTGTTGTTTTTGTTTTGTAATGTGGAAACATTTCATTTCCATGGAGTCAAATACTTTTGCTTCAGCTGGATAAATAATTCTATTTCTATTTTCCAGTGTATTTAGCTTTCCCTGCTGAATTATCTTTATATGTATATCCACATAGCAATTATATTTACTCACTTAATGTTACAAAATAAAATCTGTATCATGTGGGATTACCATTAATGTTTTAAAAGAAACAGAAGATCAACATTAGACATACATATTTATTTGTTTCTCTTTATTAAAATATTTTTCCTTTAGAAAAAGATAATGTTTCAACATTATTGAAATAAAATAGGAAAGTCAAAACAACTTGCTTTAGCAAATCGTGATTGTCTGAGTAAAAACTTCATCTCTATATAATCAGTTAAAAAGAGAAGCTGCAATATAAAACAAATGGAAATTTTAATGCAAAAATTATTTACTACAGGGTTGAAAGCTTTCCACAGTTGTGAATATGTTTCTTAAGGTGACATTATTTGGAGAATATTTTTCTTAGAATCATGCATGTATCAGTCATATTTTAATGTTTTATTTACAATGACAAATACTTTGTGAGTTTGGATGCAAAACCAGTAATGTCCACAAAAATGTCAGACGTATAACATAACTGGGCTCTAATCCATGACTAGGAGTCGTACAAAGTATTGCAACGTGAGTAACAGAGAGCAAAGTGATGAATGCCCCCTTCATGGTCTGGAACTGTGGACTGAGCTCTCTCACAGTGTGTTTTACAGCTGCATGTCAATCTGGGCCATTGCAGTAAGTGATCACACCACATGCTTCTCTAAGAAGTGACTTGGTTTGCTAGACCAGTTGACAGTTATCACCATTAGTCTCTAAACAGGAAGAAGTCTAGAGATAAAAGGCAAAGAATGTGCCTGCATTAAAATAAGATATAGCAAATACATGCTGCCTTTATTTTAATTAGTGGCTTTGCAGCAGCACAAGTTTCAGACAAGACTGTACACGCCAATCAAGTCCCCTTGGCCCTGATATCAGTATTTAGATTGATAGTTCTTGCTAAAGTCTGTCACAACATTTTCATTGACATTCCTACCCATCCTAGAAACACTGAAGGTATCAGGAGTTTCTAGTCTCATGGCTGGAATAAATCTCGTGAGGTCAGCCTGTCGATAGCAGGGCTAATCCTGATGTTAGATGAGGTTGCAGGGGACTCATACTTCAGAGTCACATCTCCAGATACAGAAACAAAGCAGAGTAATTACGTATTAAAACAGATACAGTCACTACTGATCATTTGTTCTGTTGTTCATTTTAATCACACATTTCCCTGCACTCCTTTGGAGAAGTGCTTCTGTCCTAGTCTGACATTATACATATATCTTGAGAATATGTCTGACCTAAGTGGGGAAAATAAACACCATTAAGTAAAAAATGGTTGGATAGATCTACAAATTCTAGCTATTGCTCTTGCTTTCCCCACTTACTGAATATAATTTTTTTTTTCGTGCTTTCTAAAGGGATCTTGGTGATCCTTATGCCATGTTTAGTTCTCTGCTGGAGATATTTGTCACATTTCCTATTGTCTCAAGGTATTTAATTTAGTTTTTATTTAAGAATACTTTAAAGAAGATCATGCATGTTACACTAGCAGTAACATTAGAAATGTCTCTCATTCCTCCACAGCCACATTTAATTTTATCACATGGATGACTTGAACACATGTACCTTTCTGTAAAATAAAAAGGCATTTGTACCCATCCTTATAAATCAAAGGATTGACAGGGGTAAAAAAACTACTGCTCTTCAATCCCCCTTTTTTTTTGTGTATGTATGTGTCACTTCTCTCACATCCTTCCTTTCCTGTTCCTCCATGTTATCTCGCTTCAGTTGCAAGGAAAGAAGAAAAACCAAACAAAGCGAAAGAACAACCCTCCCTTCTATTTCTTCAACTGGAACATCACCATTAAAGCAAGGGCTGAACTACCATTTTCTTATCCTTCTCAGCATAGTCAACAATGGCAGGTCAAAAGCAAAATTCAGGAAAAGAGAATGTGTTCTTTTTTTATGCCCCCCAAAATGTTCTTGAATTAATTTTGTGCTACCTGGTCAATAATGATAACCAACACAGAACAGACTTTTATCTGAGAAACACCACAGAATAGGCATTTTCTGCTGGATAAAATCTTGTTGTAGGTTTTTATAGTGGCTGTTAGAGACAAAGCTGAGCAGAACATACTGGTTTTGTTTCTGCACTAGAATGTATGAGCTAATCCAGCTGCCTGCCACAAGTATTCTGGTCCTGGTGTCTCACACTGTTAAGTCCTGAAGACTTGGAATTCTCACTAGCCAAGATGGAGGATCATGGGAATGTGGTAGGTGGAGCTGATCCTTCTGAAGGTTGTCTTCTGTCTTTTGGAACTTGAGTACCTATAAATTTAAGGATTACAGTTCCCATTTGCCGTACAGACATGTGTGACCCTTAACAAATTACTTCTGTCTGTGTATTAAACCTTATGTCCAAAAAGAAGGGACAGATTCCTATCTCCTTTCACCTCTTTGGTACAGCACCTTTTTCCTTTTACATCTGAAACCTTGGCAAAAAAAGACCCTGACATCAGTGGACACCTAGGAACCCCCATTTTACCGCTGCTAATGATACAATTCTTAAAAATGTGTAGCTGGACCACTCTGGAAAATATTTGAAGAGAACACTCTATGGTAGGGACTCGAAGGAAATAAGCAGTGCTAGACAATGTCTTTTCCTATTAAATATGCCGAGGTAGGCAAACATTTGAATGGAGGTGTTTTTAGCATGTACACTCAGTGCTCTAGGCTGATAATTTTCATGGGCTAAATTCCACTCTCGGTGCAGCCCAGACAACTTTACAGGCTTTGTATCTTAATTAAATCTTTCTAATGATTCAGAGCAATTTTTTAACTCCCACTTTACATTTGTTCGCTTGCTAACACGTGCTGTATATATGCCTTCGGAGCCCAGAATCACATTATGGGTAAAGAATGGTTTGGAACTTTAAAACTCAATTTAACTACGACTCTAAGTATTTATTTATTTATTTCCAAATAAAACATATTGGCTGATACTTTATTGTAAATAACCTAGCCATTCAATTCAGAAGCCTTGCTGAAAATAAAATAATCTTGATAACAAAGCTTATTTACGAAGTTACAATAAAATACTGAGTGGTTTTTACTTTTACTAATGTAACTTCATCTATCTGCATAGTAATTCTCAACAATGCTAAGTTCTATTGCCCATTTGTAAGTTGATACTGTTACATAGTACAAACAGATGTTAAATTAGTTTATAAAAACACCTAGGAACAACTGTAGCAGCAGATTGCTTGTAAGTAATAGGCGAGATTATAAAATTCAGATTACAACAAAATGCAATAGCTTCATGCGCTAGCACAAATTAAAAAATATATATACCATGGACAAGGTGCAAAATGGATCAAATTAAGATAATACCAAAATAAATGGACTCAATATTATGTTAATATTAAAGAACTTTACTAGCACTGTGATCCTGCCAAAGAATTTTAATGTCTTCTATCTCTACTGCTGATGTTACCAGCAAAGTAATAGTTTGAAGGTCTTACCAATGTTCTTTAAATACAAAAAATATTTGCAGAATACTGAAAAAAAAACCCCTATATGATGGAAAGATGGAATATCTGTTGTCACAAGTAGAGCAAAAAAACCTGAATCCACATTGTTCATGTAAAAAATTTGCAAATAAGAGACTATTTTATTCAGTAAAGCCAAGGAATTACATTATAATAGAAACACTGACATAACCCTAACTATAACAGCACAAATGTCACTTCTATAATGAGGCAGAATTCTCTGCTGCTTTTCTAATCTCTAGAGACATGATTCTACAACAATACAAAATAAAATAAAATATAAAAAAGTAAACCCTGAAAATATACAAGAAACAGGCTGGTGGCGGTATTTTTTTTTTTCCCCATTCCTAAAGGACATGTTGCCAATCCAAATTAGGTTAAATAAAATTTGAAATTAGTTCGGTCTCTATTAACAGCCTAGTAGAAAGAGATATGCATGGAGAGAAATGTGATTAACTAGCTGAAATGTATTACAAATTACAAAAGAAGAATGAGCCACTGGACAAGTGCTGGGTGTGCTTGACTGAAATCAGTTTGACTATTGTGCAAGGGAAAATTTTGGAGGGGAGAAGAGAAGAATGAGGCTTACTTGTGTTGGTTTTAAAGTACAGACAGAGTTGATTTTAAACCAGCTTTTTAATTCAGCCTCAGAGAAGTGTTTATCGCAGCCCCTGTGAAAGGACCAGCCCTGTGGAGTCTATGAGTCTTTTATACATTGTGACCAGCATTACAATGACTGACGCAACACGGTGAGTAAAAAAATAAAGTTCCTTTTCTCCCTCGGTCTCCCACCCCTCTCCAGCAGATCAATATGCTTGAAGAAAATGTCACAGACTCCATTGAAGGTAATAGGTTTAGATCACCATTACATTTTCTATTCAATGAACTGAGTCTGGTCCATTTCTGTTGGAAAATTCACCTGTTTGAAAAGATTCATTTTCTTCAGTGCAGTAGAATGTAACAGCAGAGCAGTGATGCCTGCAGTAGGTATATATAAAAATATGTATATATATGTGTGCGTGTGTATATATATATTTTTCATGTAAATATATATATATATATACACACATATGTATATGTATCTGTAGTTCTTCTGCTCTCCTATGTATAAGGAGTAGAAAAATGAGGAGACTAAGAAAGAAGGGGTACAAAGGAAGATTTAAACAACTCTAATTAAGATACATTACTGAAAAGTAAAACAAACCAAGCTGCTCTGTGCTCCTAGTTCTGTCCTCAGGCTGTGACCTTAAAAGATGGTGTACCAGGCTTAGACCTGGTACTCTGAACTCAGAATAGTGAATAATTTACCTAAAATTTAAATGGTGAAGGATAGACTTTTTTTTCTTTTTCTTACTGTAAGCCTATTTCTCAAATGAATAAGAATAGAGATTATCCAACCTGCTGTGTGTGTACTGCAACAAATAGTTCCAGACCAACTTGATATAGTAGATAAGGAAATATGTGTGTAAGAAAGAGGCAAGAAACAGATTATTGGGTTTATTTTCTAACTTTTGAGACCTTGCCCAATCAGAGTCACTAGCCTCCTGCACAACACAACCAGTTGTGTTTTTAACCCTTTTTTATATGTTTAGCCTCTTTTCCAGGGAAGTTTGCACTCCTGAGGTGAGATACCTGTGACAGAGAACCTAGAACTCTTTATGAAACTTGTTCAGTCTTTCTCAACTGCTGAAAAGCTCAGATTTACTGTTGGAGTTTGTATGACTCCTAGACTTTTCCAGGACTTTCTCTGCTGGATGAAAGTGTACCTTACTAGCTAATGTTTTCCCTGACAGGGTATGTGTAACTTGAAATGAAATTATCCAAATCACTACTCTCTTTTTGTATTTCCTTTTTTTTCTGTTTTACTTTTTCACAGGCTACACTTATCTGAATATTTATAAACTTAGAATTATTCTTTAATCTGGTCAGGGTACAGACATGCCCTTTAAGTCCAGAGCTTTAGTGCACAGACGTCTCCACCAAGAGAACTCTTCACAGTACGAGGCATTAGATACCTTCATAGTAATAAAGAGATGTATTAAAATAAGCAATACAAGGTAAACTTGACCTCTTTATGTTGTTATGTAAACCAAAAGAAGCTGAATTCTCCTCAAAATCTATTTGTCTTGATGAACTAAAAGGAGGCCCAAGCTCAGATGTACACATATGGGCTGCAGGAAAGTCCAAACCAGTACAGATGGGTCACGGCACGTGCCACCAGCGGCTGGGAGAAATGGCCAGCATGACTCTCTTTTCTTAACACTTTTCTGGTTTTTCTGCAAAGACAAACATAGGGGTTTTTTTATTCTTTTGTCAAAATATTTCTGTCAAGAGCATGGAACTCCACAAATGTAAACTTCGTTGTCAAAATATTAGCACTTTTTTAGACATTTTTGACAAAAAATATCCACTCCTTTTATTTACAGGGCCTGATTTCTTGCTCTAGAATGCTTTGTGTTTTGATTTTTAAAAAAACATTTCCATAAGATTTTTTTATTTTTTTTAAGTTTCATTTTCATGTTTCACAAAGGGGCAAGCTACCTTTTAGAAGAGACAGTTAGAAGATTGTATGGCTTTTCTTTTTATACACCTTTCTCAAGTTTTTTTTTGTGAGTCCATATCAAAGGGTCACCTAGCATCCTTCACTGTCCATAGTTATCCTAGATGTGTTCTTCTTAAATTTAGCTCATTTCACATTGTTTTACAGCTTCCATCAGTCTTCCTTCCCCCTTGCCTTATTTCTAACAATTTAGTATAATGACTTTTAGCTGTTTGATGACCCAGGAAGAGTCCAGTAGCAGAAATGGAATATGATTCTATCATAAAGTGCATTTTCAGAATGCATATATGCAAGGAAGTTGAATTAATGTTACAGTGACGGTGCTGAGTTTTATAATGTTTCCTAATTTGGAGTGTTTATGTTTGTATTTTGGTATTCTTTTAAAAGAGTACCACTGGATATAATAAAATATCGGAATCCATGCAGGAGTGTGTGAATGCAGAAACACCAGGAAATATTGAAACCAGCATTAACAATAATTTCATGAGATTATAGAAAAAAACCTATTACTAGTTCTGAAAAACACAGAGAATCAAGTTCTTTTTGATTAGGAGTTCTGTGTCAGCCATGAATTGTTTTTTTTTCCTTTCCTTTCATTCCTTTCCTTTAACTGTTGGAGGGAAGGGCAAGGCAGGAATTTTTCAAATTTTATGGTTCAGAGAAAATCATGAAAAATTGAAAAAATTATGCCAAGCAATTAAAATGTGAATGAAAGGAACCACTTAAAAACTGCAGTGATTTCTGAGTTGAACTCATCACTGTGCCTTATGGTGCATGACTATACATTACCAGTACTGGTTAAGTTCTCTCTGTTAACAGAATGTCCAGATTATGGCAACTAGGAAACAGAAGTACTTTTAATTACAACTCAACTGTGTGCTCTCTATGCAGGCTGAGGATCAGTAAAAGTTCAGCAACAGATGCTCTGGGCACACATAAGAAATACCTGCAATCATTTAGCATTGCAAAGAGAATTCTGATGCTAATGAGGGCTAAAAATTGGATTCACAAGTTTACAGAGTACACCAAACTGAACAAAATTGTCAGCATAACATTTAAATTACTTTTTTTATAAGCTTGGCTATTTACAAATCATCAGACAATTACATCTTCCAAAAACTATTTAACATCAATTCACTCTGCCTTTTCAACACTGCACTTGACTAATTCCAAATAAATTGAAAAAAATTACCTTGCAGATTGCAAGAAACTGACCAAAAACAATTGCTACAGTTTTAAATTGCGTATCGTTAAACTAACTCCGCATAATAATTTTCATTTGCATTATCTTCTCTGCTTCTCTGTTAACTATTTCACAGAAGGACAGAAATGTTTGGATTTGATTAGTCAGATACACTGAAAGAACTGTGTTTACCCTCAAATTATCCAGTAATTAATTACCCGTTAATATCAACAATTAAACAACCCCACTGAATAATAATGAAAGTATTGGAAAATTGTATTTCATCTTTTCCCTTTTCCAATTGATGTTACCACTACTTGTGCAAACCTACGAGATGACTGTAAGAAGAATATGTCTCTTATCCTGGAAATGAATATCAAATATACAGGGTGTGTTTTTACCCTAAAAAGGGGGCCCCCACATCTCTCAAACATGAGAATGTCAACTGCAAGAACAGGTTGTTACTGTGGAGGCAGCAAGTAATAAATATCTATCAATATCTCAAATGCTGGACACTGGCCCAGTGAATATGTTTTGGGGGTTTTTAGCAAACCTTCCACTGGCCAAAAGATGGCCAAGGAAGCCCTGTGGAATGAGGGGTGAGGTTGAACTCACAAGTCAAAATATTCCAGATCTAGGTTTTTACACCTCAGTGCTTTCCATGACACTGAAGTAGTCACGGGTGAGCTCAGCTCAGTTGCCCCCAGGTCAATTCTGGCCTTGCAAGGAGCATCCTAGATAAGACAGGCTGACTAATGGTGACCTAGATAACACGGGCTGACCAAGCAGCTGACAAATGATCCGTAGCTGCTGTGACACCTGCAATACCAGGACTGTGATTTCCTGGACTGCCAGCGGAGGACAGGCAGAACACCCCATCACATCTGAAGTGGTACAAAACATCTGTCTGTGCACAGCTGCATCAGTCCTGGCAGAGTTAATGAAAGTGGGAAAGCTGCTCTGCTTGCTGGATGTATGTGAACTTTAGGATAAACTGAATCGTCCTCATGAGCATGATTTATGAGCTTAGACACCCCAGTGGATCTTGCCTTGCTTCTAGCAGGCTTTCTAGAAGGTTATAGATTTCTTGCATAAGGTTTTTCGGGATCATTTGCTTGTCTTCCTTGATATCAGCCCCCATTTTTATGGTCTTGGATGAAGAGGTATCCAAACAATTCAGCATTGCAAATGGGGTTTGGACTCTGCAGCTGCTGCAGTTGAACAACTGTGGTTGCTTCAGTTTAGCTTAACACTGAAGGTATAATTTAGACTAAGTAAAGACGTATAATAATCTGTACTTAAATAAGAAAATTTTAAAAAAAGGAAAAAATATCCACTGCAGACATTTTCAGCTTTAGTGCAAATGTAATTAGTTTGATTTACTATAGCTATGGGCCACCAACTCCACCTAGGCTTCCAATGAATTGCTAAAAAGGAGAGGCAGAGAGCCAGAGGCAGCCGGGGGAGTGAAGAAGTGTGTGGTACCAGCTCTGACACCCTTACTCAAACATTGCAGCACCCTCGGGTAGGATTTTCATAAAAAGCACTCAGAGGGGTTTAGTGCTCACTTTTTTTTTTTTTCCTCCTCATCTGAGTGCTTAAAACTTCATAAGATTGCCTATTGTCTGGCATGGCAAGGTTTTGGTAACAGAGGGACTATAGGAGTGGCTTCTCTGAGAAGCTGCTGGAAACTCCCCACATCTGAAAGACCTGGTGCCAGCTGGATACAGGATAGACCCTGCCACTGGCCAATGCTGAGCCCAGCCGTGATGGTGGTGGTGCCTCTGGGGTAAGACAGCTAAGAAGGGAGGGAAAAATTCAACAGAAGCTGGAGTAGAGTAGTGAACATGTGTGAGAGGAACAGCTCTGCAGACACCCAGGGCAGTGCACAAGGAGGGGCAGCAGCTGCTCCAGGCTCTGGAGCTCAGATTCCCCTGCAGCCCCGGGAGCAGCCCATGGTGAGGCAGCTGTGCCCCTGCAGCCCAGGGAGGGCACGGGGGAGCAGAGATCCACCTGCAGCCCTGGAGGGGCCCAGGCTGGGGTAGGGGGATGCCCAAAGGAGGCTGTGACCCCACAGGATGCCTCTGCTGGAGCAGGATCCTGGCAAGACCCGTAGACCTGCTGAGAGAGGAGCCCAGGCTGGAGCAGGTTTGCAGGCAGGACTTGTGCCCTCAGGTGGGACCCACACTGGAGCAGCCTGTTCCTGAAGGATTGACCCTGTGGAAGGGATCCACACTGGAGCAGTTCATGCAGGACTGTCTCCCATGGAAGACACCCCACACTGGAGAAGGGGAAGGGGGTGAGGAGTCCAAGGCCTGAGGAGGAAAAAGCAGCAGAGACAGCGTGTGATGAACTGACCAGAGTCCCGTTCCCCATCCCCCTGTGCCACTGTCAGGAAGGAGGTTAAGAAAATCAGGAGAGAAAATCAGGAAGAAGGGAGAGGTGGAGGGGCTTTAAGATTTGGTTTTCCATCTCATTACCCTACTCTAATTTGATTGGTAATAAATTAAAGTAATTTCCCCCAGTAGCATTTGTTTTGCATGAGACCGTAACTGGTGAGTGATTTCTCCCTGTCCTTATCTCGACCCATGAGACTTTTGTTTTATTTCCTCTCCCCTGTCCAGCTGNCAGCAGAGACAGCGTGTGATGAACTGACCAGAGTCCCGTTCCCCATCCCCCTGTGCCACTGTCAGGAAGGAGGTTAAGAAAATCAGGAGAGAAAATCAGGAAGAAGGGAGAGGTGGAGGTGCTTTAAGATTTGGTTTTCCATCTCATTACCCTACTCTAATTTGATTGGTAATAAATTAAAGTAATTTCCCCCAGTAGCATTTGTTTTGCATGAGACCGTAACTGGTGAGTGATTTCTCCCTGTCCTTATCTCGACCCATGAGACTTTTGTTTTATTTCCTCTCCCCTGTCCAGCTGAGAAGGGGAGTGACAGAGTGGCTTTGGTGGGTATTTGGAATTAAGGCAGGAGCAACTCATCACACTGATCAAAAAACCTGCTTTATTCCAGATATAATTTATATAGCATACTTCTGGAATGACGCTCATTGATATTAAAAGTAACACAAATCTTATGTTTTGGGAAGAAGGAGAGGGAATACAAAAGTGCAGCACCAGAAATATAGTTACCTGGAAAATGTTAATATAAAAGCATTTAATTATACTCTTTCACATCCTCCTCTTCCAAATAGAAACAGCACTGATCCACTCTACAGTCTTTCAGTCCTTACCGAGAAAAATATCCCTGTTTCACAGACAGAAAGGGCAGAAGGCACTGTTTCAGAAGTCCTTTCAGGTTTTCTTCCTGTTATTTAGTCTTAATTAAATCTTTTCTCCCACTGCAGGACAGCAATAGTTATCTCATAGTTAACCAGTAATGAATAACTGCTACTGGTTAATGAATAATCATTACCTCAACAGAGGCCAAGGGAAGCCTGGGGTTTCCTAAAGCAGGCCCCCTTCCTATTTGCATGCTGCAGGGTAACATCCCTCTCAATTTGGCCCAGAGACTTCACTTGCTGACTACCTTATCAGCAGCATAAATGCCTCCGTGGTAGCATGGGGTATTTGATAAGACTGTGTGTCACATAGCACTCAAACTCCATAATCATCTCTGAGCCACAGGAGCTTAAAAACAGAGTGTGAAGTCATCTTTCAAGTTTGAATGCACAAGTAAGCAAAGACAGTAATTAAACTTCAATTGGTATTTTATTTTTAATTCAGCTGCAAAGAGCAGAATCTCGCCTTCAAATTTAATTAACAGCCTTCCCCTCAGCCCCCTCCCACGTACACAGCCAGCCATCTATCAACAGGGAGCTAAATTCTCCTTTCTTACAACCCCAGTGAAATCACAGTGGAGAATTTGGTCCAGCAGTTTACAGAGTGCTGATGAGAGCCCTGTCATGTAAGGAAGCACATAACTTTAACTGAGACTCCCTCCTACTGTTAAGAAATAACAGAGGATTTTTTTTCTTATTAAGGATCACTGTGCCCTGTCTTATACCAGATCTTCCTTATCCACTGATTTTGGCCTTCATTCTTTTTTTCTTTATAAAATAGCAAAGAAAAACAACACTTAAAAAAAAAAAAAGAAAAAAAGCCTTTTAGTTCTTACTATTTGAAGGTGTTGTATCTGCATTTTTCTCCTTGAGACTGCCCTAGAATATAACAGGCTGATTCTTACAGACAAGATTTCCAAGTTCATGTCAGAGATGATTAGTGGGAAGGAATGATAAACTTCCTTTATTGACACCATGGGATGGGGCTGGGAGGAGGAGCGCAGTAAGACTGAAAGAAAAAATCTACTATTTAAGTCAGGAGCTATGGATCTTCCTTCAGCTCACCCCTTTCCTGTGTGTTCAGACCTGCTCTTTAGGCTGCTGAAGACCTCTGAAAATACAGGTTTGAGAGTTCTTGTCAAACTCAGGTCAAACACAGGTGTCAGAAGGTAAAGTCAGAAATGGGATGAGAAGAATCACAAGCGGTGCTCTCAGTGTAAATGCTGGTGGAGCCCAGAAAATAATGGCTATCAGTGGGAAGGAGATGATAAAGCATGCCTTAGCCATATACTTTCTGATCCTTCTGTGATACTGGCACAGAGCACTCATGGATTGCCTCTTGTCATGCAAATGGACAACCTGCTCCCCAAATGACCTTTTATCCCCTCTAGTATTCAGAATTAGTGTTCACTGTGCTTCCGTCTTCCACCTCACTACTGAGGAGATCCAGAGAAGCTCGTGCATCTAAGAAAATAACTGAGTGATAGCAGAGTGCATATCCATAGGATTTCCTAAGGAGAACCAAGAAAACACTATCTCAAGCTTAAATCATTCCGTTTAAATTACCTGTGTGTGAAAGATCAGCTGTGTAGCCATGTGCAGCACAGATGTACATTCAAGCTGTAAAATCTGCAAAAAGGTGCTTATTTGGATTCCGGTGAAGAGCTGGTTGTGTTTGGACTACTGCAAATGCAAGCTCTCTCTCGCTTGCAAAATGTTATGCAAGCAAACACAAAAAGCTTGAGGAAGGTATGAGCTTTAAAGGAAATTACATGGCAACTGTCTGTTACAGGGTTTTTCATGTACCATCTCTCTGAATTCCTGTTAATGTCCTCTGTCAGCAGCAAGCAGCTGAAGCAAACAGGCCAGTGGTCTGGTCCACTCTGCTAATCCTTGCTTTTGGATATACCAATTACAGTGAGCTCAGACTAGCAGCAAAATTAATTAGAGGAAGAAAGCTATTAACTTGCTCTGCAAAATTAGGTGTGTTAAGCTCCCTCTCACACACCTCCACACATAGGTACAGCTTTGGTAATTGATTACTGAGGAAGGCACCTGATATTATTACCTATATATGCAGTCTGTGTTTTAAACTCCAGGGAGGGATTGAATAACTATTTTATTCCTGCGGCACTACTAAAATTAATATTAAAAAGGAGATAAGTGGATGCTGCAACAGCACGGCACAGAACTTCTGGACTAAATCTTCTGAAAAGGTTGAAATGTTGTTCTTACATAACCCTAATAACATTTAAATTGGGCTTAGCTGAAATTTATGTTTCCTGCTACTTCTTTTCAAACATGGAGGGCCAAGATGGATTACTCCAGAAAGCTCTTCACTTCTCTCCTGTTGAGAGCTCAGTTATATTCCAGGCTGTCCAAATCTGCTGAGGTCATGAGAGAGCCATTCAAGATTAAAGAAGCATTTTTTGCCTTTATTTTTTTTTTAAACAGGTTATTGCTTGAATTCTTCACCGAGAATGAAAAAAAAAGTTAGCAACAGACCTGCTCACTGTCTAAACCATTAAATAAAGATTAAATGGGAAAGGACTGTCCCAACTATCTTCTTTTAATGAATGAGGTCCATTAGAAATCAATCTTCAGAAGAAGACTGATCAGATTGGATCCCAGCAGTAATTACTACCTAACATATTGTATTGGTATCCTATGTAATCAATAGATAGAAGCAGGCATTTTTAAAAGCATATGCTAGTATAGGTTATTTTAAATGTCTCCAGCTCACAGCATCTCAAAAAAAGCACATCCATTAATGCAAGTGCAGCTTTCTGAGTTTATGTATCATTGACTTCTGATGTGTGCAGCTTTCTGAATTTAGAAGTGTTGCTTCAAACAACAAGGAGATGTTAGTGAAATGTATAATTATAAGAATATTTATTATAAAAAAGTATTCAATACACAAGGATCTATTAAATGGTCATGGTGTTATGAGATGTTATAAGGAATACCAATAAAAACATGCATGCAATATTCTCAACTGTATGCCATTAAATAATCAAAGATCCAATCAATGCCAGACTCTATTTATGTTAAATGTAGTCTTAATCTGTACTTATTATTATAATTTTATATTATTATGTTCTGAACATGAGCTTGAAAAGTTTATAAACATGCTTATATGACTGTATTAAGATAATTTCTTTCCTATCAAAGTCTGTAGCTAACATGGTGACACTCAAGAGAATCTTGTTTAACTGGCAGTAGGTAAATACAAATAGCCTTCTAATAATTATAATATGTTGAATAGCAAGAGAAGCATATTAGAAGTGAAACAATATTGTCAGCCTAATTGAGTAGTGGAAGTAAGTTAACAGCCCAATAATGCAATATAAATTAAAATGCCATGAAATCATGATAATATAATAAGAGTCTAAATAAGATTCAGTGACAGTAATATTTCAGACCAAAAGCTTCTTTAAGATACTTCTGTCTAAATTTACACACGCGAAACTGCATTAAAGGGACATTACTAAGGTTGCAAAGTCAAGCACTCAAAACAAGTTAGGGAATGCTTGAATTAAGTTTGCCCGCGCAACATTAATTTGGCACCCTTGTGTGGGGGCATTATGGCACAGTCTTTAATTACATGATCACATGCTATTTTTTCCACAGGGTGCCTGCCACCTTCAGCTAATTAAGGTTCAGAGGAAAACTTAATTTTCACATTCCCTAATTTCTGCAGGCTTGACTTTGCAACCTTAATGATGTTATTTTAACATCGGATTTTGGGTTTCTATCTATGTGAGAAAGAGACACAGAGGAGGAAGGGTGAAGGGGCAGGTGCGCGTGTATTTCCTTAAGTTAAGAAAACAAACATTTTAAAGATGATAGGTGTCCCATGGTCTCATACTGACAGCCAGCTAGGTCTTTGGCAAAATGAGAATATAAAGTTAAGCTCAGAAGCTAGGCTCATTTTCCTCAAAGCAGTGCTACTGAGGAAAACAAGTGAAGGGGTAGCAAAAATGGGCTGTCATCCGCATTTGTCTAGGAAGTGGAGGATGCATATTTTCATCGCCTTCCCCAGAATTGACTGGCTTGCTAGAAATGGTTGAATTTAATATTATTACATTTTTCTTTAGGTTTTAGGAAAATATATTAACTGGACTGCTGTGGTCCAATCATCCTGACCCAGTCCAGTTTCTGTTCTCTGAGGGCACTTCAGTTCTTCATGTACCTTCTTGTGACGTTATTGATATACTCTAAGAGTATTCTTGATCTCCTTATAAGTAGTTTTAACAGTCTGTGTCCTTGGAGTAACAAATATAAGTATAATTTTCTCCATCTCACATTTCCTACATTTGATTTGTCTATCTTTTCTGATTTAAGCATCTTTGTTAGAAATTGGTACCGCAGTGGGGTGGAACATTCCAGCCCAGTTCTCACACCTGCTCCTTATAGCACACTCCTGACTGCATGCTCAAATCACATAAACATTTCGCACCATCATGCCTTTAGCGAGATTTTCTCTTTGAGATGCTGAGGCTGAATCTTCCTCCTTCATTTATTCTTCACATTTTAAATTGCTGTATATAATTGTTTATTTGTCTTTATGTCAGTATGCACATACATGTCATATATGTATTTGGCAAGTATGTGGACAAGTCTTATTTTTTGACTTTAAAATACATCTCATTTGAATGCACTTGTGGGATGCCAAGTAGGATTTTAGATTTCAGAGATTTCCAGCAGCCTGGCTGGATTAATTTACTGGCCAACAGAAGCAGAATGAAACTACACTAGAGAACTTTATAATCTCTTCCCACCTCAAGGTGTGGCTGAGGGTGACCGTGTGCAGTGAGGTGGGTGATGTTAGGCTGTGCTCTGGACCCTGTCTGGCAGCTTACAGTTTTCTTAAAGCTCACTGTGAAGCCTGGAAATGCACTTGATTTTGCATGATCCCGGAGTCACCTTTCCACTCTCTGTTCAGCTGTACTTGGACAAAACAGTTTAGGAATGACCCTGCAGTCATAAAGTAATTTAAAGCATAAATTAGCTTTAAATTGAAAAACTTCAGACTTGACTGTACTCATAGCTGCTGAAACTTAAATGTGGGCTGGGCTGTTTTTCTATATATACATTCAGACACAAAATGGACTTCAGGCTTTGCACTGCTTTGGTGCCGGGATACTTGCAGAATTTGCAGCAACTGAACTAAGATCTCTCACAATTCCATTAAAAGCATGGATGATCTCATAGATTTCATCAGCTGGTAGAGTCTGACTTGAACATTTGGGGAAATGGGAACTGGAAAACCAGTGTGAGATAGTCAAGCATTCCCCAGCCACCAGAAGATGCATGGAAATGTTCAAGAAACAATCTCTAGCATCTTGTAGGACTACAGCATGGATCACATGGTCTTGTACAGTGGTTGTTCATTCAGCTGAAACCAGGGTAAGTAAAGCTTTTTCATTCTTCCCTTGTTTGTTTTTTTTTTAATTATTATTTTCCTACTTCATTACTTTAAGTGAAAACATGAGACTGAGCCTTCAGCTTCTTCCTAACCAGTCAGAATATCTGTGGTCAGGTTAAGGTCTCGTTAACTTGTTTCTGTGTGCATTAGTGTGAATGCATTTCTCTGAGGAAAAACTCCTGTTTTCCTTGCATAGATGAAAGGAATTAATAAAAGGAATTACAATTATTGCATGAGCAGTTGCATTTTCTTTTAATGCATATCAGATTGGTGACACTACCAACATTTTCTAGACTGAATTGTTTAGCTTTTCAGATAGTTGTTTGGTTTTTCCACTTGTTTATTTTTTAAGCAGATGATGAATGCCTGTTCCTGCAGCAGCAAGGTTCACGTTGATCTGTACAGATGGAGGAAGGGACCTGTGACTTTTCTCCAACAACAAATTTCTCCCCTCATTTGGAAAGAGCAATTCCTTTTGGATTGACAAATGCACTTCTATACCACCACATTTTTGTTTTCTTCACCAAATGGAAGATTCTAAACAGTGCATTGCAGAAATCTGCACGATACTGAGCTGCACAGTGCGGAAATGTGGTGGGAAAAAACTTTAGGTTTGTCCAGAGGTCTGGTCTAGGGTAACTGGAGTAGATTTTCAGACTGGTCTTCATGCAAAAATTTTCGCTAAACTGAAAAGGACATTGACCACTTAAGAGCTAGAGTATGTTGTTTTTGTTTTTTTTTCCAGGTGGGCTTGTCAAGAGGATCTTTACAAAGGGGTAAGACTTTTTTCAAATGGGTAAGAACTAGTGCATTAATCTTTCCCAGCGGTGCCTCCACCTTGTTTCTCTTACTCTCTTCTCACAGTTCTTTCTTATTTACTTGCTTTTTTCCTTCTTTCCTCCGGGTGGGTGGACAGGTTTCCAGACATGGGGAATGGAAGCCTTGCAAACCAGTGCATGGGGAAGTTTGCAGGCTGAATTTTCTGTCGATCTACAACATGATCCCTGACTTTGGAGTTCCCCTGACTCCATTTGGCTTCAAAGGGACTCAGTCAGGCCCATGGTGTTAGAGGACTCCAATTATATTTAATTACAGCTGCACATATTTTGTGAACATGAGTATATGCCTGCAAGCCAAAGGACTTCATAGGATTTCATAAAGGTCACTCAGTAGACACTATTAGGTTATTCAATTAGTTTCACTAATTTCTAGAAATGTTTTAAAAAAACAATATTACATCTGATAAAGCAAAATAGTGATCACAATTAATATTTGGCCTTTATACATAGCTTTAATTCCGGTAATGAGGGGATTCTCGCAGACAAGAAGTCCTGTTAGCTCTCATGATAAAAAAAAAAGTAAAAAAAAAAAAAAAAAAAAAAANAAAAAAAAAAAAAAAAAAAAAAAGATACCAGATGAAATGCAGTGTGTTACATGTTTTGAAAAAAGTACATGGTGTCCACTGTCACCTCTTTCCCTTGAAACCAACCAAAACTTTTCCCTCTTATGACAGCAAAACCAATTGCATACAGTTACAGACCAGCATTAAGAAAATCTGGTTCCCGTGTTTGAGGCAGATCCTGGCTTGCAGTATTTGTGATCTTTTGCAGGCAGGGTGAAGATAATTATAGAATCATGGGATACCCTGAGTTGGAAGGGACTCACAAGGAACATTGAGTCCGACTCCTGATCAATCTAACTCAGCTCAGACTAAAGCTAATGCTGTAAATACAAGCCATGCCAAAACGACCTATATCTGTCTATTTGCTCAAACCTTAATCCCACTGTAAGTGTACAAAGAACAAGGAATTTGACCATGTTCAAACAACTTCTGTTAGTGCTGGGTCTCATCTTTGTCAGACCACCCAAAGAGACTTCTCACCAAGCTTCAGTTTGTGCTGGAAACAGCTGAGGCTCTGCTGCTTACCAGTGCAGAGAGGATAGACAGAAAGTGTATTTCTTCTTTCATTTTTTTTTTTCCACTGACCTTCTTGCAAGGTTTAAGGTTTGCCTCGTTCCAGAGGATTGGAGTTTTCAGTCTTATAGATAGAAGCCCATGCTTGTGTAAGAGCAGATTTGATCCAAAGACCTTATATTCTCTCACCAATTTCATGAGCCATTGCATTTCCCCATCTGTAGTGATTTAAAAAAAATACATTATATTACAGGATATGCAAAACATTAGCTGTGAAAATGGTTGAATCTGAGGTTTTATGGTTTATCACAGGAAAAAAAGTCGTATCAGCTAACCCAGTATGCAGGGTCTCCATTTATGGAAATAGCTGCTAAACCTCCATGTAGCTATGCCTAATTATTTTTTTAAAATTATTTATAGGTTCTTTTTCCAGCTCTTATACTACCTACTTAACACCTGAGGCTTTTTACACCAACAAAATGAACTACCTTTAGTACCTGAAAGAAATTATGATTGCTAATGTACTCCTGTTCTGTACGTGCTAATATACTCCTTTACAAGAATGATGAGCCAGGTACTGAATGAAGTTCAGAAGCCAAGGGCAGAAATTCCCTGGAAAATTATTTCCTAGGCACCAAATAAAGGAGGAATTGTAGGAAGAATTTCAACATGTTTTATTTTCGCTTTTGCTTTGTCTGTGGGACCAAATGGGACACTTCTAATGACTAGAGGAGTCATCCTCTTGGCAAGTGGAGTTCAAATAGAAAATAGGAGCAGAGAAATAAAAGGGGAAAATCTGTACCTAGATGTGACTCCTGTTTTGCATAATACTGTTAGTGTCAAAGTCCTGGTTCCTATGCTATTGAAGATTGCCATTAGTTAAAGGTGCTAGTGCACAACAAAAGGAAAGGCTGAAGGTTTTTGGTTGGTTTGTTTGGGATTTTTTTTATTACATTGGAATCACCTCAATCGTGTTTACGGCCATGAAATCCTACTCTATTTACAAGACCAGCTTTCTTCTGAGATCACGTGATTTCTTTTGTGATTAGATACATTTTAAGACAATCCTTGAAAAGATCTCCTTGCATAAGGTGGAAAGACTGAATACTCTTGCTATGAAGAAAGAGGAGGGAGCAGACCTTAACTTTAATAAATTTAAGTATATGTGATCCTTAGACTTATATTTATGGTATACATAATTAATGGTAACCCATTAATGCAAGCCTGTATGTCAGAGAAAGCTCTATGTTTAACTTACTAAAAATAACCATTGCCTTAGAAATAGCCCACTGTCTGATTTTGTAGATTAACATATTTTAGTTACAGACACTATGCACTATCACCAGTTAAGATGATGGTCTTCATGTTTTTTTTCAGAAAATATCCTATATTTTAAAGAGCTCTCTGCAAGGTGTCTTCCTTTCCCCTTCTAAAATAGGAAAGGACTCTACCTGGGTGATTATCCAGCCACCTACAGAAAGTTCCTGGACTTTGTTCCTTCAGCCAGGGAAAAAAAAAAATAGAAAAAAAATCTTCTAAGAGTATATTTTTTAGTTCACTGATAAGATAATGAGGCCAACTATTAGTCTTTAGACAAATTTTCATATAAGGAACAATATTTTTGTTGACTTTACAAATGTCCTAATTATAAAAATACAAGAAAACTAGGTCCCCTACTTTTTTCACATTAACACTTCCACTTAGAAGGAGTTACAATGAATAAGTGAAACCTAGTGGTAAATAAGAAAATGTAAGTATAACCATGTTATTTGGTGGAGTAAGGGCACTCCATGTTTCACGGACATGGAATCTCAGATTCATAGAATGGTTTGGGTTGGAAGGGACCTTAAAGATCATCTGATTCCAAACTCCTGCCATGGACACAGACACCTTCTACTAGAACAGAGCTGAAACGAAAATTTCTGGTTCTGTAAAGGACAAACACATCATTTCTGGTGCTGGAATAGCTCTCGGGAAGCTATGGTCTCTGAACAAGGACTGGGCTGACCTGAGAAAATAATGCCAATATACTGTATTATTGGCTGGAGGATCAAAACACAGGGGTCCAGCTACGTCAACAAATGCTTGAGTTAACTCCTATCAAATAGGATGATTCTTATTAATACTGGGGTTATCTAGCCATGAATTTCAAAGAGAGCTTTTCTCGGCCTTGCTGGGTTGCAGTGAAAGGGTTGCAGTGACTGGGGCAATCCTCTCATATGAAGTTATGCACAGCAGATCTTGCCTTTTCTGGCAAAGTAGGACTTTTTGATTAAATTCAGAGGGTTTCAGACAGCTGTTTCTGCCGGACAACTCTGCCTCAAAATTAGAGCTCAGAACTCTTACAGCATAAGGGGATCATCTTGTACTCTTCTAATCTGAGTAGAGTGGGGTTCTCATGACAAAGATACCATTCCTGAAACAGTGCAGCATACAAAAGACTGTGAATCACAGTTTTGTTCATTGTAGTCATAACTGTTCCTGTGTTGAAGCGAGAGTCAAACTATTAAAATACTGGAACATATTAAATTCAAAACTTATCAGAACCCACCTGAGTCAATGTCATTGCTAATGAAATTTTCAGAATGGATGTATCCTTCCATCACGTCTCAGATCTGTATCTGGTGTAAATCTTCTGTGAATTGGACTACAGGATCAGAATGAGATGTAAAATTCAGCAGAAGATGCTAGCTCACCCAAACCAAGATTATAAGAACTTTACAACAACTGCTTCCAGGGCAGCTGAGGTTTCTGACTTTGAACTGATACAAAATTGTTCAGAAAAACAGGAAAATTCAAATCAGTGTGACCAAAGACTTGCCTGTAAACAATTTTTTTATTATTTTCCTTAAATCATGCATATATTTTGCTAGAAGAAATCCATCAAGTTTAACTTCAGAAGCACATTTTTTTATTTTTAATTGTCATTATAATTATTCCTATCTATATTTTTCATTCTCATTTATGCCTAAGTATAATAAAAATATTACTATTCATACAAAACTTTGACCTTTTTCTCTTCTATATAACCCAAATTTGCATCCCCCTACTTAAATGTTATTGCACATCTCTTTAATTAAATTGATGGAGAATGAATAAACAGCATCAAGGACTGAATTTTATTGTAAAGAGACCATGCCACGACACCAGGAGTCAAATCCCCTGTAATAATATGTGCAACAGAGATGTTCATCCACTGTCAATCACAGACAAGAATCACTCTGTTGCCTTTCCAAGCTCTTCTAAAAAATTTCTGTATTTTTTATATGAGGATGAAGAAAAATATTTTCTCTCTTCTAATTCAACTATATTCTAAAGCTGAACATTATGGTGTAATGGACAAGGAAAAGGATGAGACCAAGAAATATTTTTTAATTTATTGTTTCTTTTCTTGGGTCTTTTTTCTTTCCCAAATTTTTTTTTTTGCCCAGACTGCACCAGTTTGCTTGGGCTTTTTTTGACACTTATAATGTCAAGCAAAATAAGATTTTACTTAAAGGGGGAGGTAACATATTTCTCCCCATAATCTTAATTGCATAAATATAAGAGGAATTCATATTGTGCTCCAAAATTCCTGCCATAAGTGGGACCTGAGTCTAAATACACAATACTCAATCGCTGAAACTTTGCAAGACATTGCAATACTTAGACATCATGGGTATATACCTCTGCAGGATGGGGCCTTAAAACAGCTCTCTAATCTATATAATAATATCAATAATGAAGCTTTCAGTAGATATCAACCTCCTGCTAAGTGCACTGTCTCTGTTTGAAAATCTTGCTAATTCAAGACCATTAAAATAGATTCTCTTAAAGACTCCATTCTGTCAAACACCAAAACTAGAGATATATAGAGAAAGGGATTTAATTATCACTGTTCTATATCTCGAACTGTGAGTTTTTTCTGAGTAATAATTGCCTAAGTTTGTCTTCAAAAGGCATTTTAATAGTGTTAATACTAGTAAATATTGCTCATTTTGGTACTGATGTGCCGTTTTAATAGTTCCCACGGTTTCTAAAAGTCATTTCTTATTGTTTTACTGTAGAAAGAATCTCACTTTAATTATGTCATAATTGTTTGTAAGCCATAGAATCTTAATTAATGCCAATGGCTTAAAGGCACATACTGAGCACAAACTTTATGGTTCTGTTTGTTTTCCAGGCTCTTCCTTCTGTAACAAAAGCCCCAGCATGAGTTCCTATGAGCTGCCTATTTCCTGTGGTCCTTTCTCTTTGTTGCTGATTTTTACGTTGCTATTTTGTAGTCTTCTTCTTTCTGCTTCCGTGTTTCTGTCATATTTATTTGTATGTTCTTCTTTCTCTTTTTAACCTCATGTCAGTGTATGATTACCAATAGATTTCTGGACACAGCACAAATATGGGATTCAAAGTTAAGAGTAGGTAAGAAATACAATAAAACCATAGAAATTATGCTTCTCTAAATATCTGGTTTTCCATGCTGGGAAGCTTAACCACTTGCATGATGCTTCTGAAAAAAAAATAAGAGAAAAAAAGAATAAAATAAAAAAACCAGAAGTAAAATAACTCCTTTTTACAATATGTCTGGAATTCGAAGACCTCAAGGAATTGTTTTGATTAGTTCAAATATCTTGGTCATGGCTTTGATGTATGAGCAAAAGTATGAAAAGATATTGCAGAAAAAAAATTTCCAAAATTTCTTCTGGAAGATAAATAATCCTACTTCTCCAGTTGAATCAAAGGTAAAGAGACAGAAAGTGACTATAGCAGATTCTCACCTGGATTTACTTACAAATCATTTTCATCACAGTAGTAGCTCATGTCTTAAATCCAGAGTCTCATCTTCTAACTGCTGCTTAAACACAGAAATAATTCTCTTACAATGCAAAGCCAAGAGACATTATGATTTTACAGGATATAAAGAAATGGTACATAAAGAGATTAAAGAACTAAATTTTAAAAGACATTCACATGTCCAAGTGAATATAACTTTTTTTTTCTTGAAATGTCTCAGCAAGCTACATACATGAGTGGTCTGTGTGTTGTTATTTTCCACCCCAATCTCCAACCATACCAAAATAAGTATCCACAGGTATAACGTCAAACAAAAATCACATTACAGTTGCTAGATGGTTTTTGGAATTTTTTTTTCCCTGGGGTATATTTCCAAGCTTTTACTTTTTCTTTCCTTATGGGATGCATTTCAGCAAGAAAAGAGATCACAATATATAAAACTGTGTTGCTTTATCTTAATGTAATAACTTATACAAGCCAAAATAACCATATTTGTTATTTTTGAAGAGAGCTCCTTTCTTTTCTGTATTTCTCTGTTTTCAGGTACTTAAAATCACCAAAAGCAAAAACTGCTGGATGGAATTTCACAATCTGCGTTATTAATAGAAAAGAGGGGGAAATATTCAAATTTGCCATTCTGGAAACTGCCAGTAGAGATTTTGGGAAGTCAGAAGCACTTTTCCTGCAGGGAGACCCCTCCCAGAGGCTTCTCTGGGAGGGAAACAGTCTCTGGGAAACAGTCCCGCAGACTGCAGGGTGTCTTGCGCCACGCTTGGAGTCCCGGGCACCAGCCACTGATGAAGGCAGGAAGGACACTGGGCTGGGTGAACCAACACAGTTCCAGCACGACAGCTCCCAAACCTGAAGTGGCTGTTCCTGAAATCCTGGCAAGTTCTCCTCCCTTACAGCAAAACCCTTCACAACCGAGAGGTGCTCTAGCTGAGATCCTGCAAGACTGACAATAAATGTAAAGCATCGTAAAAGGGAAAGGACCAGGATGTCTCCTCCCTGCAAGGAGAGCAAAGATTTTTGAGACAGGGATGGTCTTATTCAGGCAAGCTATGCTTCCTTTAAATCATGCTTTACCATATAACGAAGCAACTCCTTTCTGCCAGGGATGCAATCTGTCTGCAAGTATGAAGAGACAGAATATCTTTTCCAGGACCTCTGACTCTTACAAGTAAGTGAGATTTTGACACCTGGTCTTTCGAATAAAATATTGAGACCTTTCATGGCAACTTAAGTTTTCTAAATACAAATGAACAGTATCTTTGTGAAAACATTTAATTTGCAAAGGAAGGAAAATCTTTATGCAAACTCTTACAGCTCTTTTATTACAAGCCTTTTGTTTTTCTTTTCTGTTGTACTGGAAAAAAAAATAGCAAGATATCAAATAATGCCAGTATGTATGTTGGTGAAACTGCAATGGGATGAAATTAGACACAGAAAAATATCTAGAATTTAATAAAGAAAAGTGTAACTGTGTACTGGACACCATGTAAGTGACTTGAGTGGGACATAACTTTTTTCATGAATCCTTCTAAGTATTTTGGGATCAATCATAGAACTGACAGTAATTATTCCAACTTGAGTGTGAAATAGTTTTATATGCCCAGTACCCATCAAATGCCACCTTCAGAAAAATCTCACTCATTCTAAAGAAGTTCTAGCATTACTGACCAGTTTTATAGATAAAATTTCATCGTTGCCATGAGCTTCCCTGGGGCCAACACCTTGAAAATTTTCTGTAGGGATCAAGAACATGTGCCTGTCAAAACACTGAAAAATATTTTCAGGAATATTTCTTCAGTGTCACACAGTGGCAGGGGAGTGGACTTTTTTCCCTCTTCTAGTTTTCATTAGCTTTAATGTTTATTGGGAAAAAAAGGTATAGTATTTATAGAAATGGGCTTTGGGTCACATTCTCCAATGGCATAAATTGTTTCATCTCTACTGATCTGTCTGATTACTTGGAATTCTGTTAAGGGAGAGGGAATATCATGTTTTTCTGGTTCCACCAAATATCCTTCCATTTCACCTTTCATTCTCCAGGGCAATGATTATCAGATGTTGAAGACAACATATAACTTTTTGCCTGAGGCAAATTCACAAATGTTTGCAGCTTTGCTGCAGGGCAGAGGTAGAATATAATCATATGTGCCACAAAAATAGTTCTTTTCACAGTCAAACTAGAGAGCTTTTTAGGCCAAGATTAAATTTGTCAATATTTCTGGAGAAATTAGTCCTTATGTACAGGGAGTTGCAGAGTGAGAACTGTTATATTGTTAATGTAAGGAAACACGTCAGGGTGAGAATGTCTGCCTACATGTAGACATTTCCAACTGAGCTACTCACCCAAACTCCTTCACATAAAGTAGAGAAAAGGTGGGAACTTTTGGGGCAATATCCATCTCAGGGCTATATCTAAGATGGGTCAAATGAAATATGCTCTTAAAAGGTGGGGTTTTTCCCCTTTTCCAGGCAATGGTGACTATCTAAGATAGAAACATTTTTATTCTAACACACAGAGTCAGAAATAAGAAAATCCCACCCTGGGTTTCAGATATGGCCATAGCAGTATAAATTGTGCAAGTGGGAAGCAGGTGTGTGAATCCACCCTCCCATTAGTTTTGCTCCCAGGGTATTTGAAGGTTTTGACATCAACTACAGCTGTCACATTTAAGATCCTATTGTGGAGCGTCTTCCCTGGTGCAGAATGGGCTGAATGCACCCCCTTCCCTGACACACATCCCACTCACGTCCCTTCTCTCCCCTGTTCCCCTGGCATGGAGCAACAGTGGGAAGGGCTGTGCACTGCTCAGCGTGACGTGAGCTGTCTCCATCACGGGGTAGGTGAGTGCCACACCACTGCACCATCACAGCCTTGTCTGTGCCGTGTCCATAACCGGCTTACTCCACTCACTTGAGCACTCTATTTATATAGTATTATCTTCAATTGTGCTACGCATTTTAAAATCCATTTTAGCCGCTCTCAGGACCCTATTCAAGAATTGTGGCTATAACCTACCGAAGTTATCTGGTTTAGTGACACGAAGGGAAAAAAAAATAAAATGAGTGCCTGAATTACCACAGGGTTTCTGCTCGTAATGGGTGACTAAATACAGTACAGCGCTCTGTTTTAAAACTGTCAGTAACCCGTGGTCCCATTTTTTATATTTACTTTAATGAGAATAACTCACAACAACAGCAGCTTGTCATCACTTCCATCTCATTGCTCTTGTTTACACACGAGGCTGTAAAATTTTTACCTCTGCAGATTGTTTTAAAAACATAAATAAAAATAAAATCTAATTTACATTTTTGTTCCAACTGGTTTTCTTGACAGACAGCTGCCCACAGCTCAGTGGTTGCTCTGTTCGGTGTACTTTAATTTTCAGCTTTCAAGTTTTTCTGCAGCCCATTCAGAAGTAAATTCTCAGGGAAAATTGAGCTCTGTCATGGATGGATTAGTACTATAATAGTTGGTCACATATCTTGCATGAAACCTTTCAAAAGCAAGGCAAATGAGAAGGAAATGAAATTCATTTCATACTTCTTCAAGCACGCTAAAAGACTTTCTCTCCAAGTAATCTGTGAAGTACCACTAGTTTATTGGAGGTTCACATAACTACCATTACATTATACCTTGTCACAATCTCATATATTGGGTGACTGCTTTTTCTGAACTGATGGTACCTGCAAAGTGTGCTCCATAGGCACTGAGGAGAGAATACCATTTCTCAGATCAAAATGTATAGGTCCTGGGAATGGCATAAATAAAGGTACTTGAAGCAAATTGGGACATTACAGGTCATAGGTCAATGAAATCTGAAAGAGATATATTGAGGAGAAGTCGTGTTTGCTATGTGATGAACTGATACACTGAGAAAGAAAAGGGAGGGAGAGAGGAGAGGGAAGAGCAAGAGAGAGAAAGCGTAATAAAGTTTTTTCTCGACAGTTAAGGTGCAGGAGCTGCAGCCATTTTCCCTGGCGGAGCGGGAAGAAGCTATATTGCTTTTAGCAATTCATTTGGTTTCTTTGTCATTTGCAATGAAGGCAGTGCTTCATCCCTTAAGCACATCTGTGTGTGTCTCCCAGAGTGTATAAATGCGTGTTTTATTTCTTCTTAGGGTGAGATAAACAAATATCTGCATTATTTTGGATAGTTATTTGATTCTGCCTTTTAGATGAAAACTATTTGCAGGCGAGGGGAAAAAGAAATAGCTGCGGAGATCTTGTTCACGTGTTGATGGTGTCATGAAGAATTGTAAGTAGAAATATAGTTGATGTTTCACTGCTGATGCAGGTAGGGAAAGAATAGGTGCGAGCCATGGTTCAGGCCCTGGTTCAGGCATGGAGTTAAACATAAGTTTTAGGCTCTGGAAAAAAAAAACCCTACTTGAAGGCCCTGATAAATCAAGAGTTAGCATTGCAGATTTTCTAAACAGAATTGTTTTGTTAGTATTTAAGTGGGAGAATGTGATCATTTAAAAATATCTTTAGAATAGCTAGTAATTGTGATTTAATTGCTAAGAAATTTGCTTTTCTGGTTGTCAAAGTACTGCAACACTAATTCAAACTCAGTATGTTAGCATAAAAGTGTTGAAAATATAGTTTATTGCTGTATTTTAATTGCAAAGCTTTTTATTGGGGAAAAAAATAAAAAGACAATTCTCAAAAACACACAGAAAATGTTTGAAGCCCCAAAATAAAATCATGATATGTTTTGCTTTCTCTGATTCTATTTTTTCCTCAAAATTGCTATTTTTCTCGACCAAAAAAATTATAGCCCCCCAAATAAATATTAAAGAAAAATATACTTTTTATGAATAATTGAAGTCAGTGACTTGCAGTCAGATCTTGCCCTAAAACACCCCCAAACAACCAACCAATCGAAACCAAACCCAAACCCTCCTCCAAAAAAACCCCAAAAAACAGAAATCATCTTTGTCTGATTACACAAATTCCTGATAAGTCCTAAAGTCACTCTAGAAATTTAACATTTAGATATGAGACTTTAAATTCTACTGAAGAAGACATGAAACTAAGTATTTTCCCCAGTGCAAATACTGAAAAAAAGTTTGATTTTTATTGCTTTAACCTTATTTTACTTGTGTCGAGAATAAGGCTAATTTTCCCAGTCTGTCTACTATTAAGACAATTTATCTTCTAGAACCATCCAAGCGTTTCCACAAAAGGCGGATCATAACTTTTCTTATTACTGTTATTGTTCAGGATTAAATTTCTGTCCGTTGCAACTTTAAGTTAAAATATTCTGCACTGTCCTCCCCCTTATTCTAAGTTTGCTAAACAAGTTGTGTACATGTTGGAAGGGATCCTGAGCAAACTGGTCTGGTGGAAGGGGTTTGGAAAGAGATGGTCCCAAAGATCCCTTCCAACCCAAACCATTTGTGACTCTGTGATTCTAAGATTCGTACGTCTCTTGGCACACCTGGGGGCGGGAGGGGGGCAAGATAATAAATTCTCTGATTTAAGTTAATATGGCCATGTTGCCTTCTCAGATGCAGTTCTGGCAATACATAAGAACAGCTCCTACGTACCTGAATTTCCTTGTGCTGTTTGAACAGAGATCAAAAGGTAAGCTCCCACCTAAAGGAAGCACCACATAAACATAAAACAAGGGAGAAGAAAAGAAAAAAGTTACATTCTGACAAAACTGGTACCATAAAAATATCCAAGACAACACAGGTGAGCCTATGAGACAAGACCTTTCTACATATCAGAAATAACTCTCTTGAGCAGCCTGTACTGATTTCTGTGAATAAAAATGGTTAATACAGTTAAACCAATGGCAAGTGCTTAGGGATAAAGAGATGACTAGCAGGAAGCAGCAAGATCCTTTGCAGAGCTATGTGTCCCAACAGAAAATGGGGTCTGTAATTAATACCTGGAATTATCCACAGCTCTTTTCCTTGTATAAGGTAAGCATTTGTAAGGAATTTGTATAAGGTAAGCAAATTTAGCTAAATGAGTGGGATACTGTTCCATAATTAACCATTAATATGATAATATGTCACCCAAAAAATCTCTGCCCAAGAGAAATGTGCCAAATGACACAGACATCTGATTAGTGAAGGCATGCCACAGATTATACGGAGAAACCTCAGCATCTTCCTCAGCTTCTATGACATTCATTGATTAATATTGGTTAGTGCTCCAGGTTAGCAGTTTCCATCAGCCTCCAGGTGACTTAACAAAGTGGAAGACAAGAAATTAGCACTAACAAAAGCCTGAGAGGCTAACCTGACAGTTCTCCTGGTAATGCAAAGGGATATTCTGTACATTGTGTTTAAAAATGGCCAAGGAGTAGTCCAAAGGAGAGGAGTTTCTGATGGAAGAGTAAAGCTCTCTGTGTTAAACTTGTACCCTGTCCCCTGGGAGAAGGGAAGGAGGAAAGGAGCTGCAGTTGGAACAGCTGAACTTTTCCAGAAAAGACTGTGGTTTCTGGTTTGGGAGATGGATTTTCTTTTGTTTTGTTTTTAAATAAAACCAAGAAGGCATGCTGACTTTTTACATATCCACATTCAGTTTTACAAATTCAATAAATGAGAGTAGCTTTTGAAGAGATACAATGCCCAAAAATATGAGATCTAAAAAAATAATAACAAAGCAGCTCTACAGTTTAAAGACAAAATGGTTTCCATTTGAGTATTTGAGGGCTTTAAAGGTAAGAATAATTTATTTTAAGTTCATCCCCATAACTTGAACAAATCTAGTAAGTGAGATACCGGCAGAGAGCACAAATTGTCTCATTCTAAGACAAGCTTGTGAGGAGGGACAAATTGCTTTCTGGAGCCCTGATTTACCTCCACAGGCTAAAGCAGGAGCCTGTTTTGGCAGGTTAGACTGCACAGCTAATTTAGACTTCTGAAATTCGGCAAGGTGAATGTCTCCAAATGTACTTTGATAGACTGTTCCAAAAGACAGCCATTACCTGAGTCTTTTAACTTCTGCTAATGGCATGATCATTCAGTGAACCTAAACTCCAGGTACAAGATTTGTTTGCTATTGGAGACAAAGTCAGAATACGTGATAAGGCTTTTTGAAAGGCCAAAAACTAAGTTGATACAACATTTCACTGTCCTAAATTGGGTAACGAGCCGTCTGCATGACTAAAGCTTAGGCCAAATCCGTTTATATGTCCAACACTTCTGACAACAGAGTCTGAAGAAAGAAAGTTTTTTGTGGAAAAAAAGACCAGAAAGGTTTTTTGGTGGCCTTTCAGCAGGGGGCAGTGTGTGTTCCGTCATTAAAACAGGTTAGAAATATACCTCAGCAAACCTGAAGCTGCCTGTAATGCAGGGGTATGAGGAGGTCAATAAGATATGCTGGACTTAGGACCATGTAGCAAATTATAAAGTGAGCAATGCTAAAATCAATATGATATTTGACTGTCAGCCAATGCAATTTGTTCAAAATAGGTTAAATTCACTTCTGCCATTTCCTCTTTTATAAGGAACTTGGCAGTCTCATTCTGTTATCAAGTGCAAAGCCCTCTCTGAGATCTGACTGGGATAGAAATGAATGCAATTTTGAAATATTCCATAAATGCAGAGTGATACAGGAGCTAAGATAGGAATGAAATCAGACTGAAACTTTTTATCTGCTGCATATCAGGTTAGCAGTGAGATGAGACGACCTTTGCCAGACCTTTTTCCCCCCAAAGCAGAAGACAAATTATGTGAGTATTTTGCACATCCACCACACCATTCACCCTTCATCTTAAAGAACTGTATAACCACCAGAGTACTTAATTATGAGTGCATTATCATTGCTGAGGTGATAAAGAGGCCAGAAATTAGGACTCTGCTTACTGAGTTTTGTACCTATAACTCACAAAAAGAACTGTTTTTATCCAGTGCAAAGAATACCAAGGTGGAATGGCAGTTGCTGGGCCAAATGATGAGTCAGTTACACAGATGTAAACTTGAGACAGCTCTGTTGAAGTCGGTGGTTCCAGGACAAGGTAAAATTGGTGTTAGGATAAGAGGCGTGCAATCTAGAATTATACAAAATGTACACTTGTGCAATGTCAAAGCGGCAGTGTTTTGCTTAAGCTTATTCCTTCCTCAAAGAATAATACAAGACATCTGTCAGGGATTTCTATTCCTTCCTTTTATATGGATGTCTAAGAAGAAAAAATAATTAAGGTAATTATAATTGTTACTGTTATTACTATGACTACCTCCTAGCCTTCATGTTTATAGCTGAATATTTATGATTTTTATTTTTTAACAAGGTTTCAATGCATTCAAGCTAGGGGTGGAAATAAAACTGGTAGTTACCCACAGAAAATGAATTATGCACCAAATTGTAAATATTCCATTTCCTTTTCTGATCTGAAAGTCCCCAAAGAAATATGAACACTTTATTTAAAATTCATCTGCAATGGCATTTCCTGGCTGCACAGAGCACCCCCACAAATGCACAAGTATTTGTGAAAAAAGATAGCTTTTTATGAGAATGCGACTGTGTGTTAATTCTGTTTTTTGCAGTCAGTCTGCTCTCTCCTTCTCAAATCAAATGAAATACTTGCAAGTGATGTGCTGTAAAAGAATAGATGTAAATAAATGCATCTCTCAAAAATAGGATTTAACTTATTTATATAGTTGAATTTATTTATACTACAGGATAAAGATTCATTCAGATAAAATACTTATTACAAGATGCACAAAGGCTGAAGGACAGGTTTGATACACTATCAGCTGACAAGTAAACAACAGGACACACTGGTGTAATGCTCCAACTACAGAATAGATAATTTCTTCTACAATCTTTTCTGTTTATAAAGCTAATAATATTCTCTACATCTCTTTGAGCAATTCACCTGCAGCATGTTATCAACTCAGTCTAATTAGATTAGAATCTTTTAGTTATGATGATGTACTTTCAAAGAAAATGAAATGGAAACAAAATCATCACTCCTGTCATTATCTTAAGGAATTTCTGGTATTTATTGAGACTCAGCTTCTGTCATTTACTTTTTCTTCTACTAAGGGAAGAAAAAAAAGTGGATTAGCTTTTTTCTTGGTTGCTACTGAAAAATCATGTATTTACACTGATATTTTGTTTCTCAATTAAGAAGACAAAACAGAACCAACTAAAAAATGAAAGCCCAAAGAAACAATCTCAAAACCTACACTTGCAAAAAATCACCAAAACCCCCAAATCAGCCAACCCATCAACCAACCAACAAATAAAAAAGACATAAACAAAAACAAAAACAAAAACCCAACCAAACAAAAAACACAGACAGAGAGAAAAACCAAAGAAAAACCAAAGCACCCAAAACCTCAAAACTCAGAATTCTTTGTACTAATTTTTTTTTTTTCTTTTTGACAAAGAATAAACTTGATCTCTTTCAGTTTGCTTGGCTCTCTGAATATGAGCATTTTCTGGAGAGAAATATCTGATTCGTTTTTCTTTTAAGTTGCTGTGCAATATTTTGACAAGTTTACAGAGAATCACTCTGAAGTATCCATGGAAGGAGAGTGCTGACTGACCTTCAGGTCCAGCTGACTCATCCAATGCACCTCATATTCGTGCACCAGTGCCACTCACCATTTCAATAAGCTCTGCATGACCCAGTAAGTGTGACTTAGCCATGGCCCTCCTACCTCGGCAAGCAGGAAAAGACCCATCCAGAGGGCAAGTCATGGATTCTGTGATGAGTGTCTTGAATTGTTCAGAAAAATCATCCTTCTCAGGGAGCCTGAGTTTTGGGAGTCTACTACCCAGCTGCTGATGTTAGAATGGATTAATTTCATTACTGACTTGTGGAAAAAGGATTGTCACACTAACTAAATAACTCAGAAAATATAACAGACTGTAAAATAGAGAAGCTGTATTTCCTCACATTTTGCCTCTAATATACCTAATTTTGGTGTTCTGGACAATGTCTTCTTCTAAAAAGACAAAAAACAAAAGAGAAAAGAAGAAAAAGAAAAAGAAAAAGAAAAAGAAAAAAAAAGAAAAAGAAAAAGAAAAAGAAAAAGAAAAAGAAAAAGAAAAAGAAAAAGAAAAAGAAAAAGAAAAAGAAAAAGAAAAAGAAAAAGAAAAAGAAAAAGAAAAAGAAAAAGAAAAAGTGCCACAGTTTTCTTTAAAGCAGTGTTGCTTAGATCAAAAAAAAAGGACATTGGTGTTGAATTCCCCACATGAAATCCCAGGTGATCTTTATCTTTTCCTTTCGGACAGATCATTTTCCTTTTCTCTTACAATTAGATTTGTCTTCTATTACAGCTTCTTCAGTACACCCTGTACTTATTCTGTGTTTTTTTCTTGATGCAGAACCTCAAGCTCTTCTTTTCTATAGTGGAGGTTGCTTGATAGACAAACCTCACTGTCTGAGGTTCATACAGCAAGTTTTTCAAAAATCAATTAGTATTAAAAAATGTCTGTCTATATTTTTTCCCTGAAAAGTAACTTTATATACTTGGATAAAATAAATTCAAGAAGGACATGTTTTTACACTTTAGCATTTCTCCTTTTCCCTGCACAAAACAATATGCAGTTTGATGGCTTATCTTTGCAAAAAAAAAACAAAAAAAAAAACCATGGGAAAAATGTAAGAGTTTGATTTTGTAATGCATAGTGTCAGTTTCTAATTCTACCTTTTATATCTTCATTATGTTTTTAATGTGTTCATTCTAAACTTTCTCTGACTTCATAGCCTATCATAATTTAACAACCTGTTCCAGTGCCTCATCACCCTCAAAGGCAAGAAATTCTTCATAATGCTTTATCTAAACCTAACTTCTTTCACTTTGAAATCATTACCCCTTTTTCCATCACTCCATGACCCTGTCGAAAGTCTCTCTCTTGTAACCTGTTTAGGCACTAGAAGGTGCTCCAAGATCTCCCCAGACCCTTCTCTTCTCCAGGCTGAACAACCCCTGGTCTCAACCTGTCTCTGTAGCAGAGGAGCTCCAGCCCTTGGATCATCTTTGTGTTCCTCCTCTGGGCTCACTTCAGAGTGTCCATGTCCTTCTTATGTCGTGGTCCCTAGAACTGTTCATGGTACTCCAGGTGGGTGTCACAAGAACAGAGAAAAGGGGCAGAATTCCCTCTCTCCACCTGCAGCCCACTCTTCTCTGGATGCAGCCTAGGGCTCGGCTGGTTTCTGGGCTGAACACGCACAGTTCTGGTGCACGCCCAGTTTTCGTCCACCAGCACCCCCAAGTCCTTCTAGTCAGAGCTGCTCTCAATCCATTCTCCACCCAGCCTGTATTTGTGCTTGGGATTGCCCCAGCCCATGTGCAGCACTTTGCAAAATAGTCATGGTGCTGCTAAAAATAAAATGAGGAATCAATTCTTTCACATAGCAGGACAAATTCCCAAAAGATCCACATTTATCACAACATAACAAGACTTTTTTTTTCTGTTTTCATTAATTACCATCTCTTTAAGTGGGAATCTTTAGGTTTCTTCTTCTATTGTGTTCACTTGCCAGAGGTGGAAAAAAATCACCCGTATGTCTCTTGTGATTAAAACCTCACTTAAGGACTAAGGCTTCAGATACTCTTGAGGTTTTCAGGTGGTTTTACATTCTGCAGTCTGTCACCATGGAGTTCCTTGAAAAGTTGCAGCAGTTAGTGGGAAAAAAATAAATTAAAATAAAAAAAAGAAAAAGGCGAAGAGAGAGAAAGAGAAAAAAAAGTGATAATAAGATAACTAAGGAAGAACTTATTTTACACAGCTATCTTCTCAGAATACATAATACAGTGTATAAGGCTCCTGACTTAGAGATTTTAAGATATACTTTCAAAAACATCTCACAGCAAACTGTGCTTCCTGTGGGCCCCAAGGGATTTTTCTCCTCCAAATCAACTTAAAGCCCTCAGTCAGATGAACATTTAAACATTCTGGTTCATTATATTTTGCAAATGGCCCCTTGTTTAGACAGCTTTTTGTCTTTCTTTTGCTCTTTCACGAGTATAAGCACTCCTTATCCACATCCTTTTTGCTATGAATTATAAACTAACAGACAGTATGAATTTAGACCTGAATTTAGTGAGTAATCTCTGATATGCGTTATCAGTCAGGCCCTGATGAGCCTATCGAAATCAAAAGGAAGATTTACGTTCAGCAAGTCTCTTCAGTGAGAATTTGATCAAGACCTTAGCAATGTTTAAAGCTTTCAGTGAGTTTAAGTTCTAGATGCAATATTGTATCTGCAATATTGATGGCAGTAAACCAGACAGGCAGAGCTGAGTTAGGACCAAAATGAGCTATTGGTGCATTCATCTATTAAGATCATAAAAGTAATAAAAGAATGGAACAAAGTAAGTAGCACAGAGAAAGATTTAGCCATTGTATGCAGTTTCTTACACCAGCCAGTCAAAACTGACTGTGTGGGGTTTTGGTTTGTTTGTTCACGGTGGGTTTTTGTGTGAAAATTTTTTGGATTTGTGGGGGTTTTCTATTTAAAATCAAACAAAACATTTTAACAAAAACACAAGGACACATTCTTATAAGGGAACATTTACTTTAAAAAAAAAGTCAACATTCTTATTACACTTAGGGTAGACTTCATTGCACTTCATGTTACTTACAAAAAGTAATGGTTTTAGTCAAAACTGGTTTTTTTCATGTAGCCTATAGTTAGGAGCAGACACTTCCAGATATCCATAACTCATTGACCTCTAAAGGTCTTTCCTGTTCTCCCCCTCTAGGGTAGATAGATGCTAACCTTTCAGATAGCCAAAATTATTTGCAGTAATAGAAAATCATGTGGTCAATATTTTTCTTTAGAAGATTTTTACTCATCCAAGTTACGGATAGAATATATTTCAATATTTGTCTCTCACTTAAACAATAAAAATAAATAGATTACCAGAGGAGATAGAAACTAAAATGAGATATGTTTTTTGCTGAATTTTCAAAACAATTGAAATGAGACAGAAATGCTGATATAGAAGCAGTGTCTAGGAGGAAGAAACTTCTCTTACTGGTGAGAGAAATGAAAAGTAGAAGGGCTTAAAGAAAATCACTGTAAAGAGAGCAGAAAGAAAGTAAAAAAATCCAGCAAGAAGACAGTTCTTCCCTCAGTGGTTTTGAAAAATAAGAGGGGAAACTTCATATTTGTGCTATGAAGCAAAAACATTGTTTCATGAAAAAATGTGGAGATCTTCATATTGGTGAAATGTAAGTGATTCTTAAATACAGTCCAGTTTGAGTCCAGAATAATAGTATTTGAATAAAGAGCTTTTATTGGAAATGGAATGAAAATTCTGAAAAGGTTAAGAAAAGAAAGAACAATATTTTCTGAGAACATATGCTTGAAGATAATTTTTTGGACAGGGAGGCAAAAGGAAAGAAGAATAGCCATTGCCTTTGCAATTACCCTGGAATCCAGGGCCTCAGAACTATTTTCTGGGAAAATTTCTGTGATTTCTAACAAAGGCTTGAAAGAAGGTTCTTGAAGGTCTTAAAGCAAAGCTGTTCTCTTATTTTTTCCATACTGTCCCATCCTCCCAATGTGTCTGTTTTTTGGGAGGGCTTTGCCTGATGAATTACTTTAACTATTGACAGAATAATATTCAAATGAAAGTGACTCTAAAGGAAGAAAACGGTCATACATCTTGTGATTTGGGAGAAAGGAATCCAAATTACTCAGACTATGCAGAGGTACTCCAACATCTTTTTAGAATTTAGTGAAGTGCATGCTGGTGTAGCTCTGCATAGTCTTTATCACACATTATAAGTTGCTGTTAAATGAGACGTGAAAAAATCACAAAAGCAGAAGAACAACAGCCAAAAGGAAGAACAACACTGGAGTTTCTCCATTGCACTAAAAGATAGCAAACATCATTTCAGCAATACAGACAGTATCTATCAAAAAAAATCCCATAAATGTCAGTTTCAACTGTCAACAAGCTGCAGAATTGCTTTCTTCCCACTCCTACCTGAGTCCTCGATTAAGTAGGCTTCAGTGTCATGATCTAGAATCCACAGAATAAATAGAGATTTTTGAGCACCTATTTCGGAAATCAAATTACAGAGGGTATTAAAAACATCTTTTCCACCTCCTGAATAATGTTTCACAACAAATAAATCAAGCAGCAGTCTCTGTTTTTAAATTATTGACTCAGGTGCCTGATGTTTAAGGATTTCTTTATTTCTAAAAGTCCCTTTTAAAATTGTGACCTAACCACCTGTGATACCTGAACCTCAAAAAGAAATTCAAACCCTCTCTCTTTTCTGATTATTATTGCCTCATAGAGATTTTTCCATGCTCAGCTGCTCTAGATTCATTACCTCACTTGCTTATACTTCTTTTCTTGGTTATTATGTAGGGGGTATAGGCCAGTTAGTTAACAGTTAAAATAACTTCCAGGAACTGGCCAGCTCATTTCAAGTTATGAGATACTTAATTACATTTTTTTGAAATCTAATCTTCAACATCAAATCAGATAGTAAAGTTTTGGTGCCTTACAAGCATACTTCATTTGGTAATCAAGCTGGATTATAAAATTTACACGGCAAATGCGTAACTAATAATAATAAAAAATATATAAATCCTTTTTCTTGCAGCTACTGAAGATTTGATTAAGCAAATGTAACTCAACAGGATCAACTGATAAATATCAGAAGCCTGTGATATCAGACTAGATTATTTAATAGTTCTAGTGGTGTTAAAAATCCTTAAATCTGTGAAATCTAGATGGCATCTGATATATTTAGGTTAGCGTCATAATGAGTTACACATCTTGTCCCGTGGCCTCCACTGGAAATATTAATGAGTTAAAAATGATAAAGGAAAAAAATATGGTTCTAAGTGTAACATCTATCAACATGTTTAGGCTCTCAGATTCTACTTAGAACTCTCCTAACCTCAGATTGATTTCCTGAAATCAATTAAATCAATTGGCTGCTTGAAACCGAAATAAGAGTCAGAACTCTAAAATCCATCTTTGGGACTGGGCCTGAATTGCTCCATTATGAACATCTGAATATATTCTATGTTAACATGGCTATAGTGCATTCCATTCTCTGGATCATAGGCATATTAAGTCCAATTCTGACTTTCTTTATGGTATTTGATTTCCAGCTGTGAGCATTACCTCCTGTTCAACAACCTCCAGCGTAATTTTCCATTTTGTTTCATTGAGTTAAAGGAAGAAAAGAAACTGTCTTGCTAGTCTTTCATTTTATAGACAGCTGGTCATTTCATTAACACTTTTCATATTCTTGTTTGTCATGATGACTGACTATAGTAAAAAGATTTTCTTCCCATTAACATATGATAGAGCAGCACTTTTTTTCCCAGGGATGTATTGATCGGGTGAGGAGTACATTTATTAAAATGTAACCAGCATCAACTTGCTGGCTCGTGCGAATGGGGCACACTTTAACCAATTAAATAGTCATGAAGAAGAGGAAAATCAATATTTCTTGGATCTTTCTACTCAAAACTTTGCCAGCAAAATGGCCTATAGATTTACAAAATGAATAAACAAATGAACATAAATCTTATTATTTTGATTTTTAATTATGTATTGGGTCAGAAGAGAAATTTCACAGTTATCTGGAGCAAGATTAACATCACTTAGATAAATCTAATTCCATGATTCATAAATTATTATAGTAAGGAAGCTTAATTTAGATGAATCAAAATCAATTCCTTTCATTCTGAGAAGATCTTAGAATATTTCCTTTTTTGTGTTCGAAAACGATTTTTAATATTAGTTGTAAAAGTATTTTGAAGGCCCATTTCAGAATGTAATCAGAAAAAAAATCCCAATAGGCTGTAATGAGCAGTGATTAGACTGAAGACAAACCACATCATCATGTTTAAGGGTGGCACCTCAAAAGGTTCTTTTATTCTCTATTTTTGCTTGCATTCTTAATTCTCAAGCCATAGTTTGTATAGGAAATGTGTTGCGCTATAACACTCTGGGTGCAGTTGTTCATAATTATTTTAAAGGATTCCAATGAGGCCCCGTTACACAAACTCCAGGAAGGTGTCAGTGTACAAATGTGGGCTACTGACTACTGGTGGCCTGAATAAGATAAACGAAAGGTTTGTTTAGGAAGTGAAAAGCCCGTTTAACCCCAAAACCAGCGTAACTCACATCCAGGTGCTGCCAACCACACGTTTCAGATGCAGGGTGTTCCAGTGTAATTCGTTGTGTCGGAAAAGCAGATTGTAAAGAACAAATAAGGGATGTAAATCAGAGCTTGCATGGTGCTGAATGGGTGTTGCAGGACATTCACAAAGCTAAGAACTGTTACGTGGATACAGAACACTTTCAGTAACTTCTAGGAGAGAAGCTGTAGCAGTGACCAGTTGAAAAACTCCACAGCAGTCACCACTGATCCAGAAAGAATCCAGTAAGCACATAAAAGTTTATTAATTATCTAAGAGGATCTTCTGACAAATAAACATTCCAGCACCTGATGGGTTTTTTTTATGTTTTAGGTGTGTTTCTTTATTTTAACTTAGCACACTCACTCACACCACCCAAAGTGCAAGAGGTACTAATTACAAGGAAATTTGGTGTGTTGTTGGTTTTGTTATATAAGCTGCTCGGAATTTTACCTTTCAACATTTACTGGAGTTGCACCTACATTGTGGTTGCATTTCTTATCATTCATATTGTTATGCATCTTTTATTAGAGATTCTTTCAACCAAGAGAGTGATTTGAAACTGAACAAAATTCTGGATCAGTGTTTCCATCAGCTGTGGTCACATATGCACCTGTTTCATGCAAAGGGCATTTTTTATGTTATAAAGTAGCACATCTACTCAGTATGTAAATGCACACATGTGGTTATGAATGCAGAGAGACACATAAAGAGCACATGTTTTGAAAGGCAGCCTCTCCTGTAAATTGACATTAGCTTATAAAAAACATTTCAAGGAATACTGTTCCCTTGTATGGATGTTTGTTACTGAGCCTGAAGGTTAACACTCCTATTACCTTAAACTCTTTAACAAATATTTTGTATTAAACATTTGCAAGATAAAGTCCTGCAATTAGACCTTTAGCACACAATCAGTAGCATAAAGAAAAGAAAAAGAAGAGGTGTTTATTTTTTTGTGTTTGAGTCTGCAAAGTGACTTTTAATCAAATTATTGGGAAGAGTTTCAGGAGCTTCAACAGGTATTGCATTAAATTCTAAAAGATATCATTGTTTTGGTACCATTGCTACTTGTTCTGTTATCACATTTGCTGAAAACATAAAACTTGAAGAATGGTGACCAGAATAAAATGAATTTTAGAATCTGTCTCTGTGAGCCTTAAAATTAATCATCTAGCTTTCTAAGGGGTAAAGAGTCCCAAAGAGCCAGTAACTAAGAAAGATACTGAGAATGGAATCAAAGTTGGAAATAAAGTCATTAAAATGAAAGGAAAAATGAGAGGCACGAGGAGTCTTCAGATACAGAGAAATTACATACACAACCAGGATCTTATCTGACTTAAGCAGACGATAAATAGAAATCTATTTCTTCACTATGTGCAGATACTTTTTGCAGTCTTGCATTAGGGACAAATACACAGTGAAAAAAAGGGACCAGGTAGAACAGCAGGAAAAATCAGAATGAAGCAGGATTTTCAGTCGTATTTTTACACTAATAAATTTGAAACATGTTGCTGACCTTAGCTCTGTGCATAGCTATATTAATATATACTGCATTCTCTTTTGTGTCATCAAATTACAGTAAGATTAACCACATTCAAGACAGTAGAACCACTCTGAGTTAGACATCAGACACAGAAATTTAAATGCTATGTGTAAGAAAGACAGGCTATAAGCAGAAATATTCAGGGCTACAGATGAATGGAGTACAGACAGTGGATTAAGTCTCGTGGCTTCTTTCACCCTTAAACAGTGACACAAGAAGAACACAGGGCTCACTCGATCACTGCACGTATCACAGGTGTAAATAATCCCTCTGGGGTTTTTGTTCATTGTTTTTTAGCATGACACTCCAACACTTTAAAGTAAGCAATACCTGTGTTTGTTACAAAAAACAGTGCTTAACTAGTCACTAGCTTGTGTGGAAAGAGTCTCAGTTTCTAAGGTCTTATTTTGGAAGTTCTCCATACAGACTTGTGGTGGTTTTAGTAGTTTGGAAAACTTCTGTGACAGGCCCAGGGCCCATAGTTGATAGACAGGTTGTTAGACCCGTTAAACAAGCTGGTAACTCCTCTGTGACATATTTAAGGAAGGAGAAAACGCCAAAAGTTCCTTTTTCCTGCTTCCCTGCTGAGGGGTGGCAAGGGAGGGCGCCCACAGAACCCATCTCCCTGTCAGGAGAAAGCCACCCCAGAGTCACGGGCAGCCGCACGGCTGGAAAACCCCTCCAACTGAGCCAGGACCACGCGGCCAAAATTCATCTGAGGCCGCCACACCAGCTGGCAATGACAGACAGAGCGAGTCTTTCCCAATGCAGAGCCCAGACAAGAACAACTTCTCAGCTGCAACTTAACAGATACCAATTTTCTTCCAAGGAGAATCAGAGAGAAAAGAAAAGTCACGTGAGGAGGTCAACATGGCAGCACCATGGCCAGTGGGGGACGAGAAAGAGGAGGCGCTTCCAGCACAGGAGCTGAAATTTTCCTTGCAAGCCATGGTGAGGACTATAATACAGCAATTTGTTTTTCCCTATATGAGATGAGGTACATGGTGGGAATGCAGAAATCCAGGCGCAGCCTGTGAAAAAGTGCTCATGCCAGAGCCACAGATGTTGTGAGAGGCTTTCAGAGATTGAAGAAGAGAGCTTTTGCTTTCGTGCTGCAATAGCTCATCCTTAAGACTAAAACCCGATGAGTATTATGACCCACGATGGCAGTGTGGGAAGACTGCAAGATCCATGGGAGGGATATTTTTTCACTGCAGCAGATTTGGGCGGACTGCTGTTCGTGAAGTTTGCAGAAACCACATTAGAGAAGTTCACAGAGAACTATCTTCCGTGGGATGAATCCCACAGCACAGGAAACTCTTTTACTTAAACATAAAGACTCTTAAGAAATGAAACACTGACCAAAACCCCATGTTTTTTCCCTTGTGCAGGTTGGTGGAAAGAGTGAGGTACTGGATGAGGAAGGTGTTCTGAAAGTTTGCTTTGGTTTCTCATTATTCTTTTTCACTTTTAATTCTGTTAGTAATAAGTTTTCTTTATTCTGTTAAGTTTGAGCCTGTTTTGCCTTGAAGTTTTTCCATTTTCCTCAGTAATCCTTATTTCACCTCATAAAAATGAAGTTTCAGTTCCCCCGTATCTGCTTAGCTGTAGCAGACACAAATTAATATATTTTCCTTGGTGCTTGGCGCCTACCCAGCGTCACACCATGACAAGACTTCAGAAGATCCTGCAGTAGTGGAAGCACTTTGCACCAAACTACTATTTTCAAAGTAACTGAGTATTAGCCTGAATCTGATTTCAATATTTGTAAACAGTCAAAACCACGGTTTCACATCCTGATAAGTGCCTTGGAATTTCACACAACAAGGCAGATTCAAGAAATGTAGCCTGAGAGCAGTTCCAACTAGGGGGAGACACAGTTACCTAAATTTCTCCCTGTGTAAGAAAAAAACTTAAAAAAAAAAATTGGAATGCTGTTTTGTAGCAATCTAGTTCCATTTTTTTTCGTTGTATGACCAGTGAAAACCAGGGAGATGGGTGCATAAACTGGCTCTGCCATACTTGACTTTCTCCTTTAAAAAAAGGAATAGTTGGCCAGACATGGGGAATTTGCTAGCTATTATAAAATATGTAAGCTATTCAAAGTACAGATTGTTACAGACCTCTCAGAGCCCTTTATCTTCATCAGAGATTTGTAGGAACTCATTTACTTCAAGTCTAAAGCAGCAGGTAGATTTTCCAGAGAAGAAGCCATTTCCTGTGTTCTGCAAGGCCTTCAAAACAACAGAGAACATTGTTCTTCTTACTGCCTCTATTAGACACTGTTCATTCTCTTTCAGAAAGTGCTGTGTAATCTGTAAATAAGAAATGCAGCAAACATGTTAAAGATGTTAATTAACTGTTGTTGTGTTATGTGTTAATATCACCAAGCATTCATCCTTCTTCATGAATGGAGTTGGCAAATCTTCTGATCTTCCCTGTTTCTATAAGGTATTAAACCATTAGAGTTATGTTGAGTTTCACAAAGAAAAAAAAAATACAATAATGTGATGAAAATTGTAGCTTATATCCATTTAAGCTTAATGAGTCACTTGCCATCAATACATAAAGTGGCTCTGATATTTTGGGGGTGAGCAGGCTGTTATTAATCCTGCCCATTGCTTTTAATGCGTGATAGAGCACTAATGGGTATTCAGTAAACAGAAACAATTAAGTAAATTTGCTGGAAAACGCTTTGGAAGGTAACACCCTCCTCCACTTGACTATAACAGCCTTTCCACCATGATCAATTAAACACTATTAATAAAACAAGATACTCAGCCAGAAATATAATTTTAACCTTGCCCTCTGAATTAAACAATTCTGGAGTCACCATCCCCCCTCTTTCACATTTAGACATTATCAGATGTAAAGACTATGATTTGTTTAGCCTGAGTAAACAAGGACCTAGGAAAGGGAGAGCAAGATACATTTCCAAGGGCATTTGAAAAGTGGTGCAAAAAGAGACAGAAATACTTTATGGTGGCTAAAGGGAGAACGCGAAAAACAGGAAGAAATTTAACAAGGGAAAAATAAAAGCCCTGTTGCCTGAGAAATTTCAAGTAAGGTTCAACAAAGCATTAAGGATTGGCCAGTAGACAGGAAACCAACTCAGAGTGTCTCCGAAAGATGTTACAGAGCTGGAATAAAGGATTTCTTACTTGTTTGCTTTTCTTGTCCTTCCCTCACTAATGTATTCTCTCTACTTTTCCTCTTTTCTTGTTCACTCCTTATTCCTCTTGTTATTGGCACTGTTCTTTTTTTTTCTTAACATCCACCCCGTTCAAAATTCAGATGATATTGGAAAGGATCTTGTTCATTTCACTGGCTTTGGAAATGTATTCTTTAGCCTATCTCTGGTCTAAAGGAAGAAATTTGAAGGGAGAGGTTTGAAGTAAATTTGAGCTAATTGTCTCTGATATAAGGACATGCCAGACCATGGACATTTTAATGTGAAAAACATTAGGGTTAGAAGAGTATTACTGGGGTTCAGTTCAAAGAAAGAAAGAACGAAAGAAAGAAAAAGAAAGAAAGAATGAAAGAAAGAAAGAAAGAAAATAGGAAAGAGAGAGAAAGAGAGGGGAGAGAGAGGAAGAAAAGAAACAGAGGAAGAAAATAAGACATTAAAAATGAAACAGTAAGAAAGACAGAGAGAGAAGTTTGAAAGACCGAGACTGGACTCAACATTTTGACAGAATCCCTCTTGAAAAGAGAAGAATTCCTTGTGATTGTTATCCTAACTAAAACTGTCAAAGATTCTATAACCTTTTTAAGATAATCAACCCTATTTTTAATTTTTTTTTTATACAGGAACTTTCTGGAGTTCTTTTCTTCCATGCACCAGCTGCATGAACCAAAATGCCTATGTATAATAGTTTGTACATTGGATCTCAAAAAATTCTTTCAGACTGTATGGTACTATTGTAGTTCAAATTGAGAAATAAGCATAAGAGTCTTCATTTTTTCAAGTACCCAGTGACTCAGCCCTAGAATGAGACGTTATACACGTTTAGTCTTTCAAGTATTCCTTATTCCTACAAGTAGTTTCTAATGTGGAACGGCTCTCTCCCTCTTCCACTTTCCATCAAACTTTACTGAACTTTCCTAAAAACTTTCAATTCCATATTCCAACTCAACATTCCCAATTCCTTCTTTATCTTCCGGCATATGTGTTTGAAGATTTGAATATGTTCCATCTACTGGGGCTTTTTAAATAATAAATTTAAGGGGTAATTAATTTTTTACCAAGAAGATTTGAAACAATACTTAAAAGGACTGGGTTTGGTGTTTGATTGTTTTTTTTTTGGTTTGGTTTGGTTGTTTTTCTTATTAATGTTTTCTTCTAGCTTTAGTCCTAATTCTAACTTCTATACCTCCTGATTGTGAGATAGCCAGATATCCAAACCTGCAATAGCTGAGATATGAAAGTTTGCACTGTGCTGTAATGTATTTTTCATAATGACTAAAGATTCTATTTTCTGCTTACCTGAAGTGCAAGATTTCTAATATTATGTTAGAAACTGCTTTTAAAAATAAAGTGATAAAAGGAAAAAAAACCAGTTAAGTGAAAACATTTCCCACGTCCTGATGATGTGTTTAACAGTTCTAACATGTCTAACATTAAAATTTTATCAACAAATCACAAAAAAGGACAATTTGTACACAGAAATCAATTTACCATGCACCTCTCCACAACACTTACTTATAATTTATTTTGCTTATAAAAGAATTTACTTTTAAACCTAATTATTTTCCTTCAGGAGAGTGCAGAAGAAAACACTGCACATTTTTCTTGCCTTGCAAAGGGTAAACAGGCAACAGGAGAAGCAGCAGTAAAGGTAAAGAAAATGGGTAGAAAATTAACATCTGTGTCTTAAATAAACAAAAAATTATCATGGAGCCACATGCTTCCCCGATTGGGTGGTTTTTTTCCAATTGGGATACAATATATTTGAAGGAAATGAGAAATTCTCGCATTGGTTTGTTGCAGGAACATAAGGGCCAGAGTTATGGCTTTTAAAGTCTTTTTTATCTACAGTTCTTAGTGTAAAAATGTCAAATACCAGAGCCCACAGACAAAGATACCTGAAAAGCTGTAATAAGCCAAAAAGAGTCAGCCTTCCCATATGGACTATTTCTTCCTACTCACCTTACAGTTGAATGCCAGCCAGTTTTATTAATTTTTTAATATATTTCATTATCTGTGCATTCATAGATATATACATAATCAAATTATACTTTATCATGTATTGCTTATTGTATATTACGTGTTATAGATAACATTGCACGTTATATATTAGGTAGCATATGCTAACACATTTATTATTTCTTTTATGTGATATATCATTATACAAATAAATGTCTTATTTAAATAAAAGCTTGAATGTTGCTGAGCGCATGGATGCAAAAGGGAATGAGCTATGCAGACTAAATGCTTCCGGAATGAGTTATGCAGACTAAATGTCCACTGTGTACATACATCCTTTTAATGAATTTCAACGTGTTCCCTTGGATAAGAGTGAAGTTATATACTTGTGATGTGTCTGTATAACCTACAAATGTGGTCTGTGGGTCCTCTGATCTTAAAATGACAGCACCATGTGGATGCAGAGCCTTCTACCTTTGCCATTTCCCTGACCCCACTGCGTCTTCGTGTAGGGCTGAGATTAGGGGAGGAGGAATCACAGGCTTGAGATCTGAGGATCATTAAGTGGAAGTGGATCTCCATTCAAACAAGAGCACCTAACAGAATAAGCGTTCTCATGATAGAACCCCTAGGTTGTCAAGAAAGTGGTTGCTCTGGCAACAGCATCACCTGCATCTCTGGTCACCTGGAAAAAGAAAAATTGGTTATAATAGAGGTTATAACAAGGCAGGGGTTTGGACATTCCCTCCTTGCAAGTCATGCTGGAAAGTGAAGGATCTGTGGAAGTGACTTTGCTTATTACAGGGGAAATCTTGGACTTCTACATTCATGAGAACAGCGGTGCTGCCTTGAGAATGGTTGTGGTAGTGTGGTAGTGCTGGGCAGTGCATGGATAAAGCTCTGTCTGTGGCAAAGAACAGCTTGGGATATGTGTGAAAAGGCAGTTTTCCTCCCTCCTGCTGAGTTGAGAGCCGTAGCGGCACAAGAAGTTGCTCGGTGTCAGTTGTGTTAAGGACAAACTGCAGTGATACCCTGAAATCAGGGCTGCAGGTGCCTCTGTGGGGATGGCAAGTGAGGCGTTTGGAGCCCTGTAATCCAGCAAAAAGGGATTTAATAAATATTGCTCCTAAACACAACTAAGGAACAAAACAGCAACTTGTTGAGACACCGTTCAGTTATCTTTAGCTCTCCTTGATTATAATATTTAGTTATGAAGTAAAACAATTTAATTTATTTATGACCATTTTTACCCTTTGAAACATACATGTTTTCTCTAACTTCATCCATCTGAAATGCGTTTGACTAGTTTAAATCAGTTGTAGGATGAGATGTACAGGTTTCCAGAAGTATCTAATTTTCTTTGTACCTGTAGAGACAGAATAGTCAACTCTTTACTGGGCGGCAAAAGCTGCATGGTATGAATCCCAGCCTTCTGAGATTTATCACTTCAAAATTCATCCCTAGATATTACCACTTGAATAATATTAAAGTAAACATTAAGGATATCCTAGATCTAGCTCTTACAGCAACCTCTAATTCTATTGATAAAATCATCTTTCCCATGAAGTGTGAATGGTTAAAGCTCTCCCCTAAGCCTTTTACTTTTCTGAACATTTAGATGCTGTTCAATATTTATAGTTACATTTCCAGTTGCACTTGTAAACACCAGAAGGTGAGAAGATTTGAAGCCTAAATACAGGTTGCTGAGCCTGGTCAAATGTTATATTTCAGATGCCAATAAGGACATTTGCATATAAACTGTACTATCAATATCTCATTTCAGTAGGCTAAAAAGCTTGCTGTAATGGGCTCTTTATTGTTTCTTGCCCATTTTATAGACTACATTTGCATTTAAAGATCTCAAGCAGGACAGAATGGGATACTCCCAAATCCTGTGAGAAACAGAGTGTTGAACATTACAACTGCTACTAAAAATAATAGTAATAAAAAGGGGTGATGTGTTTTTCCCCACTGCTTCCTATTCCCACAGGAAATCTTCTTGAGTAAATTGAAAACTATTTTCTTTTCTTTTATTTTGTTAACATCCAGATGTTACCTGAAAATGCTTTAATAGAAGTTTCTGTGGTAACTGTTTTAAATAATCCACTTCTTTCGGGATCAAAATGTTGGGTCAGCTGGCACCTTCCAGCACACAAGATGGCATCCCATCCTTGCAGCGTTATTTGTACAGTGACAATTGTCCTTTGCAGAGGCATGGTGCAGCTCTGAGTTTTCAACCGTAACACAGACTGAGCCCTGTGACATGAGCCCTCCAAATGTACTGAGATGGGCTATGTTGAACAAAACTATTAAATGAAAATTTTACGCGTTAAAATCAAAATATTTTAAAAGTCAAGCTAATGAATAATAACGAATCTGCAGGAAGTGCTTGTTCTCCACAGCGTGATGGAGAGGATCCGATGAGACACAAAGGAACAATTTTCTGCCAAAGAAAAGGAGTGATTTGCTTTCGTTAGGATAAAACCTCTTGGTGAAAGTGCTGACCATAGGAAAAGGGAGAGTGAAGAGATTGCCCTTACAGCATTTCAACCCCAGGAACCATCATCAAAGAAACACCTATCATATTGCATCCTTTCCCTAATGTCTTTGGAGGAAACACAACTCCTGGAGTGTCTGAAATCACAGTTCTCTCCATGCTTTGCTGCTCCACCCCTGGTTACATGTCCCCAAAATCCTACAGGGATCAGGGAACACTTCAGCAATTACACAATTAATAAATACTATGGCACCCCTCCAATGATCTCTTTTGTCTAACTTCAATGACCCCTGTGATGATGTTTCTGCCTCCTCCTCTAAGATTATTTCTATGATCTTATTTTCTTCCTCTGACATGTAGACAGATCCTTATGTCCAAATTTAGTCTGATGCAGAATATTTTCAAATGCTAAGTAAAACTTCTTTGAACTTCAGTAAATTTTGAATCAGACAACAAGAGTTGGGCTAATTCTTGCTGCAAGCGCCTATCCTTATTGAACATTAAAAAAATGAAATTATACTCCTTTGAACTACTCCTTTTCAAACCATATTTCAAAAACAAGAAGGATCGCTGTTTCCCTGAGTCATACGTACTGCAGAAAATATTTTTAAAAAAATTAGGGACTAAAAATTATTTATTTTCTTTATCACCCAGACTGCAAGTGTTTTGATGGTCCTTTCAGACTATCTACTACCAAACATGCCAATTTTTGTCTGTTCCGTTTAGACCAGGGAAGGGACAAATTCAGTACAGCTTAAAAACTATCTGAGCCCTCCAGCAAGTGTCAGCATTATCCAAGATAAACTCACATCAGAACAGACGCCTTAATTTACAACTAGGTTTTCTATTCCACAAATAATTTATTAAGATACAGAACATTCATCCATCGGGATTTAGAAATAAGCTCATATCCTGTACATATTGCACATTTTAGATTCAAATTGGAAACAAAGGAGTCACCAAATATTATTAACACAGCTGCAGTGTTGCAATGGATGCTGAGGGTGGCTTCCAGCTGAGGCAGTACCAGCGTGGTGTTTTCTGGCGCGGCCAGAAGAAGGGTCCCACACGGCATGCCTTGAAGAGCCCTTTGGAAAGGCAGGGATCTGGGCTGGATGTTTTTCTTTAGCAATGAGCAGAAGCCTGGCTGCAGATGCATGCAAGTATTTCTTTGTTTTGGATAAAGCTCCTCTTGCACTGACATTTACTTGTCCCATTGACTGAGCTGAACTAGAAAGTTATGGGGCAGAGGGTTCTCCTAATTCAGTGGATTTTGCTTCAGTGTCTAAGTGCCAAGTTGATAGAAAAAATATAATACAAAACGTGAAATTAGAACAATCAAATCTATTTTAACTGTATCTTATGTGCAGCTTTGCTACCATGCATTTGCACTTCTTGTTTCTTGTGCAGCAATATAGCCCATTTTAATTTGACAGAGTCCATGCTTAGGAAGAATTGCTCCTTTTGGAAAATCAGCACCAGTATTTCTCAGGAAACAGCTCTAGAAAAGATAGTTTACAAAACCTGCAGGTACAATCTGACCTGCAGATTTCTGGCAGGTGTTTGCAGAATACTTAACGGATCAAAAAGTGAGTCTGAGATGTCTGCTGGGCTCCTCTTGGAGGCAAAACTCATATACATCAGTAAATCTGAGCAATTCAGCTGATGGTTGGCTAAAACACTTCCAAGGTGGTAGAATTAGCCTCATATGATAGAACAGCCGCCTCCAGTTTCATTTATAAAAATAAATACCTCCATTCTAAGTATGGACTTGTTTGCTTTCAAAGAAGTCTGACAAGCACAAAAACCAGCACAGTGTACTTGCTCAGCACTAGCTCCACTAGCTACTCTGGAAATACCAGAATTGCTCTCTCTTTCCTGTACTATCTTTCACAGGAAACAAGTTTATGACTTTTAAAGATCTTCTGTATCTAACTCAAAGAGCTCAACCTAATCTGAATGAGCAGCCAAAGAGCTTAAGGATAAAGACTGTGTCAATTGTCTTGTCTCTTAGGATAATCTGCTTGATGGCTGGTCGTGTCAGAGAGGATTTTCAGAGTCCGAAGTCAAACAATTAAAAAAAATATAACAAAAATAAAAGGGTAATGAAAAAAAGTAAAAGCATCAACTTGTTTGACATCCAAATGCAATACAGATTCTAACACAAACCTGGAACAGGAAGCACACTTAGGACATACAGTGGTGGGACTTCCAGCACCAGGTGTGTTTTGCAGTGCTCTTCCTCCAGCCAGAGTGATGTTCCTTTAGGACAGAAGAACAGCCCTAAAATAAAGAATAAATTCCTCCCTATCTCAAAATCAAAACAGAAAACCCTACTCTAATTTAAAAAGAGAATAAAATGAAGTTTTTACTTGTTAGGGTTTTTTGTTTGTTTGTTTGTTCATTTTTGGTTTGTTTGGGGTCTTTTTGTGCACACCTTTCCACAGACCAGATAAAAGTATGAATCACAGACAAAAGATGTGAATAACATAACTTAAAATCATGCAAGGTTTTCAGAGAGTTTATCACTGAAGTCAATGCATGGATGTCTCAACAGGATGGTAGAGAAATTATGGTTCCTGGCTATATTGGCAAGATTCTGCATAGCACGTTTTCCCTAGCCACAAGTTTGAGAGTAGGCTTTGCTCTTTATTATTCATTTGTTTTACAGTAAAAATACTGTCCAAGGAACACAATAGTCCCAAATTCTTAAGCATCATATAAACATTTATTGAGGCAGTCAGAGTCTGAAAAAATTCTCAATGTAATGACAGTGAGGGAAATGACAAAATAATGTAATTTATTTGCAAGTAGGAAACTAAAGGTCAGACAGAAAAATGCTTCTTTTGTGAAGCTACACAGGGGGCTTCTCCTTAGGGCAGGGAATCAGGGAAGTTAGGAAGCTTCACCTAAATACTATCCTTCTTCAACTCACCATTCTTCACACAAGTTTTACAGAAATCAGTATTTTGTATCTACCAGATATTTCATCCAGACTCTTCCCTGAGTAAATGCAGTGCAAAGGTTTGCATGCACTTTTGCATTGTGGACACTTAATGTGAAATACATTTTAGTAAGCAAATTGTAGGATACATAACATTATTTCTTTAGTAAGATATATTCTGAGTATAGTTGAACAAATGCCTCCAGTATTAAGTGTCACTTACGTTTTTCCCTTTTTTTCGTGTACTTATTTGCTACTTATTTGCTCATAATTCATTTAAGATTGTGCAACAGGGCACCCTGGGGAAAAAAAAAGTCAATTGCAAATTAAAGAAAAGTACACAGATGTGCTCCTGCTTTCTCATCTCTTAACTGAACTTCGAACTATGGTGTTCTTCAAAAGAAAATAAGTAAATAAGAGCACAAACTAATTCCATACAAGCCTCATACATTTATTAACAATCAATCCCACTACAGAAGTGGATTACTTTATCATTCAAAAAAGAAAAAATAATTCTATATTCAGACAACTTCTGAACAAAAACCTTATCTTTTTCTTGGATTCAAATGGCTTGCAATGTTATGTATCTAATATTTTTCATATATTTTACCTCCCAAGAAAGCAGTTCTCCACCACTTACAGGAGAAAATAGAGTATCCCATGTACTAAGTGAATCTAATCTCCATGCTGTTAAAGGGGAAAAAAAATAACAACTCCATACACTTTAAAACTGACGATAAGGCATGCCATCTGAATTTTGAAAAACTTTTTAAAAGGATTTTTTAAAACCCTAAGATCATATCTGGTGTACCTAACTATTTAGAGGCAATTGGAACAAAGAGTGAGCTATTTTATCCAATGTTTCATGATTATCAGAGATAGAAAGAGCAGTGCTCGAACAGGGTCTGTACAAAGGGATAATTGCAGAACCAATATGGCTTTATATGTACCTTGTACAATAAATAATTTTAAAAGGTTCCAGATAGACAGGTATGCTGGCAAGATAGTTAACAGTAATTTTGTATTCTTACTCTTCTATTCTTGTGGGGGGAAATTATTGTTTACAAAATAATGGCAATTATAAATAATTTTAAAAATTGTGGTGTTGTGCATCATCCTATTGAAAATATATAAAGAGCTGATATTGTTGTAAAATAATAAGAGGATGTTTTTTTACCATAGTGATGAATCTTATGAGCAAGAATGCTATGCTGAACTTGATGTAGCAGAAACTCAGTTATGTACTGAAGCTTTAAATAGACACCAGAAAGAGGAAAACATAATTCTTTTCAAAGAAGATAAATATTTTTGAAACTGCACATATACTGGATGGGCAGATAATTGGTGCTGTAATAATGGCCTGACTTTCCTGTTAGAGATGGGACATAATTAGTATTTATATTTTGATGAAAGCTAGATCCAAGTTGCAACTGCAGATTTTGCCAGTGGAGCTCTGCAAACATTTGCAAAAGGTTGAGGAGGAAAGGAGTCCATATTTCACATTTTCAGCTGTTCAGTGTGTATTACACACTCCTTCTGTGTGTGAGCAAGGAAGCAAATGGGTCTCCTATCACTACCCCCTGTGGGACTTTCACTCTATTTAAATAAAACTATAATTCTGTAGACTGGGTGATGTCCAGCCCAAGTGCTTTAAAAGGAGAAGTATCTTAATGAAGCTGTGAGGTCATATCCTTCCGTTAGTCCAAACCTGGACACTTGTTAAGGCTTGTCCTACTCTGCAGTTATTGAGCCTTCTCAGCTGAGAATCCAGAGCAAATCTCCAGACCCTTATGAGTAATACGCAGAACCTTCCAAGAGTAATCTATTTGCTATTAGCAAACCTTTACCACAATTACTGCTGGAAGACAATTCCTTTTACTCTGTAGGAATAGCCTGTTAATTAGTTACTCCTTTTAGCTGTCTCTCCCTTTTAAATCAGCTGCTGGAATAAGTAGATCCTCCACTAAACTTTGGAGATGAATATTAAAATGTGAGTGCCAAGGATTTCCAAACACCTCAAAGGCAAACAAAGTAGGGAAAGACAGTGAAGGGTATGGGGCGGGAAGGAGATTAGGAAGATGCAATGCCACAAGTGTCTATTGATGTTATAAGACTTACTAGGTGCTTTGTTTCTCATGAATGTGAAATGATGTCCTCTGCTACAGGCACAGACACGTCCTTACTAAGGAGATCCATCGGTGAATTGCAAACGATTAAATATGACCTAGAAAATGTAAAGAGCTCAAAACAGAGAACAAATACAGTTAATGACAATATGGGGGTTTCAGATTCAGTTCCCTGTTGCAACCTCAGGCTATGTTTGGAGGGGCTAATATAGGATTCTGTGTTGGTGTTTGCAATGTCTCAGAAAGCAAGCACCACTATTAGCACCCAGACCACACCTTGATGGTTTATTTCAGAAGTCTAATTTAGATTTCTCAGCATCTGAAATGTAGAACCCTGGAACCACAGAGTGCTTCTGAGGGTGTAAACTAGATTCACAGGATCTTTGTACCAGAAACAGCACGTTTCGTGCCTCTGAAGAGTAATTCATAGTGTACTAGTGAAATGTCTCCTTTCTTATTATCTAGGTAGGAACCTAAGCATTCCTGTTTGTTGACTGAGTTTTCCTAAGCTGAGTTACCATAATTATTGCTAGGAGTAGCATAGGCTCAGGGACAGTAAAAGGTATGGGGAGTTTTAGTCACTGTAATACTTTCAGGATTCAGACCATCTGCAGCTGTTCAGGTGAATGATGGAACAGTTATGACTTACACTGCAACAGCCTAGTGCTTGTGGCTTATCCTAAAATATGAAACACCTCAATTCCTGACAGGGAAGAGAAAGAGTCATGGATGATCCGCTCTCATTTCTCAGGAAAATACCTTTACCATAAGCAAATGCTGGGAAGAAGCACTTCCCTTAAGTTCTCAAAGAGCTGGATAGGGCTTTGTATGTCTGAAGCACAGTGCAGCATGATTACATGTAGTGTTGTAAAGACGTGGAATGAGACAGGAGCTTTTTATGTTTTCCTTACAATGGGAAGTGTCAGCCATCCCACCCCTAATACATCCTTTCACACATATTCATATCCTTTTCTAGAAGACCCAAACCCAGGAGATAGGAAGTAGGTTGGGCAGGAAAATAAGCAATGCTTTCAGAGGCAATTCCTCTGTGAAATGGAAAGTCTCCCCTGCCCTTGCTCAGGCTGTAGGTGCTAAGCTATAAGGGGTCTTCTGGGCTGTCAATCCAGAGCCAGTTATCACCAGTTATCTCATTTTGTTTAAATGCTCATTTTGTACCTACAATTCCACAAGAATATTAAGTATATTATCACACATATTCAGTATAGAAAATATTTCACTCAGCTGTTTCCTTGAGAAACTGTCTTTCAGGAAAACTGTGCTTTCTGATGTCTTGTGGATCTGACTACATTTTTGATTTGCAGGAAAGTAACATATTCTAATTCAACCTGTGAATATCCAGAGTTCAAAACCAGGCTGCTGATTAGGACACTCCCTGTTCTAGCTGTAGAACAAAAAGCATGACAGAAAAAAAACGCGTGGTGGTTGACGGAAGGGATCTGTATGAAGGCAAAATATCGCAGTGCAAACTCTGTTTTTTCAAAGATCCATTTTTTGTCTTTTGTCTTTGTTTTTGGGGTTTTTTGTGTGTTTTGTTGTTGTTTTTTTGTTTGGATGGACATTTTTTTGTGTTTTTTTTTAAGGGAAACTGTCTTCGTCTTTGTGAAATGTGGTTAGCAGCTCTGTTTACTTCAAAAGTAATCACTTCTTGATTCAAACTGCTTCACCAGTAAATAGAATATCTTAGGACATTAATTATATGGGAGAGAAATCTGTGTGAAGGAGCTGTTACAATTCATTACTGTACAAGAACTATTCAGAGAAGAGAGAAAATGTAAGGATAGAGATAATTGTTATTGCCTCAGCTTCTTATGGTATTGGGATAGATGGATTGGAAATGGGTTATCTTTCTCCCTTGTAATAAAGTGGGTACATACACAGAGCACAAAGAGGAAAGTTAAAGCGTAGCCAAACAGCATTACATCAGCAGAGCTGCAGACTGTCTGCTGGGAGCTCGGGAGAGCAAAGCAATTGCAGGTGTGATACTGTGCTAGGGGATTAACCTGTTAGCAGCTGGCTTTCTCCAAAAGAAGGAAAATAAACGACAAAATTTCGTAGCCTGAGAATACAGCTAAGGGGAGCTGTTCCAAACTTCAGGTGACTATTAAACGTTTCTGCTGCTTTTATTTTATTTCTTATTCAATGTGTTGCCTACCTGTTTATTCCTGTGCACAAGTATAAAGAGTGGGCTGTTGCTTCCCCGTTCATAGGTAGACTGAATTAAAATGTGCCTGTGACTTTATTTTTTTCACCATTCAACACTGAAAGATCAGTATTCATTACCCTGAATAAAGCCTTTAAACGAGAGGGTCTCAGCTATCACCCACACTGTTTTTTAGACCACTTCTAGACAGGTTGAATAACAAAATAAAAGTACAGTTAATACAGAATTTACTCATGTACTCCTTGTGGTTCATATCAGTGTGTGTGTGTGTGTGTGTAAAGTTACAACAGGGATCATGTTCGATACAGTTTTTAATAGATTTGTATCAATATTTTTGATAGAAAATACTGAGAGTTAAAAGAGAAAGTACAACTTGTTTCTCCTCCCCTTCCCCAATCACAAGCAAAACATATTTGAAAACTGGTAGAGGAGAAAGGAATCTGCAGCTTAAAACATGTTTTTTTAACTCCAAAATGGAAAATTTCACCTTTTCTCTCGCAATTCTGAGGAAAAAAACAACCAAACAAAAAAATGCCACATAAGCCCCCATATATTAAATGGATTTGTTTTTTATCACAGAAAAGATAATATTTACCGAAACATAGATAGCTGTGTCAGTATATCCTGTAGCTGTATATTCACATCCATGAATGCTGTCTCACCTTTTTTGGACTGTAGAACTTCAGTTTCAGATTGCTAAAGCATTTGTAGATGTCTCTTTAAATGATAAATGTACTTCCCCATTCAGTGTCTTGTACCTTATTCTGATTAATTTGCAGATCAGGATGAAGTATACTTCAATTACTGTGCTCAGTAGGTTTGTTTGTTTGTTTGTTTGCTTATTATTATAATAATAATAAAAATAAAATGGTGCTCCACATTGTAGAATTCTCATTTGCAAAACCATTCATATTTAAAGAACAATGTTTCATTCCAAAGCTGATCAATGATTTTCACTTGGGTCCTACTCTCCCATTTACGCCAATATTTAGAACATGTTTCTACAGTGAAGTATTCCCAGTAGAAAACTTGCAAGTCTAGAAGTGTGCAATTTATTTCAGTTTAACTAGGCCATAACAATGTCCTCAAGTGCATACATATCTGTAATTTCTAGCTGTTCATCAGAGCACTGTGTTTTCAAACTGAGAGCTGAGTTCTCTAAGTTGTGTATTATTGGAGAGCAGAAACACATCCAAAATTTTGTCCTGTGCCCATGAAACATTCTGTGAACACCCTGTGGTGTGCTCTAAAGAAGGAAAACAACTCAGAAAGTGGCTAAAATAATTCGGATGTGTTTGAGGACTTCTGAGGAGGAACAAGACAGTGGGCAGAAATCCAATGACTCAGGGGCAAGATCAAAGCTGGAAAAAGGCGTCTCTCATCAAAGAATGATGACAGACACTGGTATTTCAAACCTGAGTGGCGATGATAGAGGGTGATGTTTCACGATTATAGAAATTGTATTACATGTAAATAGTCAAGAAGAGTATCTCAGAGGTTTCAGAAGCACCCAATGCATTTGCACCTGGTTCAAATCTTTCCAGAGCTCCAGGCAACACAAACAAAATGCTAAAGAGTTTGCTGTGAGTTTGAATTTATACTCGGTTTAGAGCCACAATGTTTAGGGAATGATGTCCCAGGAGCAGCTCAACTGCTGCTCAGGAGGTGCCAACTAGCTCCCGTCCTATGAATCTCTCTTGACTAAAACTCATTATCTTTTCTTTATGTAGAAATTGACATAGTCTGTTTGACATTTTCAATTTCTCTCTGCCCTTTACAACTGTGCTTTTTGCCCTATGATTTTCACTAAAATACTACCCAGTTTTCCCTGTTATGAACAATACTCATAACTTCTTAGTCTCTGGACTCTTTTTTTCAGATATTGAGTTCATTCTACTGACATTGTCCACTTCTCCCTCTGTATTTTATAATCCTATTTTCTCTTGGCAGCAAAATGGGCTGCCTAAAACTTTTTTCCATTTTCATAGCTCACTTTGACCTAAATTTCCACATTCTTAACCACTTCTTTTTTTCCCCATGATTTCTGCAAATTGCCTAGTAGAAAACTTTGGGTATTTTTCTTTTCCCAGTGAGCATCTATCAATCTTATTCTCATCTCTTCAGACATAACTGAAGTTAATGCAAAATTTCTCAGACTTTTCATAGAGGTTTAGTGATTTGCCTAGATAACCAGTCTTATGACTGGCATGAAAATGCCCCAGTGCATTGCAACATCCTGCAGTGCTGAATGGACCAGGCACAGTCCCATGTTTCAGAGATCTCAAAGGAAGCTAATAGTTGGTGGTAACACAGCAGGAGTGGCAAAGGAACTCTGCTCCTTTCTCTAAATACTGCAGCAAAGACACAGGCAAACAACTGAAGCAGTAACAGCACTGCTGTTTTGTTTCCTTTTGGAAACAAAAAGGTTCTCTAACAGATCCTGAGTCATCCATTATTTCTGCATGTTTTATGTTACAGCTCCATACACCCTACATATCAACAGCAAGATGACCCCATCACAGAGATGGAAAGGAAAGTTTAAGGGCCATTGAACACTGTGATTTTTCTCACTGTATCACAATTATAGAAAACCTGTGCTAAGTAACATGATGTTGGTTTGCTGTGAAAATTCACAGTATTTGAGTGCTAGCCACATTTCTTGCTGTCATTCCCATTTGGTGCTTAGCACCCTCTTTGGCGTGGGGCACCCAACTGTGTACAGCAAGGGCCAGGCTTACAGACTGAAGGCTCCTGAGATGCACCAATGTGCTTTATTTTCTTTCACATTGCACTAGACATGGGCCCAGAGCAACTCCACAGACACAAGCCTCCTTGAATGCCTGGGAACTTAATATCCAGAACCAAATATGAACTTCATGGTTGACTGACCATGCACTGAATTAAGCCTCTGTATCTAAATGTGATAGATGCTATCTTGGCCAAGACACTGACGTCTGAACCAGGAACTTCCAGTTCCCAATAAAAGCAAAAGATGTTGCAGCTTAAGCAAAAAAAAAATGCTCTTTTCCCCCTATATTGTGTCTTGTAACACACAGATTGGTGGCAGATGCCTCCAAAATTAAATGGAAGTAAGCTCAGGTTTATCTCTGTTTTATCTTCATTTCACAAGCATTTTAACTTGTTTATCATCTAAAAATCACATTAGAGTTTACAGCAGAAAATACTGCAGAACTTCTCACTTCAGAAAACTGCTGTTAGAAGTCTTAACTACGGCTGGAGGTGACAGAACACTCCCCAGTTCTCTCCTTCCAGTGACCAGGCACTTGTGTTAAACTTTTAAGGTGGCTGCTATGAATGTTAGGATTTTAAAACTCTTAAACTTCAGAATATTCTGAAGGAAGAACTTAGGAACCACTGCATCAATGGTGGAGAAACAAAAAGGGAAGCAAAACTCATTTGTGAGACGCGGGTAGATTTATAAGAACAGAAAACAGTATTACCATGATGTAGTTTAACCAATGACTTTCGCTCATTAGCTTGTACAGCAAATACTTATCTCGTGGATAAATTATAGCATGACCTTCATAGGGTGGGGGAAAATGAAATCTCTTGATGAAATGACATTAGGTAATTGTGAGTCCATCGTGACTCCAAGTTATTTTAGCTTTGCTGTTACAAATGTGCTTTATACCAGGAAGGTCTTCCAGCCCCTGAAGCTTTTATGCAACGATTTCTAGCTAACAAAAGTCTCTGTGAGAAATTTTACACGTGTATTGACTACAATCAAATCATATCTTAGCCTTCTCTTTAATAAGCTAGGTAGTCAGAGCTGCCTATGAGCCATGTTTAGAAGGCATGACTTATCCTTTTAGCCCTTTTTCTGAACCCCTTCCAATTTTCTCTCCATGTGTATAGCAGGAACAATAACACTTCCCATATCACATAAGATCAGGCCCTATTACTTCCTCCTAATTGCTAATCTCTAGGATTATGTTCAAATAGAAACATGAACAGTATATTGTTATTGACAAGCATTAAAAAAAAATTTAAAAAGGTAAATGTCCCATTAGTTAGATTTAATTCACTCAGCTATTTATTTTCCCTCTTAGAGAAACCTGTGATGGGTGAGAAGGGAGAAGCTGTAAAGATGGCATTTGTGGTGAAAAACTTCTGTCAGTGCCCTCTGGATGACAACCAAATGTGCCCCAACAAGCATTGCTATCTGGGCAGTTAAACTGATACGTCTCCTCCCATTCCAGGGCCATTTGTTGTGACTCAACAGGCACTTTGGGGACTCTTTACAGCCAGCATGCAGGTGTAGGACATTACATGAATGAAGTGAGGACAGTTTGTGTGATGATCACAGCTGCAACAGTGACAGTCATTGACCCCGGCTGTTGAGAGTTATTTGCTTTGCATTAATCGGTAAAGCACTTCAGCTATTTATTTTTCTCCACTTTGCAATCCAAAGACATTAACACCAGCTTTAGAATGATTGCCAGAACAGGCCATTTCACTTGTCTTTTCCACCTTCTCTCTGGGATATTATTCTAAGTTAAATATATCTTTTGCTGTGAGCTGCATGGAAGCGTCAGTGTCACAACTCTACTGCAGGAGTGGGCTAGCAACCAGCTGCAATTTGAAAACTGCCGATGACACAGCCTTCTGCCAGCACAGCTCTGTCAGGGAAGGAGAGTCAGAGATGCTGTTTTACTGACAAAGGGGGAAAAGAAGGGAAATGCACTTTTAACAGTATAAAGCATTTCACACCTGGGGCTTCACCTCTTACATTGCTGCAAGGACTGGTTTTGTGAGCAGGGCTCTATCTGAACTTGGCTGGCCAAAGACTGTGCAAGGAAATACCCCAGGTAAGGCAGTCAGAAAGTCAAAAATTGAGACAGGGGGTTCTGACCCCTGTCAGTTTTGCTCCACTCCTGTGATAAAGTTGAGAGTGACTGGCTAGGAAAGGACAATGCGGTAGAGTGAAATCATGGGTGGCTGTCTGTGGTGGGTTGATGTGGGTGTGGGATGTGGGTGTCTGGGGGTTGATGTGCAGGGCCCTGAATATATTGAAGCTTTATCAAATTTTCATAGAATCTTATGAAAAATTTGAAAGGGCATTAAAAAACCATCCCGTTCCAACCTCTCCCTCCTAAAGGGACACCTTCCTGTAGACCAGGTTGCTCAGCACTCCATCCAACCTGGTCTTGAACTGTTTCAGGGATGGGGCATCCACAGCTTCTGTGGGAACCTACTGCAATGTCTCACTGCTCTTCATTTATATTTATTTATTTCTATTTAAGAGCTCCAGTTTAATTTCAGGTTCCTAAACAAGATGGTGAAAACCAGTAAACTTCCTACGCCACCAAAAAAACCCCACCCAACCCAAATTCAATTCTATCTAAAGTTTCTCTGTTACTTATGTAATGCTTAAAGTATAATTTTTGTTGACAAACATCAAAATGAAGTTAAGCTTGGCTACTACTACACATTTTTAGAGAGAACTAATAAATAACACAACTTGATACACACAGAGCTATTTTCTTCATGAAATTCAAGCTACTCCATATATATTGGAAACTTTTTTATCAATATGAAAATAAAAAAAAAAATTCCCAATGGAAATGTGAAATTATTTGAATGAATTTACACATCTAGAGACAAAGTCTTCCTAGGTTGCACAGTGTTTGACTGACCAAGTTCAGACACAGCCCTACTCATGAAACTCGTCCTTGTAGCAATCCAAGAGTATGAAACCCTGGGGGTGAAATGCTTTATGTTGGTATAAATGTATTTCCTTTTCTGTTCCAGGGAGAACAGGTCATCCTTTTTCCACAGCAAGCATCTTCTTTGGCTGGAAACCACTTAAAATCAGCTTTTTTATATCTATCTATATCTATATCATCTATATCTATCTGTATCATCTATCTATCTGTCTATCTAATGGTGATTTTGTGAAATTCTGTCAAAATCAGGATAAAATTGCTGGCCAGAAACAAGAACATGAGAAACATAAAGGGAACACACCCATTTGCAATTACTGGTGTTAAAACAGAACAGTCTCACAATCTAATGTATTCCCAGGGTCAATTTTATCTTCTGCATCTCTTTCTCTTTCTTTTTTTTTTCTCCTACAAAACCCAATAAAATACCTTCTCAAAAGTAGAAATTTAAGAAAAAATTTTGAAAATTTCTTCTTCTTTTATGAAATACTGGTTTGGTTTTCTGGGCAGAATCATACCAGGCTCCAGCTGTGTTAAATGGGAAGGAGTGAAAAAGATCTTGGTACACAAGGAACCCTTCCCAAATGCATCATCTAGATCTCCAGGTTTTTAATTATTGGTAAAGTAGGAGCACAAAGCACAATTCTGCTGAAATCTCATCCAAATCTTCTAAAAATCTTGGAAGAGCAATAATAAATTGCTGGCACTGCCATAGTTTCATGCTCACCATGTTTTCTGCTGAACTGATGTAATAAGAGTAAGAAATGAACTTCACAGGAATGGTATTTCATATCTGCTCTTTTGTATCTTGCAATATCCTTTCTGATCAAGTGCCCTATCTCTGGAGCAAGTATTGATTTTCACAGCTGAAATACAATGTCTCAGCATGCTAACCCCCATTCACACACACTTCCCTGTTCCAACACTTTCTGTCTGTCTTATAATTATAAAATGTTAAAGGTACAGCTGCACATTTTCTTTAAAGTGAAAAGATTTGTTCAAAAAAATCCCTCAATCCGCAAAAAACCCTCAAACTTCAAAGTATAGAAGATCACTGGTAAATTCCAGATACCAACACAACCATTTTCTACTTTGTAGTGGTCATTTTTTCTCTGCTCTTAGAGGAAATATTTTTTAAATTTTTTGCTATGTCTCATCTTTCAGATATCTTAATTTTTTCTGCAATTTTTATATACTTGTGTATAGATATATTTATACTTTTCACAAATAGTTAAGGATGTGAAGTAGACAGTTGTGTTCAGTGTGAACTGTACATATTCCTTCTATTTGTTCTTTTAAAGAAGCTGATGGGGGACATTTTCCTCTACAGAGGTAACTAATTTGTACCTGTAATGGTAGAACTACTGTGTGAATGTGTTGCATGTTTTGAATTCCTATGAAATCTTCAGCCCTGCTTCTTCAGCTGTAAGAGAGGATATGAGGAGTGTTCTGAATTTGTCTTAAGACTGTAAATCCTACTGAGAAAGATTTTGAGTGCCAGTAGTCTTTCTTAATACATATAGCAGGTGGAAATGTTTAAAATTGGATCCATTCAACACCTCTTTTTAAGGACAACAAAGAACATACCTGTGTCTTTAAAGGTGCTTCACCAGGCATCAGCAATTAACAGCTCACAGGATAAGGCTCATTGAATTAAATCCTGATTCAATTAAAGCTGTGAGTATTCAGTGATGGTGTGTTTTCACCTATTCTTTCTAGGGGATCCTATTCTGACCTCCATTACATCATTGAAATCCAAAGGGACCAGAGAAGTCACAACTTTTACTCTGTTTCTGGGTGAAAAAAAATAAAGGAAGTGACCCAGACTTCATTATTATAGAGCTAAGGTGGCCCAGTAGTACCTAATGGCCTTCCAGAATGGACAGAGTGCCTAAAATTAATCTTCTGAAAACCAGGTAATGAAGCGTTAAGGTACACGTCAATCCGACCTTAATTCTTCCCTCCTTGAGCAATGACCCAATACTCTCATACCACACAGACTTATTCTCTGCCTTTTTGGATACTGAAGAAGTTTGAGGGAACAGGCTATGCATAGGGGAGGTTGGGATATGAAACCTTCTTTCTGCTAGGAAAATCTGGCACTCCCATGTAAGGTTTGAAAACAAGTTTTCCCCACTTGCTCTGCCCATATCTGCACAATTCCCCAGGATACTTCAACGACCCTTGTTGAAGGGCCTTGTCTCATGTCTGGCATGGTGTGTTTGTATAGACCTCATGAAACCTCTGCACGGCTCCTGTTTCCCCTTTCACTGCTGACTTTCCCGGCAGGAAGGAAAGACTTAGATTTTTTGGCTGTGGCATGACTCAGCAGACCACATCCTTTTAAGTACAGGTTTAACATACTCATGGGGTGCAGGAAAAGCTGGGATTCACAGATCCTCAGATTACAAAAGCAAATCAGCTTTGCTTCTCTGGCTAATCTCTCCCCCACTTAATACAGCTTTACTGAATTCAGCTGGAAAACAGATAATTCCCAGAGGCTGTTAACAGCACCCAGGAACTGCAGTTGTGTTTCATGATTTTGGCCTAACTCTTCTTTTCTCCCTCCTCTTTTCCTCCCTCCTTCCCTAGTCTCTCTCTCTCTCCTCTTATTTTATAGCAGTGCTTCTGCATAACCTTAATTTATCCAACCACCCTTAGTCCATTATATTCTTCTTCATAACCGGTATAATGACAACGTTACTCCATCCAAAAATGTTGTGAGTTTTTCCTATTAAGGGGCTGCATATTAGCAATGCTTGACCTTAAGCACATTCAGGTCCACTGTTCAGCAAACACAATTATATTATCCTCACTGTCTTTCATCTTCCCCTCTAGTTAATCAGAGCTGGCTCTCTGTTATAATAATTCCCCATGTGGAAAAGGAGCAGCGTGTCCAGCAGCCTTTCTCATGCATCTGCCTTGAGAATATGTAATTTATTATCTCTCAGAAATGGTTAGAGTCCCTTCTGAATTAGTTCTGCAAAATTAGCAAGGCATCTTTCTAAAAGTTTGTGTTGTGTTTGGTTTAGTGGGTTTTGGTTTTTTTGTTAGGGTTTGGTTTGGTTTGTTTTTTTTTTTTTTTTATTT
>VXAZ01003157.1:113844-149555 GCA_013399875.1 Gymnorhina tibicen
GCCAGCATGTTCATAATCTTATTATTAAACATTTGTGATGTGTGATGGGGAATTATCCGTTAATCCAAAATATCCATGGAGTGCTTGAAATACCTGCTCTCTCCCTGATCAGATATATCCTTTCAAAGCAGGTTTTTGTTCTGAATGTAATTCATCATAGTTATCACATGTCACAAAGTGTTACACCATGTCATTTTACATTGCAATGTGACATGACATGGTGCAATTAAGGAAACACAATGCAATAGCTCCTATTAAGAAAAAAAAAAAAAACCAGAAGGAAGGAAAACCAAAAAAAAAAAGGGAAAAAGGGACCTTATTTCCGATATCATTTAATGAGTTTTAGTTCCAAAAGTCTGTGTGGAGAAGAAAATCATGCTGATTAAAACTGAACAAGGTCCTGAGCCAATTCCCACTGAAGACAATAGGTATCTGCACATCAGGGAAGCATGCATGATTATGTTGTTATTAAAGTACAACTGTAAGATCAAAATTTTAAATCTGGATTCATAGGGCTAAAGAAAGGAATTACCAGCAGGATCTCTTGATTCTCATGACAAAAACTGGCATACCAATGGTATTTATTATTAATATGGTTCTACAAGGACACAGCACTATACAGTGCATTGGTTTGGTCCAGAGGAAAAGGATAAAAATAAACAAGCTTCATTGGTCCCTACAGTAAAAGAGCTTATAGGCTAAAGATACAACTATGAATTGCCATTCTGTTGTCTTTGACGTTTATTAATCTTTGAAGGGGTGGATTTTCACCCAGTGTCTAATATATTTCCAGCTTAACAGATATTTTAACAGTTCAATATACATCAGGGAGAGAGAAGAGCTTTTTAAGCTAAAGGCCAATACTGGCACAAGAACAAGTGGGTATAAACAGCTCATGAATAAATTTAGCCTTGAAATTAGAAAGAGCTTTTTACCATCAGAGGAGCAGAGTTCTGGAACAGTCCTTCAATGGGAGTAGAGATCAAACAGCATAACTAGTTTAAAAATGGAGCTTGATAAATTTATAAATGAGATTATGCACCGTGGTTGCCTACAGGAGGAGACAGCTTGATTTCAGTGGTTCAGAAAGAAACTTCCAGTTTCACAAGCACACGTAGGGGAAGGAGTGGCTAAACTTGAATTTGAGAATTCTAAAGTGTTCAGCTCATAGAGTCATGAAGAGACGCAAATTTTCTGGATTTGAAACGTGGAGGTGTTGTTCCAAAGAAATGTCAGTTTAAGAAAGACCTTTATCCTTTCTAACAGGGATGCATTGGCACCTTCCAACATTGGAAGTGCTCTAATACATGTACAGTTGAAAATAACAAATTTTATCAGATGCTAAGTTCAGGTGCAGTTGAGTTTAATTATTTTTTTTTTTATTACCATATTTTAAGTTTGACATAATAAGGATTATTTCTGCCCATTGCAGGAACGTCAAGGTTTCAGATACAATAATTTAGATAAAATATCATGAAGTCTTTAAAGTTTTTACAGGAAAGATAAAAAAGGCATGGTGTTAAGATTGCATTTCTGATTTCTTTGCTTCTCTCACCCTTTTACTTCACAACTTTGGTCTCAGAAATGACTTTTTTCAGAGGAAAAACTTGAACACAAATTATTTTTGTAGGAAATACCATCTTGTTGGTATGATATTGGTTGGGGAGCTGGAGGATCTTCATTTTGTTCCCAACTCTATTGCATGCTTGTTCTATTTTGAATCCTAACTTCATCATAGTTTTTGTCTTATCATATCCAAGAGTTGTTTGGAAAAGAGATTTATTTTCACTAGCTATTTCATACATACCTTATATTACACCTGTTAGAGATGTAAGTAGGAGAAAGAAAAGGCTGTGTATCTGACAAAATGTTAGAAATCATTAAATCAAATATTATTTAAAAGTTATAACCTTTCAGCAGAGACACAACAATTGCACATATTTGAAGTTAGTCCACCACAATTGCAAAGCAGAAGAAATTATTTTAGTGCTTTTTTTTTTCTATCTGGTGGAAGACTCCAACAGATCCTTGGAAGTGGTTTAAAATAATTGCACTTTTAATATGTATTTCCAACGGACACTGATCAATTTTTGGATCTCTTTTGATAAGAAGTAACTCCTAAGCACATTAACTATACCCCCTGAGATCATTAGAAAAGCAATGGGTCTCAAATGACCAGCATAAGGAAATGAAAAGTCTGGAGTAAGCTCGAATCAAATGGAGTTCAACTGTTACTGATATTGAGCTATAGCATGAGATTTTTTTCACTAGTATCTTGTCTCATTTTCCATTTTTATTTATCACATTTTTTTGGTATGCTAGTTCCTTAAACCTTAAAAATTAGTGTTGTTATTCTAAGATATTATTCCACACAAACAAAATCAGAACATATTTGTGGTATTTATGGCATCCTCTTATCATAATGTTTGAACTTCATATTAGAGGGTTTTTTTAAAACACTTATTTTTTTTCCCTACAATGTCCTGCACCATAACCTCAGTCAAAAGCTCACACTGGCATTAATTTCCCCTGACTGACGAAGATCTACTCCACATGCAAGCTGCTGTAACCGAGAGAGATTCTTAAGAGACACAAATATCCTGATAATGGTTTAATAGCACAAATTCCTCACTGCTCTTATATAAAAGGAGAAGGAAGGATGGTCTGATGGCTAACCTTGAGACTGGTAAAACTGTTATATCATATTCCTTATGTTCATTACTTGTGTCTAAGTTCAAAGGAAAGGTAAATGATGCAGAATTAGACAACCATATCTAGTTAAACAAATATGTGCACATTCATCTAAGATTCCTGACTTCTGTCAGCCCTACTCACTGACAATATGACACCGATAGAAACTGCTAGGTTTCATAGTTGTTACATTTGTCTGCCACAGATGCATGGCATGTGGTTTTGATTCTTCTTGTTATTTTTAATATCAGCTCCCAAATCTGAAGTACAGGGATGGGAGCATTCCCTCACCTGGCAGGAATGTTCCCAGCTTAAATACATTAACATTTATGATACATTCACAGATTGTGAGAACACAGACTGCACTTTAGTTGGAGTTTCACCTCAGTGAGATCCCATCTGATCACCCTCAGCTACACCAGAGTGTCACCTGCCTGTGACAACCTTCCTCAGGCTGCTGGTACCAGGCATCCTTGCTACAGCCACAAAAAAGAGAGCAAAACTACAGCATATTACTACTGCTGTGGTCTCATATTCTGGCTGGATATAGAAGTCACAGCAGAAGTCTTGTTCTCTGAGAAGCTTACGTGAGAATTCTCATTTTAATTTTAATGTGACATAATTTTGTTTCCCCTCTTCTCAGATAGAAAACTGTCCCATATACATTTTCAAATTACAGTTGAGGAGAGAATGGACTTCTGACTAAAGAGCAGCAAATGAAAGATTTTTTTTTTGTTCCTAAATCCCAGCTAAGGGCTTAGAACATATATTTATTATTCAGGAAACAGGAATCCTTGCCATATTCAATCTGTCTTTCTTGTTGCCACTATGTCCCCCCTGGCAGAAGATGTAGAAACACAGAAGCCACACTTTGTATTATGGTTTCTTTTATAGCTTCTAAATGGTTAATAAATGATTAATAGAGGTTTTGATAAATGGTTAGAGTAGGTTTTGGAGGCTAAAAGGTCAATAGTTGGCTCATAACAATCTATAACACATTTCGCTCATGTCCCTCCAGCCATCCATAACAAGATTTCTTACATCTGTAGCTTCTAGCAATCATGTTTTAGTTCTTTGTAAACTGTTTATAGGTGGGATCCTAGTACAAAATGTGCCAGGGAATTGGATACCATTTGCTGAAGTGCCTCAGGCCAAGTCCAAAGGAGTCTCTTTGCATTGTGCCTAAATATTGATCATTACAGTTTGCAGGACTTAGGAACACTTTGTGTAACATGTAAGTAATATTTATTGATTTTGGAATTCCAAGTTCCTCTTTTTTTCTTTTTTTTTAGTTTTTCTAACATAATTAGGAATTAAGTTAGAGACTTAATTCTTATTTGTATCATAGGTAGACTAAAGGTGAAAAAAAAATGCATACGGGAGTCCCAACTAATGAGGAACATTTTTTCCTAGGAATGAGATACTGCAATGATATTGCCCTGGCATCATCACAGTAAAAAAGAAAGGAAGAGAGAGGAGGAAATTATTTTCTTCCTTCATACAGAGTGTTAGTACTTGGTACATAGGAATTTTCTTGCTTATCCACGCTAGCTAGCTTGTAGCTCAGAAACTATCAGACACTGTGCAGGACGAGCAATATCTTCTCAAAAAGATTAATGAATGAAAGCTTTATTTCCCACTCATAGAAACTACTTTCTATTACCATGGCAGTGCTTTCAGCAATTTTTCCAGCATTGATCAGCTCTGTAAAACAATTTTGCCATTGTCTTTCAGATTTCTTAGGGCTGTGTAGGCTCTCCCAGATTTCTGTTGACTTTTCTCTCTTGGAATACATTCAAACTTACAAGAATGTATAAAAGTATAAAACTACTGAATCATGTACTTTTGTAGAGACATCCTGTGGTAAAAAATCCTGCTCAAATCTGAGCCAGTCAGAGCAGGTTTTTCAGGCATGATCCAGCTGATTCCTGGATGTCCTTCAAGGACGTAGTTCTTACCCCTTCTCTGAGCCCTCCTGATCCAGCATTTGACCATCTCACATGAGAGAGAAGAAAATAATAAAAACACCACACTCATATCTAATCGGAACTTCCTGTCTTGTGACATTTTGGGTTTTCCCTTGTGTTGCGCAGCTTCTAGAATGGGCTTGTTCTGATTTTTGTCTCTCCCTCCTGTTAGGTGTCCCCAGAGCTATTCTCTACTGAGCACTGAATAAACCAAGTGCTGTCATCCTCGTGTTGTCCGTGGTGTGCTCCAGGCTCCTGGACACCCTGAGGGTCTCCCCTGGACTTGCTCAAGCCTCTCCACATCTTTCTTGTCTGGAGTTCACAAATCTGGACATAGCAAAAATCTTGATGGAGTCTCAGGTGGGTCAAACAGAAGGAAAAACCATTCCCCAGGAGATGCTGGCTGTGTTTTTGATCATGCAGCTCAGGATGGGTCTGACCCCTTTGCTGCAAGGAGAACTGCTGATTTCTGCTCAACTTGTTTCCCACCAACAACATGCATTTTTTGCTGTCAAACTGCTTTCTAACTTGCTCACCCTCAACAAAAGCTGATACAATATATTTTATTTTTTGTAAAGTTTACAATTAGAGAAATTAAAACAGGTACAACAATTGTCCTATTGCAGTAGCTTATATTTTCAGATTTTTTCCCATCTCTATTCTAAAAATTCCTAACCTATTTTTTTTTTTTAAATAATTACAACTTCCTTCAACAGACAAAAAAAAAAGAAGAAACCATGGCATTTTACCTATGAAATAAAAAAGACTCTAAAATAGCCAAGGAAAATCCTTTTCCAGAGGCAAGAGAATTTCACACAGTTCATGGATATATTTTTCTTTCCTGCACAAAGAAGTACAGATTGGTTTATTTATATTTTTTTAAGTGTGAAAGATTTCTTGCTACAGTTTTCTTTTTCTACATTCTAACGGGAAAAAAACACCAACTGCAGAAAAAAAACCTCTGAAAAATAAATAATATAGCCTTGTGCTCTTTGAATTTTTTCTGTCTGTTGTAAAAAATACACCGAGATAGTTTCAAGGTTAAAGAAATACCAGCCTGAGAGCACCAGTGCCAGAACTACTGTAGGGTTAGGGTTAGTTAGCTGCTCAATATCTAAAGCCAGCTGAAAGGTATCTGAGCTGTAAAGATAACTGAAGGTCATTACCGCAGGTACACAAAAAGAACTTACCAAAAGTGGAAGAGTTGCACTATATTTATATGTATATATTATAGTCTTTCATGTTAGCTGCATTTCTGAAACTTTATTTTGGTCCTTATTCAAAAGGAAGATTATGAATTTAAGAATAGGAAAAAGGCAAAAAGAGAAACCAGTTCCATGCTTTAAGAACGCCTCTTGGAGCGTGCTGGCCCAATGCCTGTTGTTCCTTGCCACAGTATTAATAAACCACCACATGATTTTACCATAGTGCAAAAATACAAGCTGGTATTATTCAGCCAATCAAATTCTTCAAACTTAAACATTTTTTCTTCATCACATATAATAATTGCATCAGTAGTTGATTTTAGTAATCACACTTCTTTGTTTTAGACAGTTTTTGTGGTCTGATTAATGCATAATATTTCTCTAAACTGCCTCAGGGTTATTGCAAAGTTGTTGTTCTATGTATTTTTTTAAAAATATATGGGTGTTCTGGAGATACTGTAGTTTTGAGATGTACTTTAGAGTAATTTCAGTACTTGGTCCTTTAAGAAATATTAAAGAGTTGAATAATGGAAGAGAGATTATGGTTATTAAATACGCAGAGGATCTGCAAGCACTTTACAGTACAGGATTAGAATGTAAAATGATCTTGACAAATTGGATAAATGGTCTGGAAAAATATGATGCAGTTTAAAAAGGACATATGCATTTAAAAATAACTAACTGCACAAATACAAGTTGAGGAACCAGTGATCAGGTAAAATTTCTGAATAAAATAGATTTGATGCCTTTTTGTGAGTCACATTCCTAACGTGACTCAACAGTTCCAGATTTAGATAAAAAAAGAGGAAAAAAGCCCCACCAGAATATTGGCACATATATGCAAAACTAACACATGCAAGATGCACAAATAATCTTTCTGTTTTTCTTGACACTGGTGGTTTTTCAACAAAAGTACTTCAACTGGGTTGAGGTCTCAAATTTGAAGAAATAGGTGGATCAGCTCCCAGAGGAGGTGACCTGTCAGATGGCTAGAAAAATGAACTAAGGGAAAAAAAAAACCCATTTACTATTGGTTATTATAGCAAGAAAATGAGAAAACACACTTTGGATATGTAAAGAAAAGGTCAGTGCAAAGGTTTGCTTTCCCTGTTTGGCACGAGAAATATATTGCACTATGACAGATTTTACTCAGATTCTCTAAGAAGGTCCATGCAAGTCAGTAAGTGCAAAGCTGAACAGACATCTGTCAGGATCAACAGTTGTTGATCCCATTTTAGGGTAGAGGGGAAGACTAGGTGACCTGTGATGATTCCTTAAACCCTATCATAAATGACACTATAAATCAGACAATTATCTGAAGAGAATATATAGAAAGAGGAAATAGTATCAAAAATAGTTTCTTGGACTGAGAAGGATATGTTTTTTTAATTACTCTTAGAATTTACTACAATTTAGGAGTAACAAAAAGAAATTAAAATTAATCTTTTGAAAGTTTCCTAGTACAAAAGTAGCCTCTTGCCTTTGTCTGGAGAGAGTTAATTCTTAATTTTCTTCTTATTCCATTTCTGCAGCGTTTTTCAGGTGCAAATAAGGGCGTTCAGACATCCTTTCCTTTCCTGAAGCAGCAGCGCTGCAGAAAAACTACAGTGTCAATTTTTTTGCAAATCAAGCAGAGAGACCTCTGTAAGAATTTTAGTGTTCATGATGATTTTGTCTGTTTTTTTCACTAAAACTTGGGCGTGTGTGTGTATGTGGGTGTCTGTGTCAAACAAGCAGACGTTTTTATGATGCACATTTAGGCAACAAGGGCACAAACTGATCTCCTTCATGCTCCGTTTCAAACTGCAGTTCGGTTGAATCCTTCCCATGTTTCCTTCACACACATGATTTTGGTTGGCCTATCTGACTCTGAGAGGTATGGAAAAACACCTGGAGGACAGCGCAGGCATCAGTCACCGCTGGTACAACTTCATGAGGAGAAAGTCCTGCTTGTCAAATCTGATTTCTTTCTATGACAAGGTAACCCACCCAGTTGATCTAGGAAAGCCAGTACACGTAATCTTTTTGGATTTCAGGGCTTTTGATAAAAAGTGAAGCTTTTGATACTGTCTGTCAAAATGTCCTTCTGGACAAAAAGTCCAGTACACAGCTGGGTAATCATGTTACACACAATGGGTGAGCCACTGGCCCATGGGTCAGGGACAAAGAGTTATAGTGAATGGGGTGACATCAGACTGGTGACCTGTCACTAGCGGGGTTTCTCAGGGCTCCATTCTGAGCCCAGTTCTCTTCAGTATCTTCATTAAGAACTTGGAGGCAGGACCTGAAGGAATACTACGTAAGTTTGTCAACTACACTAAACTGGAAGGAGATGTTGACTCTATTGAGGGCAGAAATGCCCTGCAGAGGGACCTCAACAGATGGGGAATCAGCAACCGTATGAATTTTCAAAAAGGCAAGGGATTCTGCACCTGGGATGGGGCAATACTGATTGTATGCATCGACTGAGGAACAAGGGACTGGAGAGCAAAGCTGTGAAAAGGGACCTGGGGGTCCTGTTTGAACATGAGCCAGCAGTGCCCTGGCAGCCAGGTGGGCCATCTGTGTCCTGCGGGGCATCAGGCCCAGCATCATCAGCCGGCGAGAGAGGAGGTTGTCCTGCTGTGACCTGGGGTGGCCTCACCTCGAGTGCTGGGGGCAGATTTGGGAGCCACAATACAAAAAAGATATTAAGCCATTAGAGAATGCCCAAAGGAGTGCTACAAGGATGGGGAAAGGCCTGGAAGGGAAGACTTGGAAGTAGCTGAAGTCACTTGGTCTGTTCAGCCCGGAGAAGAGAAGACTGAGGGGAGACCTCATTGGGGTCTTTAACACGAGGGAAAGCACAGAGGCAGACACTGATCTCTGTTCTGTGATGACCAGTGACAGGACATGAGGAAATGGGACAGAGCTGAGTCAGGGGAGTTTTAATTTGGATTTCAGGAAACGTTCTTCCCCCAGAGGGTGGCTGGGCACTGGAGCAGGTTCCCTATCGCAGGCCTGGGGGTGTCGCGGGGGGGGAGGGACAGTCCCTCGTCCAGGGCAAGGAAGCTCCAGGCGACGGCCCGCGATATGAGGTAGAGTGTCCCCACCGCAGTAGCGCTGCCAGCGCTCAACGGACACCTGCTGTAGTTCCCAGTCAGCAATAAAGAGTCCAGGAGGCAGAGAAGGAGGAGGGGTCTCCGGGTGGAGTTCCGAGCATTTATTACCCGAAGGGGTCCAGAGCCGGAAAGCCGTTAGGGGCGGGGTTACAACGGGTTATATAGGGCCAGTGGTCCTCCAAAACGGACCAATAGGAACAAGGGTAGCGCGCATAGGGGTAACCGGATTGGGTAGTAAGGGCCAATGGGGTGAGGGATTAACAAGAACCAATGGGGTACCGAACTGGGGAGAACTTTCTAGGTAAGGGGTTTGACAGACAGGTGGGCGGTTATGTGGGCCGTTAACGACTAACTCAGGGGTGGGGCGTGGGTGTCGACAACTGGGTAATTGACATAGTGGAAGGGCAGGGGTAGGTACAGTCTAGGTGTCAGGTAATTCAGCAAGGGGAGAAAGCAGCAAGCTCCTGGGTGGTGTCCCTGGGGTCCTCATCATACCAGGCGATAGCCGGGGTTGTTTCAGGNGAAATATGCTAAGTTGGAAGGGAGCCATCAGGATCATCAGGTGCAGCTCCTGTCCCTGTGCAGGATACCCCAAGAATCACACTATGGGCCTGACAGCATTGTCTAAACACTTCTTGAACTGAGACTCTTGGAGTGTCCTGTGCAGGACCAGGATTTGGTTCAATTATCCTGATGGATCTTTATCCTATTATTCTATGATTCTCCTTATTCTATTATTCTATGATTCTAAGATTCAAGTTGATAGAGAATTACTGGCTTTCTGTATGTGATTAAAGAGATTATCAATTATCAAGTATTCTTCACTCCATCAGTAGTTTAGTTTCTCTAGAAGTTCACTGGGTAGATGAAATCAGGACCATATGGTTTGGAGTGTGAACTGATGCCTCTATTAACATAATTCACTATTTTGACCTTTAGAACACTTGTTATTCTGGAAATAACAAAGCATGACATTCGTTATTACATTCATTTTTGGTTGAAATGTAACCAGAATTCCTATTCCAGATTTGGTAGGGCTTTTTTTGAATATGTGTCTCATGCTTGGCATAACTGAAACAGCTTTAATAAACCATTGAAGGGACTTTTGGGGTTTTAGTGTGAAATTTGAAATGGACACTGACACATAGAATTAAGACTATGTATACGTTTGCATTTTTCACAAAACAAAATCTTATTTTTCAGCCACCCTAACTTTTTCTCCTTTGACTTGCAAAAAAAGTGGTTATTTTTCTGACTAGCCATGCAAAGGACTGTAACAGATTGATCATTTTTATCTCCTGCAGGGTCAGTAACTGGATCTCAATCATATTCTTTTCTCATAATATCTGGTCAAAATCACAGAAATGCTGCCCAACCAGAGCTGAGCCTTCAGAGGAAGCAACAGAGAAAATCCAGATGGAAACCACAGTGGCCAGGTATTATTGTAGCTGATGTGATATTTTTTTTGATACACTAGCTGAATTTAAAAATGAGGTAAAAAAGAAGAGAAGCCAATTGAAACAACCAAGATAACATATGAAACTAGTGGCAGAGGTGGAGAATCCAATCTCAAAATTCCTGTCTGACATTGCACCTTTCATAATTAAGCACATTCTAAGAAGTGCTGTACAAAAGAATTACTTAAATGATATTCCAGGAATGAGATATATACAAGTGTACTAGGAACAGCGTCCTCTCTTTTTTTTTTAAACTTAATACATCAACATATAGATAAGAAATACCACATCAAAATGGACACTAATTAGCAGTCTTATTGACAGTTTTACCAGAGAACTCCAAGCACAGAAATTAAAACTGCCCTGAAAATAGTGTCCTGTAAAAACTGGCATTTTTTATGAGTCTCTGTTCGAAACCACAAAGAAAACTCAAACTAATGAGCATATTACAGAAGGAAAACTGCTGAAATCTGTCTGTTTGGAAATAATAATTTTAAATACAATTTAAAATGTATTCTTTTCAATCAAAATGCAAGAGCTCATTGACAATTTTTATTTAATAAAATTGTCAGTTAAAACAGTATATTCCATCATCTTTCACTAGCTTCCTTTCCTAAATGACCACCATACTAAGAGGTTAAAAGGAGATGACATGTCTGTTAAAAAGAAAAAAAAAGAGAGAAAGAACATGCTGTGAGTTTGTTTGTTTCTTTGTTTTCTTGTTTGTGGGGTTTTTGTTGTTTTGTTTAAGGAGACAGAGGAAAATCATAGACATATAGAATGATTTGTGTTAGGAAAGATTCTATAGATCATCTCGTTCCAACCCCCCTGCCATGGGCAAGGACACCTTCCGCTACACCAGCTTACTCCAAGCCCCATCCAATCTGGCCTTGAATACTCGAAAATCAAACTCGCAATGTTTTACTAGCAATGTTATCTTTATTATAGAAATGAACATAAGAGCCCTGTTTACAGAAATTTTAGTCTAAGGCTTTTTTTTTTTCTACCAAAAATTACATTTAAAACGTGTAACATTCTTCCTTCCCCCTGCCCGCCCCCAACATAAACATAAAACCAAACCAATAATTTCCTTAAGCAGTAAACAATGGATGTTCAACTGTTGTGGCTGCAAAAGTGTAGTGAAGTAAGTGGAGCTTCACTGATTTACACCTGCTGAAGGATTAGATTAGTATAAAAAGTCAAAGGAATTACACATTTATCACATTCCTCCACTGTCTCATGTATCACACTGTAGTTTGCTATTGCAAAGGAAGTTAGGAAAGAATGGGTAAGGTAGATAAAAGCTTATTAGTTAATACATTCATGTCTTTATAGAAGTGGCATACAGAACGGAAAGAAAAAAATGTCCTGCCCATGGTGAAATCTGCCATACAGTACAAGAAATATCAGAGTTCCCAATGTACTATATGGAAAGCTCTCTGCAAGGCAGCGTCTCTGTTCTACTAGAGACCACTGTAGAGAAGAGATGGATTTTACATTTTTCATTAGTGTACAGCTTAGACAGTTGAACTCTATTATAATGTCTTCAGGAAGTATCTGATCCATTCTATTATCACTATGACAAAGAGAAAGAATTGCTTATGATTTCAGAAAGGTCACACTAAACTGATGTTCTGCCTGTATGTGCTCTAGCTATGATGGTGATAATAATAATAAAAAAAAAGTTTTAAGATGAAGTTTACAGTGAGACATACTGGGGGCAGAGGGAGAGAAGTCTTAAAAATTAACATTTAAAAAGAAATTCTTATCTGCAAGACATTTCCTAACCCTCCTATTTTTCTTCAGCACACCTGCTGGCAGTCAGTATATTTATACATGTACATATAAACAGGGGACAAGATTCTGATAGCAGTTCCTGGAGGGTAAATATAATGTTGCTGTAATAAAAGCACTGAAACAGACCATTATTATTAACAGTTATGTATGTACCAAGATCAATCTGCCTGGCTGATCTGGGGCAGGTATGAGATAGTTCTGACCGCAGTGTGAGGCACAAGCAAGCACCAATTTAAAAGCTGTGTGGCAGAGTTTCTGTGTTGTTCAGCCCAAGATAATTCAGCCTCTCTCCCACCAGAGCTTATTATTTTTGGCTCATAGCTCAACAGCAACTGCATGGCTTGGAGCAAGGGCAGAACAAATTCTTGCACGTATTGTAGATAGATAACATCACATTCAATACATCCCCTGTAGTGCCTGGAAGACTCCAGACAAAGGTGAACTCCTCTTGCAGTAGATGCTTTGCACACACATTGTGGGCCATGGTTTTGCCCTACAGAGCTTGGTAATAAGCATCAAATAATTAATAATTCCTTTTGGCATCTTTGTAATAGCATGAATTATGATGAAGCTCCCCTAGGCTGCTGAAGTGCTTGTGGTAAGGCAAGAGGGGAGGAACAACTACACCCAAGAAGTAAACCCCAGCATCAGTGAAACCAAGGAGGACACCAGCTCAAGTTTAAAATGCATAGAGATGCAGCTGCTTTGAAATATATTCTCATGGAGCACAAGCAAATGAACGAACATTACTGGGTGGGGGGAAGATAGAGATAAATGCATTGGATGAGGTGGTTTCTACAGGGCCTGAGACATTTCTCCGTTTCCTGGGTGAGTGCTGAACATCTGTCTGGAGTAGGGAGTGGCAAAGAAACCATGGTGTGAATGAAAGGAGCCTAGAAGACAATGGAAAACTTTTCTTGGTTACTTAGATGAATTACAAAAATGAAGAAATGAAAAATATAACTTTAACAAGTGACATTTCAGAAGTTTTGAAGCTCGAAAATATTGCAAAGTGACTTCTTCAGCAGAAAAACCACCTAGTCAGTCATTGACCTATAATAGCCATCAGTATAAAGGCAAAAACAGAAAAAATGAATCACAGATAAAGTAAAAGGCACTGATTCAGAACACAGTAGATTCTTTAGCATAATTCTTCCATTTTCATTTTGCTTCTTTCATTTTCTTGTTGCAAATATAGCTCTATAAACCATAGAAATAAGCTGCATGCAATTAAAATGGCATAATAGCTGAAAGGAAAGCATTGATAATTATGTTAAAATCTATAAAATTAGACGAGTCTAACACTGCTCAGAGTTCACGCTTTGTCATCTGTCAGCATTTGCAGCTCTATTGTAACCTAGATCTAAAGCTTTTCCTTCCTGAGCTAACTTCTCTTCAACTTGTGGGTTAGTGGTGATTTTTTTCTTTTCCTTTCAGTTTGTGCAATATAGTCCTCAATTCTTTTAACAATTTAGGGGTCTGAAAACAGTCAAAATGAAATAACATTCAGCCTTAATGAAATATTTTGTGATATATTTTTCTGAGCTTAGAGAGTCCATAGATCTGCCACGATCTGTCCTGTGCTCTTTCCTGCAGAAAAACAGTTGGGGAAGTTACTTTCATCTCTATACACATCAGAGAGTTTGTAAAAGTATTGTCCTCATTCACCATTTTAATCACAGCAATAAAAGACAAACTGCACAAAGAATCTAGAGAACTAGAACAGGCGTTATCTGTGACTGGATCCAGCAATGAATTTAAGCACAGGCTTAAGAGCTTTGCTTGGATCGGGGATTTACAGTGCAATCAAAAAACTAGTGAAATCAATACAAAAACTCTTATTGATGTCACTGGGCATTGGATCGTGCCCTTAATGAACTAAGTAGAGGCTGCAGTGCTGCATCTTAAGGGCCTAATCCAATATCCATCAAACTTAACTCAAGCAGAGACTGGGTTTAGATATAGTTTAATACTGTAGATTGAGATTTTTCAAAAACAATTTAGGTGATGCTTGTCAAAAAGGGTGTTAATTTAAAACTGGAGTCAAATAACTGCATGAGCTTCTGTCTAGCTGTCCAAGATGCTAACAACTGTGAATACAATATACTGTGGTCTAACACAGAGTAATGAAAAAAAGTGCAGGACTATCAGAGATCCTGAATTGTTCCTAGATTGGTGGATACTCACGTCTACTTTTTAATTTCTGTTATTTTCCTGTGATGCCTTGTTAAAGTCACAGTGAACACTGGTCAAATATATGCCCCCCCCCTCCACCACCCCTTTACTCCTTCAATTACTTTTTCCATTTGACACGAAGATGTTACCTACACAATTCAGAGTCACTTAGTCCATCAACACTCATCTCTGACATTCAAAGACTGAAATGCAGTGAAAGGAATTAAATCTTCTGATCCCAAGAAAAGTTCTCATTTGAAGAGTCATCTCGAGCCTTTTGTGTTAAGAATAGTATCTGCTTCATCCTTTTTCATCTTCTTAGTGTACTTATTTCAGCACAGATTTTCAGTCCCAATTTCAGAGGACAGACTGCCCCAAACTGCAGTTAAAATCCATGAGAGTGCCTAATAACCAAGGGTGCGCTTCCTTGGCAACAATTTTTCTGTCCATACAATGATGAAGGAAAGATATGTCATTCAAAGACATGTACTTGGAAACTAGTCAATAATAATAGTAATTAAACAGCCTACAACCACTCCAGAGGAGACCATAATGATTCAATTCCAGCTTTTACCTTATGCGTTCTAAGTCTTAGGTCTTATTGTTCGATTCCACTTTTGTCTTTACTGTCATGAAGACTTGAAAGACTCAAATAAACAATTAAGGAAGGAGCTTATACATTAAAAGGACTACATAACATCCTGAAAAAAACAGATATGCATGCAGAAAAAGGAAAACAGGTTTAATCTAAATAATAGCAAGTGTATTTTTTGTTATACCAATAAGTACATTTATCCAATGTAAAATAATAATTGAGTACCCTATAAGATCTTAAGTGAGAGGCAATAATTTTTCATATCTGAAGTGAATTGCTCATTTCAGTAAGTGTTTACATATCCTGGGCTTTTATTTCTCAAAATGTAGCATTCTTTCCATCATAAGTAGCTAATTAAGAGCAAAGCTTCCTTATAGAAGTACATAAAAGAAGGGTTTTGATGGAATCATTGTGTTCCTTCTTCTTAAATGGACACTTGAGAAGTCAATCCAAATTTAGAGGAAATTAATTTCCCAAAGATGCCTTGAACTGTGGAACAAATAAAACTCCAGAGAATGCTCAAAAAGCTCTAGAGAAGTTATTTGTGTATGTTAAATGCTATTGGACTAACCCATAAGAGTTCAATATGTCGAGATCATTATTTAGAGCCTGAATTTGCATATGCAGAATGGGTAATTGTCCATGCATCTGACAGTATCATCTCTTTAGGCAACAAGTAATTTAGATGGCATAAGGGTATAATTCTCAGATTAATGGTCCTGATATAGATATAAATAGATATGTACCTTTAGAAGACTGTTTGTCCCCAGGGATGAGAGAAGAGCTACAGAACATATCTAGTTTCCACATTTAGGTCACGGATAAAGCCCAGTCAGATACCATGTTAAAACTATTAGTATTCAAGCACTGTTCAGTCATTTATTTGTTTATAACCCATTTAGATTTATGCTGAAAATTTAATTCATAAAATTAATGTGAATTAGAACCGTACGTCCAGTGTTTAAGCTTCCAGAAGGAAGACTCATGCTGCACAGATTCATCTTTGCAGATCCTCAGTCCTCACATAGTCTTCCAGCTACATTTTTAAGTGCTCTGTAACTTACTTGCTGTATATAAGTAAGCTCTCAGAGTAATAGTCGTGAAGGGTATGATGAGATTTCTCTTTTTTATTTTCTTTTTTGTGAAGAAAAATGAAAGTGTATGGCTATGTGAAAGAAAACCATTCTCTTAAAAAACAGCAATAAAATATAGATTCAGAAAGGAAAGAGCATGCAAAGATCTTCATTGTGCTGCTATGAAACCTGAGTTTTAGTGTGTACTTTGGTTTCCCAAAAGCTAAATTTTGCTCTCTTTCCTTCTTTTGTGAAGCCAATGTGCATACATGTCACTGTCAAACCTTCTCTGTTCTCTGAATTTGTGTGCAACCTTGGACAACCTTCATAACCTTTTTTGCCTAAACAGTCATATCCACAAAATGAAACAATGGTGCCATTATTATCTATAAAAGTGGTTTAGCTCTTTGGACAAATGCTCCTTTAATATGGAAGCATTGAGTATTATTAATGAATAATGATTGTTCTCAATCATTTAAAAAAAACAAAACAGAACCCAACAGCAACAAAAACCCCTCCACACCCTATTGGAAGAACTTACTGCACTGTGACAACCTTTTGTGATGTTGTTGTTGAAATAGAAGGGCTAATTTAATCATATCTGTGCCATCTTCCATAAACCACAGGCAGTACACCTCCCTGCGGACATAGACTTAAAGAAACACAACAAAGCAGCAAAGTTTAAAAAGAATTTAGTATAGATTTTTTTCTTGTCTAAACATAAAGGGTCCTCTATAACCAGCTCCTTAAAAAAAATAGAAAATGAAAAAAGAAAAGCTGTTGCTATTATTTTTGGCAGTTTGCTAGCGCAGAACACCATGCTGGCAGCACTGTCTTCAGTTATGTGTGCTTCTCTCCCCTTTCCAAACTCTGCCTGTGGAACTTATTTTTATCTGAGAAAAAGATCCTGTTTTGCCCGGATTAAGTGCTGAAAGCTGAATAGCAAATACGTGGGCCACCAGGGGTATTATTTACTTTACATGATCAAGAGAGACACACCTAACAAACATTTCTCGTAATTATTCTAAAATTCATTATAATGACAATGAACAGAAACAGCACTTCCAGCTCAGTTAAAAATTAGTTTAGAGTAGGAGATAGTTCTCGCCAAAAAAGAAACTCACAAAAGCGGTTGACCCCTTAAAAAATACTTTAATAAATATTAAGGGTAAATAGCTAAAATAAGCATTATTTCATACTGCCTGAAACATACTGAACTTTTTTGCTTAATCTTTCTATTAATATTTCTCAGCTGAATATTACATCAATATCAATGACAGAATATTCTCTTTTATAATTCTGGATATTTGTAACAGACGTCCCACATCTCTCTGATGAAATCAAAGCTTTATTCTATTTTTATAGGTGACGTTAACCCGAAATCAATCAGATTGGAGTTTACCTTTGAGAATCATAGCAGTGGGGATGATTTTCCCTCATCTACGCTAAAAGTGAATTCTGGGCAAGGATCATTATCTGGCTTGTCTCTGCAGTTAATGGGGAGAGGTGGAAATGGGTCACCTCTCTTAGGCACCATATTAGGATGAATCACTCTCTGGAGGTATCTAACTCCCTTCATTGATTACAGAAAGCCTTGACATGCAGCTTAGAACAAGAGGCTAAAATTTTAGGCAACCAGTGTTATGGGAGATGGCTCCTACATTTAGCTCTAAGTGAAATATCAGGAATCAGGTTTTAACGCCTAGATTTTTAAGGCAATTTCAGCCTAAGCATCATAAGACGCAATTCATTTAAATAGCTAAGATCCATTTTCAGAAGTAGCTTAAACACTTATATAGCTATTAACATGCATAAAGAGGCAAATAGACATCAAATGAGTATTCCAACTGTTCACATATGCCTAATTCCCATCAAAATCAATGCATAGATGGTTTTGAAAATCTCACTAGGCACATATCTATCTAAATACCTGAGTACTCTGAGGAATCTAATCCTTGGTCCTTCACCAAGTAAAGAGGAACTAAAGTGCGGCTTGCAAACACGTTTTCACCTGGGTAAAAATTTGTCTCTTACCTTCACAGTTCAAAATCTTTTATCTTTGTGGTGGAATAGAAATGTAAGTTTCTACTTTGTCCTGTCTACCTTGTTCCTGAAATAGGATCTCTGCGTATGCAAACAGAAGTGAATCTATCATTTTTCAGTCTGCTCTTAGTGTTATATAACATTGCAAGCTGGCATCTATTCTGCTAAACAATGCAATTTCTATTTTTTTTCCTTTTGCAGAACTAATTTCCAAGTGTTTCTCTCTTACTCCTCAAGTACATACCTATTCTCCATCTGCTTTTCATCCCACGCTACAGCTTTAAGTTGTGGATTGTTCTTTTATCACCGTGTCTCATACATCCTTTTACATTTCTCTTCTCACCTCACTTGGCTTTGCAACACCTCCCAATTTAGTTGCATCCATTAATTTAATAACTATGCTATTGACTCTCATTTACAGATCATTAGTGAAGATAAAGCAGGACCCAGTGTCAGTCCTTAAGGCACGTCATTAGACTCTTTCCCACAACTCAATACACCCCTATTTATCATCACCTTTAATTTCAACTCCTGTAGCAACTTCTTAGTCTGTGCGAATCGACCCATAAGCATCTGAATTCAAATGAATTACAACTCTCAAACTTTGTGAAACACTTCCATTGTGCAAATTCCAGTGGTAGGATACCACAAACACAGTAGAATCCGCTGTGATTCACACACACTGTACTGTCAGGTGCTGCTAAGCATTCCCTGCCTTTGGACATGGAGATTTACAGCCAGAAGCACTGAGTTTTTAACCATACAAATATATATGATTCTAGATACAAGATCTGCTTATTTTATGAAGATCAAGTTCTACACGTTATATGATACATCAGTTAAGGCTTTATGCAGAGTTCTTCTGTTCATTGCAGACCCTCCCACTTTTTATTCATAAAGGTTTTGTTGTTTTGTGGGTTTTTTTCCTGGGTCTTATTCCCTTTTTCTGATAAAAGAACATCAGGAAATAGTGAGATACTGATCACAAATACCAAATTCCAATCATTTTCCCACCCAGAGCTGCAATATGTTTTGTATTATCACATATTATTGCCAGTGTAGCCTTTCAGTGCTGCCTCCTCTGTAGGTTTCAGAGCACAGACAAAATGCTGTATTCTCTCTTCATTGCTCATCACACCAGGAAAGTCCTTTCTCCTTTGTATCAATTTTTCTTATGGAAAAATAGTAAGGATTAAAATGTTCCCTCAGCCAAGACATCTAACAGTAATGGAAAAAAGTAAGTTTGGATTGAAAGCTAGCTCCTCTTTGTCACATCTAACCATGGGAAAGTCCCATCTGTTTCATGGATTCAGTTAAGATTGTGAAAGAAAAGTATTTTTTTTTTTTCCTTTATATTCCCTTGTCTCATTTATCTATCCTTTTGTCTGACTTCAATTATCAGAGAATCTAAACTTATTTAAAAAAAACCAAAACTGAGAAACAGAATACTTACACTCCCAGCACTATTTTGAGTTATGAGTAAGACTACCCCCATTTCCAAGTATTCCAAGTTGGAATACTTGGAAAATAGTGAAGAAGTGGTATTGGTTAAGCAAGGGAACTGGATTTTTTTAGTTTTAGCTTAGTTTCTCAGCAGCCAGGTCAGATTTCCTTTTATAGTTGATGGATGATTAGTAAAGCTGTTGAATGTGTTTGGCTTTGAAGCTTAATTCCCTTAAGCTTCTGGTGAGAACTAAGTTTTCACATCTCAGTAGCCAACCTTGGTAATCTCTCCCTCTGCATTCTTTGCTGTAACTTGAGACTTGTTCCAGTATCACCTGTAACATAAATTACTCTTTCACTTAATACTGTAGTCAGGTGATGGAGTTCTATTTTGATACTGTGGAAACCGTAACAGTTACATTTATCCTTCCTTCCTTCTGATATAAGAGTGGGGGAAATCGTAGAAAACTCCTCCATCACTCAGCAGATGAGAAAATGTTACAATATTCGGAAGAGTGATTTCCTTACTAGAGCCTTGCTACGCAGAAGCATTTAGTGGAGATATCCCAACAGGGTTGGGATTAGGTCCCTACCTACTTTCTTCACAGTATTACATCATCAAGCAGCAGGGAGGAAGCAAAAATAAATTAACCAGTTACAGCTTAAGTGTTTTGAACTTGAAAACCAAGAGAGTCCACAGAAACTGGTCAGTCAGGGCCATGCCTTACCCACAGAAGAAATGAATCTGTTAAACTCTATCACCCTGGTTGTTTAGTTCTTTAGCAGAACTTAGAGGGTTTTATTTCATTTTGTTTTTCTCATATGACCCTACAAGACTATGGTCTTTTCCCAAAAACCCATATCATTGGCAAATCTCGTAGTGTCACTGTGCTTAGCAGCAACAAGAAGAATTCTCCTTTAAAAACAGATCCTTTTTTTCACTTTTCACAACCTTCTTTATGGATAGCAATTAAATTGTATAAATAAGCAGAAAAAATAATGCAAAAAAAATTTGGTTTGTGGTGAAAAATTTGTCAGTATAACCTCAACCCCTAATTTTTAAATAAAAAATTAAAAATACAGTTTAAATATATTGGTTCAAACGGCAACACCTCAGAGATATTTTGACTGGTAAATTATGTTGCCATTCTTCATCACAGCTGTGGTTCTAGGAATGTGCTACAGCTCCCACAGTGTAAAGAGTAAAATACCCATTTGTCTGGCAGAGTGAGGAGACACAAAATGCTGTATATTACTTGAGTCCCATTCATAACAAGAAGGGAAGATGAGCCCTCCAAGACTCCAGCATCATTCCCAGGCTACCATGATGGCAACGGATAAGAAGGGCGCCTACTGCTTCCTCTCAGTTTTGAAATCCAGCTCAAAACAAAGTTTTCCCCTCTTCATGCTGAAAACCTGCTTCATCCTGACAAATGCCAACCACGTGGGAGGTTTCAATTAAAATTCAGGTATCAGTGTCAATGAATGATAAATGAGGGAATCCAACCCATGTTTGAATTCCCTCCACCTCCCATTTTCTTTAACATAATCACTGATAGAGTCTTTTCAGCTTTTATTCATTTTAATTGTGCATGATTTATTTCCTTGTTTCATCAGTTCCATCTATCAGAGAAAAATGAGAGTTATGAAAAGGAATCTGAAGGCTGCCAAATACTGACTTTTTTATTAATTTTTTCTCTGTATATGATTAATTTCTTCCTAGAACACTGGAGTGACAGCTACATGCACTCTGACTCATGTTTAAAATAATGACAGGATGGCAGTATTTAAAACAATATATACACTTATTATAAACTTCCCCTCCTTCGTGAAGTTTATACACTGAGCAGTGAAATGCCTAGACCTATGGACCCATTTAACTTTGCAAACCATAATTATTCTGTTCTTTTACAAAGATAGTGGTATTTAAGCTATGTTATTTTAGAATAAAGGTTTCAGTTTCCCTAAGCGTTAGTACTTTTCCTTTTTTTTTTCCCCTTAAAAAAAAAGACAAAAAAAAGAAGAAAAACATTTAACTTTGACATTTCATTTATAGGCATTTTAATTATCTGGATGGTTTCCTTTAAATGCTAGACGTAGGCAGTGAAAATTTGTACTTATAGAAAGAGAAACTGCTTCCAGGAGTTCCTAATTTTCATGTGTTATGAATTTTAATGCCTTATGTGGGTCAGGTTTTCACAGGCTTAGAAAAGGGAATACCATGACCTTAAATTATTGTACAGTTGTAATAGTATTTTTAGTCTCTATTGGTTATTTGTGGGCAGGAGCTCTAGCTTGTTTATGCTTCGTTTTCCCTCTACTTCCTTTCCACGGTATCAGAAAAGCCCCAAGGCTTCAGAGAGCAGGCTATTCCGCTCCTTTTTTTTCCCCCCTAAACCTCCCAACTTTTAAAAAGACAAATACAAGTAACTGTGAAATCCACTAGTCCATGGGGTCAGGAAGTTTTCACCCACTCCTGTCAGTTTGGACTGCTATTTTTGAGATAATGAATCCCTGAACTCCCCTCTTGCAGTATCTCCCATTAATGAAGCTGAATTTTTATAGAACCTTCTTTTTTTTTTTTCTTTCTATCTCACATCCCTTTTTCCCTCCAATTTCATTCTGCTTCTTACATTGTTAGGGATGTAGACTGCTACTGATCCTGCAGGGAGGATTTGGAAATAATTTTATTTACTCCTAATTTGGTGCTATTTTTTTTATTTTCTTGCCCTTGTCACCATTTTCTACCTTTCTGTTTGACTGACAACAGTCTGGAGTCTAAACAGCAGGAGCAACACTAGGAAATTTAACCAGAACACCCTAAAACATCTCATCTCATCACCCTAAAACATGGAAACATGATTCGTCTGTAAATCGTAATGATGTCCTTCCTTGAGGCTCAGAAGAGAAAAAAAATAATTAAAAATGCTGGTTTGAGTTGCATCAGTATTTCTATGGCACATTTCTCTTGAGAAAGCAGCATTTTGGCCAATGTTAGTACCCAAAATTAATTGTCAAACATGTAACCATGAGCTACCAGGTCTAGTGTGTTGCATCCTTGCCCATGGTGGGGGAGGTAGAACTAGATGATCTTCAAGACCCCTTCTGACCCAAACCATTCTATTATTTTGTCATAATTCAGGTAAGTAGCTTTTCTTACCTTTTTACGCCACAAAACCAGAAGGGAATTGCATGCAACGTGTTTATTTTTGGAAAAGGCTGTGAAGGAGAGGTTGCTTTTTGACAATAAGACTTAGAGATTGGTGGGTGGTTGCTCTGTGTAAAATGCAAGTTTCCACCCCAGAACTCTGAAACGGAGTCTGCTAAGGCAGGGAAATTCGTCCTTCCTATGTTTTGCCTATCTGACTTTCAATAATTTCTGCCCTTCAGAGAAGGAAGCCCTTTAAATAATCTGGGATGGTGGGACAGTGATCTCATCTGCTACTTGGAAACTCATGTTATATAAATAATAATACATTTCAGTCTATCTGATTTTGGGGAAGAACCATAAGCACAAATTAGCTGTCCAGGCCACAGGTTGCCACATTTTTGGTACTTGTGATCTTAGTTCTAAAAGTTGAGTTTAACTTTTTTTTTTTGACAGGTCGTGATTTTCCTTTCAATTTTAAGTTTTCTGCAGCATACTCGGCTTCCCTTTTGGCGCATGACTAATCCCGTCAACTGCAGTAACTATACTCAGGTTTTTAATGCTATAAGCAAGAGCTGGAGTTCTTTTGCCAATCAGAAGCATGCATTCCCGAACTGAACAGACATCAGTCCTTCACACGCTAGCCAATTTGCAGTTTTAGATATTTCAGGAAAATATGGTTTCAAGTTTGATGAAGAAAAACACAAAGATTAAATTTGGAGACAAATCTGTTCTGATATATTATTTTTTCCAAGTACACTAAAGGTTGATGACTGAGTTTTTTGCTTGGTTTTATTTTAATGTTTTCATCATATAAATTCTATGCAATGCAGAGGCCAAAAAATCCCAAAACAACAAACAAGCAACAAACAAACAAACAAAAAAAAACAATCCACAGGAGCAGAGGCAAGTTTTATAGGTAAACCTTGTTGAATTCCACTGAAATTAACTGCTTTATACCAACTCTGAGTTATATATGGTGCATGGAGCAAATAATAGGTTGAAGAGAAAGATGAGCAGTGAACTAAATGGAGCTAAGTATTTAATGAGCAGAGAGCTAATGAGTTTGTGAGTTAGCAATCTAATGAGCTGAGGTTCTCTGCTGCAAGCAGGTAATCTGTGGCTTCCAGATTGTGGCTTACCTTTAGCTACCTAATTCCACCTTCAGTTATGTTTTTCCTAAAATGTGTTACTTCAGAAGTACTTCTTGCCGCTCGTGTGAAAATTAGTATAAGAATCCTTCCCATATCCATCCACTGTAGCTGAGATCATGGGGGGCCACTTGGCTACAGAACAGTTTAACCAAAAAATGAAATAAAATTTGTTTGACCTGGACTTTTTTTTCTTATCCTGTAATTCTCATGACATGGTAGCAGTACAATAAGTAGTTCTAGAAGTTGAACAGCATCCTTATCCAAACTGCAATGAGCCCTAAAAAAAATCAGCAGACACACTTGTGAAGTAAATTATTTGCCATGCTGGCAGAGATTCCTAATGGACTTTTACTTTTTTCATCCTCATAAAATCTTAAGCTTTGAAACAGAAGATGACCACACAGTTGAATGGGTTTTAAAGCACAGTGTCCATGTGGTTACTTTTACAATGCTGCCTAACATGTTCAAAATTAGGTCTGACCTCAGGGAAGAAAAAAAGAAGGACAAAAAAATTAGAAAAATACGTTCCTCAATTTCTTAAACTATCTGCTCTCTTTTCCAATGTCACGTCATATGACTTTCAAGTGTTCTTCATCCTCATATTTATGAAATTATTCCTCCAAGTGAGGTACAATTCTTTGTATTTTATGTTGTTTTATTTTATGGTTTGTTGTTTTTTGTCTTTAAGAGAGGTTTTCAGCATTAAAAAATTGTGTCATAAGAATGTGTGAAAAATACTGTATGAACATATATTTATTCCTGTGTTTATCCATTTGGCCTGTTGCCTCTTCCCTTAATGTCTCCTGGGCTATTTCCCATCAGGTGTGTGTGGCAAAGTTCTAGGAGACCTCAGAGGCTTTCGTGAAAAGTATGTGCAATAAAAAACTCCAACATATTAGAGATAACCACTGTATGAGCTCAATTTTTATCTCAAGGGTGATGAATGCCTTAGCAGAGGGGAACGAAAAATGTGGACTTCTCATCTTACAAGAAGTCAAAAAATTAGATGTGACATGCAGAGCTCTAAGAAAAAAAAATACATTATTCATTTCCTCTGCTAATAGAGGAATTGATCTTGATAGTCCTGTAAAAGTTGGGCCTCTGGTCATAGCTTGTCCCCACTGTAATCAACAGAGGAAGTCTGCTTCTCAAAAGGCATCTTAGACCTTCTGAAGATAAATCTCTAAACTAGGTGAGATGATTAACACTCTGAAGCTATTCATCCCTGACATCTGCAGGAAGTTTAGGCTCCTCAAAAGCGCCAAAGTGGTAAGTTTAAAAGTAAGGTTTAGCTTTCAGACAGCTGAGGCTGGAAGAAATGTAAAGGGACAGCTGAGGGAGCTGAGTGACTTCCATGACATGGGTGGTGCAAGTATCACTGCATGTCAGTCAGTATTCCACAAAGGGAGCTGCGTGCGAAGATGAACAGTGTTCCAGAAAACACAACTAATGAGGAAACAGCAAAGATTTGGTGACATTCATGTTCAAGAAATGAGGGATTTGTGGGTAGTGCAGCATGCAGGACAGTCAGTTTGTTTCTGTGTTTGGAGTAGAAACTGAAAGTTGTGGAGAAGTTGAGATAACAGAAAAAATCTTTGAAAACAGAGGATTTAAAGCATTAATGAGGTAGTCTGAGTCTGATAAAAAGATGGCTGAGGTCTGAGGATCCTGGAGATGCAACTAATTTCACATTATATTAGGGAAATGTGCTAGATAATTTCTCAGGATCATTAGCTGCCCTGTTTTCTGTGATTCTGAGAGGAATATGTCAGCACACATACTTGAAGTATGAACAGTGGAAAACTGCTGTTGAGTTTAAAGGCACAATCAAAGCACTGATTTCCTAGTTTCTTAAACATGATACAGGGGAACCTAAGTACTTTTTAAACTGCCTTTTTTTTTTTAACATAATTTTTAAAAATTGAACAACACTGGTCTTCTTAGAAGAAAAAAAAAAGAAAAGGAAAAAACTCCCAACCAAACAAAACTATGATAGCCAGGATATGAAAGATTCACTGAGATGTCCCTGTCCTTAATGAGAAATCACAAGGAAGATTACTGCCACTGCTTGCCTATACGCTCTGACTTATCAGTTGGTCTGGGAGTTTAGGCTCCTGCGATATTGAATGAAGATTATAAGCCAGATGGGCCACAAATTCTGTCAAGCCTTCTTGGCAGCTGCTCTCATTACAAAAGCCAGCCAGCCTTTTCCAAAAATAAGAATGTGAAGCAAATTGGGCTTATAGACCCTTATAATGCAATTGCACGCAGAGATGGGGACCTGAGCGGGCAGGCAGAAATATTATTGATGGCTGCTGAAAACAGGGAATAAGATGTTATTAAGCCAAGTCAGAGATAGATATCGATAGCTAATATAAAGCCTTTATTGGTTTACAGGCTCCAGGAAAGAGGGTTCAGAGCTTCGACCCTTTGCTTTGCTTTTAATTTCACTGGAGATGCAGGGTTTATGAATAAAACATATCTTCACTCATGATTCTGATATTAGTCACTGCTTTCTGTGTCCCTCATTCTCTCAGAGCAAGCAACGTTCACTAACTGCATAAACTTTGAAAGCTCTGTTTTACAGAGTTGGGGATGGATGCAAACTGACAATGAGGGAGTAGTTTGGGAGGAAAGAAAGAAAGAAGAGGAAAAATAACACAACAAGAAAAAGTGAATGACAGACTAGAAACAAGACAAATTGGATGAAGAAAAAGAGGAATGCAAGCAAAGCTCTGAAAGATATAACAAGATAAGAATGGATGAAAGAAAATGGCTGGAAGAATTCACATTGCTTTTCTCCTCTGACTAGATCTGATGGCAGAGTTGTTCTGCTTCTGATTTATATCTGTGACTCTCCATCTGCATTTGTAGAAAACACAAGATCTTCAGAAAGAAGTATAGGGATTCCTAAAACCATGTTGTGCATAAGTTGAGTCTACATCCTTTTGACTCTGGTCTATCCATAAGCATAGCACAATTATAAAGAGTGATGTTTAAAGAGTTTTGGAACCTGTCATAGACTTCTCAGACACTGTCCTGAAAAACCTACAAAATATCCCTAGAATGAAAAGCATCCCAGGGTGCTAATGAGGATGGGGACAGAAGATATGTGAAAGAGATAAATAAAAATAATGTATTGTAAGTGTCACAAATCATTAACAACCAGGATAGTGGGTATATCTAATTTGGTCTGGGCAGTGCAGCAGAACACATGCCAAGATCCTGCACTCCTCTGTCCTGGTTTTGGCTGGGATAGAATTAGTTTCCTTCCTAGTAAATGGTACAGTCCTGTGTTTGGGATTTATTCTGAGAATAATGTTGATAACACAATGATGTTTTAGGTGTTGCTCAGCAGTGGTCACTCTAATCGAGGATTTTTCAGTGTCCCATGTTTTTCCAGAAAGCAGGTGCACATGAAGCCAAGGGGTCAGAAAGGCCAGGAGAGCTGGCCCAAACTGGACAAAGGGATATTCCATATCATAGAGCCTCATACCTGGCTGTAAACTGAGGACAGTTGGCCAGGAGGGGTCAGTTGCTGCTGGGGGATGGGCGTCAGTCAGTGGGTGGTGAGAAATTTTTTGTTGTGCATCACTTTTTTCTCTTGGATTTTATTCCTGTCTTTTTGTAGTCTCATTTCTCATTAAGATTATATTATTAATATTATTACATATTATCTTACAATTAAATTACTAAACTGCTCCTGTTTGAACCCACAACTATCATCTTTTTTCCGAATATCCTCCCCATGCCAATGTGGGAGCAGGGAGCGAGTGAGTGGCTCCCCGGTACATAGTTACAAGGGTTAAGCCATGACATCACCTTAGAATGGCACAAGATTTGGTTGTAAATAGTCCTAGTTATGCTGTATTTGTTCATCCAGTTTGTTTTTCCCTTTGGAAAAAAATGCAAAGGGTAAGGGCCTAGTTTTTGCTGATGAAGCTCTAGACCAAGCCTGGTTTTTATACCTTTAACTCAAAAATTCAAAAGGCTCTGAGGTCCCCCAATTTAGGTACAGACAGAGTCATTTCAGTTCTTATCCATGACAGACTTACTTAGATGTATGAAAATGGAATTAAGGTCCTTTTCCCACAATTTAAGCCATTCAGAACACATATGTGGTTTCCACAGAGTAATACTAACACAGCAGTACATTTGAGCTAGTGAATATTCCTCTGAAGTGATCAGCAAGGAAGGAAATGGCATTGACTTATTGTTCACAGCCAAGAAAAGGACCAACAGCTACAAACTCGTCCCGATTTTGGCCAAGGACAGGGTTAAATTTTGCCATAGCCAAGAAGAGGTGTGGCTTAGGGGTGTGGCTGGACCCTAATGTTATTTGATACCACCTCGTATCATTGACAGGGGTGGGGGAAAGGGATTCTCACTCACTTCCAAGGAGAAGGGTGTTCCTTCCAGTAGGAGAAAACATGCTGACGAAAACACAATCAGTATTTGTTTATTGTTTCATATTTTTGGTGTAAATAGTTTCTTTTTCCTATACCTTTTGTTATTAATATTTTTGCTGTTACTGATCGTTTTCTTATCTCATTGCAGTTTCCAGTAAATTGTTTTCATCCTAACCTGTGATCATTATTTTTTGTGCGTCCTATTGAAGGGGGAGGGTGGAGCACCTAATGGTCTTTTCAGTGGGAGGACTAAATTGGGGAACACCTTTCCTAAACCATGACACCACCACACCCCCCCCAAAAAAAAAAAAAATAAAAAGGAATGCATTGATGAGATCAGATTTGGATAAGATACTGATGGTGGACATAAATAAATTAGTCAGAAGAGAAGCAGAAATTCTGAAACTCAGATTTTGTGGTCATACAAAATCTGCATGAAACAGTTATTTCCTAATGAATGGATGATTTGAGCCAGTCTACATGCTCTCCAGCACAGTGTCAGCCATGAACTTCACCCCTGTGGAACTAATGACTTTTTTTTAGGTATGGACAAATATTTCAGAACACCCTCAGGCACAGAGAATAGCTACATACTGATACTAATGATATTTCAGTGATCTAATCAAAGAAGATATAACTTTGAACAATTCTACAAATATAAGTTGTGTAGGATTTTACCTCTCTTTTTAATGGGTAGTTGCAAAATAAGAAATCCACAATTCCCTTCAAACCTGAAGTACTGAAATTTTTTTTAACTCTGTGATCTTCAAACACTGTTTTCACAGTTATGTCCAAAGTTGTGGAGAAGTTAAGAAAGAACCACTTTAGTCTTTAGGATGCTCATTTGCAAAGTGCCAGGATAAAAGCAACTGTGTCATTCAGCCTCTGCTTCTCAAATGAAAATAATAGCTGAAATGTATGCCAAATTGACTAAACTAATCAACCACCCTTTTGATGGGGTTATTATGCAATCACTACACTTTCTTCCAGAACATTTATGAAATCACAGACGATGCCATCCAGTTTTCATAAGTATTAGTTCAGAAAATAGACTATAATTCCACCACCTCTCTCCCTCCCTTTCTAGTGTGTTATAATTAATAATGAGCCTCAATGTTGTTTTGCTTTTCACAGCTTTAGAGTCAGAACCAAGGCTGCTTTTCCATCTTCCATTCACTTCATAAATTTTATGGAAAGACAATTCAGGTGTTAAAATAATCACTTGGGGTTCAAGCTCTACGTCCTTGTTCTTTAGTGTTCCCATTTCTGTGCAATAAGGTGGTTAACACCTTACCTTTTTCTTTATTTTGCAGGGGCTTTCTGTTATGCGCAACCTTCCGAACAAGCTATGACATCTCTTAAATAGGGAGAAGAAACAACTTTTTGTCCATACAGAAAAACTGATCCTCTGAGCTTCATCTATTTTTGGCCTACTGTGAAAAGTAGTGGTGAGACACTGGCCCAGAGAAGCTGCGAATACTCCAACCTTAGAATTCTTTAGTCAGGTAGGATAGGACTTTCAGTAGCCTGGTCAAGTGGAATGTGTCCCTGCCAGTGGAAAGATTTGATCCATATAATCCTTAAAAGTCCCTTCTAACCAAAACTATTCTGTGATTTTGTGGTTCTACAACAGTAACAGCACAATGCAAGCAACAGTAATAAATGAGTACTGCAGGAGCTCCCAGTGAATGTTAGACAGCTTTAATTGAAACAAGGGAGAATTTCTCAGTTTTACAGAATCACAAAATCAATTAGGTTGAGAGAGGCCTCTGAGGTCATTGAGTCCAACCCATGACTGAACACCACCGTGTCAACCAGACCATAGCACCAAGTGCCATGTCCAGGCTTTTTTTTTACAGGTAAGTTTAACATTCCTGCCCAACTTGATGCCATCCACAAATTTACTAAGGGTGGACTCGATCCCCTCATCCAGATCATCATAAATGTACTGAACCTTGGGTAAAGTTTTGACTATTACAATATGCAGAGCAAAGTTTTCTTGAAAAACAAAGATCGGTCCTATCAGTCATCTGAGTGAACCATACTGCTCCAAGATCTAGCTCCAACTTCGAACGTGAGGTGATCCAGAAAAAAGGCTTTACAGCACAGTGGCAAAGTCGCCCAGTAGCACAACTGGAAAGACAAGAATTTATCCTAAGAACAAATCATGGCATCTGCCCTCTAGTATAAACAACCAGTGAAGGCAGCTGACAAGACTTGGCCAGTAGCGTGACCTGGATTGTGGTTTGGGTTTGCATTCTGTTATTTTAAATCAAATGCAAATGTATTAGGAAAAAAAAAAAAAAGAAAAAATACTAAGAAATAGGTACCTTCCAGTCCCACAGAACCCCACGTGCTGCGTGGTTCCCAGCATGTGGCACTGTATGTCCCGTACAGAGATAGCTCTTCTTTTTCCAGCAGCAGTGACTAAATGTTTCACTACCACAGCTGCTTTTTGGCTCAGCTGTTGCTGCTGGTTGTACTTCAATTTCTCTTTTCATTTTAGATTTCAGTGGCCCCTTTCCCATTATACTGAGTAATATATGAGTCTGAATGATGTGTGTAATGGGAAACTGATGTTATGTGTGTACTTTATTGACACAACTGACAAGAAAAGCCTTAGCCTACATCTCTAAGTAGTGTAATTTATTGTTCACTATCCCCTACTTACCCACATATAATAGTAAATGAGAGAAAAAGAAAGCAGAATTGTAATATTACTCTTTCCCAAAATACTTAGAAATAAACAAACAAACAAACCAAAATGATTAAACCTGAAATAAGGGTTTCCTGTCTCTTGCACTGCGTGACTAGAGATTAATGTCTAAAATTTTGCACCCAAACAGGGAAACGGATGAAGCCCCACTTCTCTTCATTACTTGATTTTATCTTGAAATGATTTTCTCTTCAAGGATAAATGTCAGCTGGAGTTTTGTTCCTCTGTTCCACAAACACTGTACTTGCCCATAGAATATAGTTTTAAAAATGAATGAAATTTTATTAAATACAATAAATTTAATGAAATGCAGTGGTACAGACACTGACAGCATTGTCAGATGATCATTAACATGGTTAAAACAAATAGGTCAAGCTGTAATAATCAACAGTATGATGTGGTGTGACTTTTGAGATCTGGTAAATTGTTCATTATTGTTGATCTCCTTATAACCCACTGGGGTGGAAATCCCGCTTTAAATAGCACCAGACAACATCAGGGTGGGGACTGGTGTCCTGTGAGTTGAATTCTATATCCTGTCCTGCAATGGTTCATTAATTGTTTCCCATTTACTGTGTGTCCAACAGCCATTGTTGGCACGCAGCTCTGCTACCTCTTCAATGAGTTTGCGTAGTGAAAGACGTTTCTGGTAGGGTTAAATCAGATCATCAGTTGCCGTGGCAGGTAAACATAAACTGCATCAATGCAACAACTTCCTACTAAAATAATCTACAAAGCTCTGAGCTTCCAAATTAAAGATAATCTCCAAGGTGTGATATGTGTATATGCATATACATAAGCAAATCAGAATATTTTTTGCATTTTTCCCTTTCAAGCCATTTTTATTATTGTATGTCTCCTTCGGGAATTTAGAAAACTGTTTGATTATGACTCTTCTGCTTTGTCTCCCTTCTCACCCATGGGCTTTTCCACCTTTATATATGATTATTAGATTCATTGAGTTTACAACCACAAAGGACCTTGTGGATAAATAATCTGACCTGCATGAGTCACAACATAGGCTTTCATTGTTCCTTCACCTAATCCTAAAACCTGTCATTGAACTAGAACACACATTGGTGAAAGGCACTTGGTTTTGATAAAGATTTCAAGATTTCAGCAGTGAAGAATCCATTCATTATAAGGCGTGAGTAGAGACACTGTGCAAAGATGTCTGGGGATTTGCATTTAAAATAGGAGTAAAATCTCTTTTTTTACAGCTGAAAGATTGAATTTGCTCTCCTTCTTTGGCGTAATAACATTCAAACTGAATTTTCTATGTTCTCTGATTAGTAAAAAGAGTCCGTAACTTCTGCATAAGAAAACAGAAAGAATACTTCCTTTGTGAAATTATTCTGCGTTCCTCGGGTTTCTTTGGGCTTCTTTTAAAATGCAGCTAGTTAGAAGACCGGAATATTTCACACATTTCCCCATTTCAAGATGCTCTTTCCAGAATGAAACTAGGAAAATATGGTACTATTCTTTCCTCCTCCAGTTCCTTCACACTCACACACTTTCTCACATTGCTGGAAGGCCATTAGAAAAGATAAGAACAAATGTAGGTTGTTGAAACTCTTGCTTTATAAACATCTTATTCTCCAAATGCTTTAATAATCTGTATTTAACAGTGTAAAACCACACAATGAAAGTTTTAAAGAAAGAAGGTCTTGCCATTTTTGAATTTAAAAAATAATCTGTGCTATTTACAATATCTGTTGCTCAGGATTCATCTGGGCAATATTTGCAACAGAAACTGAGTTTGGGGAATTTAAATATTTGAGTTCTTTCCTTAATTTATATAAATGAATTTGGAATGTCACCAGAGAAATATAGTTTTTAATGTTCCCAGTGATGTTTCCTTTCTAATGGAAGGGAGATGTAGTGCAGAAAGGACTATCCCTGACCCTTCCTTAACTCTCCTGTTTGTCAAGATCCCACAGTAATCGTATTTCTGTAGATGACATGAAAAGCTCATTGGCATGACACAGGACATAGGCCCTCCCGAGTCTCGTGCATTCAAAATTCAGCCAATCAATACTTTCAAGATGAAAAAAGGATAAATTTTTCCTTATCACAGAGAGCTTCCATTGTCGTAGAAGAACCACGGGCATTTGCTCTTTCTTGGAGATGGTAAAAGGCATCTTAAAGCTCCTTGGAGATATCACACTCAAATCCACTCAATGGAAAACAGAAATGCGACATCCTGGTCTCTAACATACTAATACCTTTATTTAAAAATAGTGAGGAAAATAGGAAGTGTTCTGTGTTTAGCAAAGCAATTGTACAAACTCTTAGGTGTCTTCCTTCCACTGGCACTTATCCAGCGCACCCCTGCAACCATGGCATGGGCCATCTTATCAGGAGGAATGATTGGAAGGGGAGGGGGGATCTGGGGCAGCTGTTGGAGAGGACAGATCAGAAATGTTTTGCTCTAGGAGTCCTGATCCCCAGCAACAGAGGGATGTGACCACATTGCACAGGATTCAGGCTGATGAAAGTGAGAGCTCAGGAAAAGAACATGAAAAAAGAGGAACTACAACTGCAGAGACACTGTGGTGACTCCACAACTTTAGCTAATTCAGAAATCAAATAGCCTGTGACCATGTATTTTCTCTGTGTTGTCAAGAGACAGGTATAATCGAGTTGGTTAGATAACCTTCATCTGACACTTATTTTTCATTAATTTTTTTTTTTTTAGTGAAAGTAGAGATATAGAGACATATACATTTAGGATAAAAAGTCACTCATAGAATACAAGGAGTTAAAGATACATAGAAAGATACTGAGCATAAGATGGTTTCCATATAAATTGCTTTAAGGAAGAAATGGTTATAATGGAGCTAAAGTAGATATGGGTGAAACAAGAAAACACCACAAGGACACTCTAGTGATCACAAATCAGTTCCGCTAGAAACTAAATAATGTAAAAAGAAGCTGGTTTTGCTTATAATCTTCATTTCATTCTTAACACTCATGGTTTTCCAATTTCAGCTTCTCTCACTCTAACTTTTCCACACTGCCTACTTATAAGCATTCTTTTAAAGATATTGTTATTCTTACTATTAAAAGAGAAGCACTTCTTAGTATTGAATTTTTTGATGCTATTTCATTTTATTTCTCTCAGGTGCCACAAAGAATAAAATGTATAGGTGGGAAATGAGCTTGAAAACATTGGGCATGGTACAGAGAAGAATTTAACCTTGTGACAATGTAACATGACCCATTTCACTTACATTTAAATGCTTCCTAAAAACTTGCTGCACTGTGTTCATGTAGAAATTCAAAATTACTGAACACATAATTTTCAGATGCAATTTAATTAATATGTCTTTGTATATTGAGAAAGCGTTGCTCTGCCTGAAAGCTCATTGGTCCGTTGAAGTTCACCTGCACGACACAACATTTTCTGGACAGAAAACTAGTGGTTTGTTTTGATTTTTGTTTCCCTCTTGACAAGAAAATGCTTTCAACTGCATCGTTTAAATGCTTAAGTATTCTGAATACTTTCAAAATGAAATTTAAACCAAAATAATAACCAAAATATCCATTTTATATGAAAAGTTATTATTTATTTAAAAGTAGCTCTGAGGCAGAAATTCAAATTTTAAAATGTCTAACAACTACAAAACTTTTGGAAATGTTGGTATTATCTGTTTAGTTTCCTTTTTTAATGATTTGGCTGGGAAAGAAAATTCTTATATTTTAATGCTTCACATTCTGTCAAGTTCTGCCCTCTGGAAGCTATCAGAGCACCTGATATTGATGAATCTGCATGTCACCTGAGAAGCAGAACAAGGAATTTATGTGGAATAAGCTACAGCTCCTAGAGAGTGCACTGGTAAACCATGGAACATGGAGATTCCAGCATGCCCATGCCAAAAAGAAACATGGCTGCTCATGGCTTGGGTGGGTACACACTCTGGGTAACATGTGCCCAAAGACTCCTTGTGACTGGAATGACATTCTTCTGGAGCTGGTCACATTGGCATTCCACAGGGCTCAGTGCTGGGCCAGCCCTGTTTATCATAATTACCAGTGATCTGGATGAGGGTATAAAGGGCACTCTCAGTCAGTTTGAGGATGGCACCAAGGTGGGTGTGAGTGCTGATCTGCTGGAGGGCAGGAAGGGATCCCCTCTGCAGAGGGATCAGGACAGGCTGGATCCGTGGGCCAAGGCCAGTTGTGTGAGGTTCAAGTGCTAGGTCCTGCCCTTGGGTCACAACAGCCCAACTAACAAGTAACAGAGTGAGAGGAAATGACCATAAGCTTCACAAGGGGTGGTTTAGATTGGATATGAGGAAAAAATTTTTCACTGAAAGGGTGGTCAAGCATTGGAATAGGCTTCTAGGACTGTGCTGGAATCATCATCATATGGATGTGGCATTTGAGATATGGTTTAGTGGTGAACATGACAGACCTTAAAGGTCTTTTCCATCCTAAATAAATCTATGATTCTGTGGCTTTATATAATTCTAGGTTTGAACCCAATAAAATTCATTGAATAGTTAATCTTTATATTTACTACTCAAACTTACCTGTAGTCTTTAAGGTTAATTCATTACTTTAGAGGTTTAAAAGTATGATGTTTTACTGAACATTATTATATTCTCACCTCTTTTTTTGTCTTTAGTACTTTTCAGCTTTGGTAATTCAACAATATAAGCCCAGTTTAATTTCTCACATTTATTGACAAAGTAAATGAAAACTATTTTTTCTCCCCCTCCCCTCCCCTCCCCA
>VXAZ01003157.1:149601-176179 GCA_013399875.1 Gymnorhina tibicen
CCCTCCCCTCCCCTCCCCCTCTCTTATCACAACAGTGGTTTATTTGTCAGGACACTGCAGACAGACTTTTCACAAATCTCAGTCTCTTACTCATATCATTTTATGATGTCACTCTCTTTTTTGGTTCATTTCAGCTGTCTTTTAAAAGCTTTTACTGGACCTCATCTTGGGACTTAAGGTGCTGAAATTACATTAGAGTGTAACACATACATTCCTCTTAATCCAATATCTTTCTGTTACATTTCTGTTTTCAGGAGGATCATTCCATGTTTGTGGGTTTTTTTTTTTTGGTTGGGGGTTATTTCTTTTTTATCAGCACAAGCATTTTGATTCATCATTCTATCACTCAGGACAATCTTATGTCCTTGCAAGCAGTCCTCATCACTCACAGTGCCATAGTGGCCATCACATTAAAAAAACCTGAAACACAGAAAAAAAACCCCTCAAAACCCCAGAAAAACTAAAAACCAAAAAACCACAAAAAACAAACAGCAACCGTCCCCCCCCGCCCAATTCCCAAAACAAATCAACAAACCAATCCCCCCGAAAACCTCATATTATCAGCCTACAAGTGGGTGTGTGGAACTTCCTGTGGCTTGGTGGCTGTCTCTTTGTGGTAAGCAGTGTAGCTATTTTCCTTACTTTCATCCAGGTGACACATCTGCTGCACGCTCATGAATTTCTTTGAACCCAGAGCTATATCTGATGCTTCCATATCTATTTTGTGTCCTGGTAAACCAAATGAGCTTTGTCCTACTGCTTATTCTATTCAAAGGACTTTCTGCCACGAGAACTTTTAAATGGCACCCTTACCCAGGAGAAGTAGGTGAGAAAATGTGACGTGATCTTGCATGTGTTGTTCAGTGTTTTCATCCAAGGAAAAGCAATATTGCAGAGGTGACAAAGACCTTTTCTGACATTAGAGTAGTGCAGTGAGACCTCTGTGACAAGTTTTTTTGACACCAGTGACTACATCTATACTTATAAGTGAAAAACACCTGGGATTCTTCTCGGGCACTGAAAGCAGCAGAATGAGCCTGACCAGTAATGGCTTAACTTGCTTATCCTCTGAAACAAAGTAATTGCATGTGAACTACTCATTAGAAATCATGTCTGGCTTAAGCTAACTCCTTATCCATGTCTGAGAATTGATTCAAGGAGTTCTAGATGGCTCAGGTCAAAAATATGTCACAGACAGGTCTGAGTATATAATGCTGTAGCTGATAAGGTTCCAGTGTCCAGATATATTCCCTGGCACTAAACAAGTTCAATTTATTTGTACAGATATTGCTACAGGATCCTTCATAAAAATATGGATTTACTATTACAGTCTGGTACATGAATGCCTCAAGCTGCCCTATGTCTTTCACCCCAGATGCTTCTGAAGATACTTACTGAGAAAGAATAAAACATGGTTCCTAAAGTAAAATTCCTTTTAAGGAAACAATTCCTGCATATTCTGTAGATACATTTGAGAACATAATTTAATCCACTGAAGTTGAGGATAAACACATTGCCCCAGTGCAGTCACCTCTCAGGTAAAACACGTGCAGCTGCTGAAGGAAATAAAGAAAAGGATCTGTAGCCCACATTCAGACCAAACTCGTTTTCCATGGCATGACTCGGTTCCTGTCTTGCATTAATGTCTCAGCTCCAGGTAGTGTCGGTGCCAGTTACATTCCCTTCAGTGAGCCACAAAAAGCACCTACAGCATTTTGTGCACTCAACCCGGAGGCAATCTGCTAACACTCAAGTGCTCATTGAACAGAAAATGATGCAACAGTTGGCTAGCTGGAAACATTATACTATGCAATAAACAATGTGCTTTTCTGTTGTCTCCTCTCTGACCCATCAGACAGGCAACCCTCAAGATTTCCCTTGTGGGGGACACTAGAGGGTTAAAAGTCAGATAAGGTAACTGAGAGCAGAAAAAAGCTAAGGATGAACACAGCCAGTTGAATAGGTCTTCCTTGGGTTTTAATGCGCTTGATATGCCCAGAGACTCTGACTCTGCTCAGAGAAAAAAAGCATGACTATCTCTTTTTTATCCCCTTTTTTATTAAATCTCCAGCATACTGGGGGCGTTTCTTTTAACATTTTAAGAAGTTTTATTATTGGATTGAGAAGTATATGGTTTTGGGGTTTTTTTTCTCAGAAAAGAAAACAGAAAAAACTCCAAAATTTGCTTATTTTTCTCTAGATTATTCTTTTATTCTTTTTTATTTACTTGTACAAGACCTCTCCCCAGAAAATTCCTCCTTATCCTGTTTGTTTATCCTAAAATAAGACATCATTTCAAAGTCAATCAACAAAATAGTCAACCATTTTAAACGAAAATACGGTATTTTGCATAAAAATTTTTAATAGAATATATGCTTTCAGTATCAAGAGGATTCCTGTTACTCAGTGAGACTCATGTCAGTCATTGGTCTTACCAATGGTCTTACCATTTCCCTATGGTGCCACATTCAGTGTGAAAAAACCTGAGATTTGCCACTTTTTAAAAAAGAAGTTACACCAACAATGTTATTTTCTGGTAAGCTTTACTTTTGCAGGTATTAATTGGATTTAGCAAGTCCAGCTGTCAAATACAGTTATGAGTTCTATCATAATGACATAAAAAAAAGTCACAGCTACTGCAGAATGTGGCTGAAAAATGAGAGAGCACTAAAAACCACTGCCATCAGGTTGAGGGAAATGATCCTGCCCCTCTATTCAGCCCTGCTGAGGCACGCCTGGAGTGCTGTGTCCAGTTCTGGGCTCCTCAGGACAAGAGAGACATGGAGCTCCTGGAGCAGGTCCAGAGGGCTACAAAGGTGATTGAGAGACTGGAGCATCTCTCTCTCTGAGGGAGCTGGGGCTCTTCAGCCTTGGGAAAAGACAGCTGGGAGGCGATTGTATCCATGTGTATAAATATCTGCAGGAAGGTGACAGAGACTTGAGCAGGCTCTGCTCATTGGTGTCAAGCAACAGCAAAAGAGGCAGTAGACAGAACCTGATGCCCAGGAAGTTCCACCTGAACATGTGGAAGAACTTCTTTCCTGTGCAGTGACCGAGCACTGGAACAGATTTTCCAGGAAGGGTGTGGAGTCTTCCTCACTGGAGATATCTCAGAATCATCTGGACACAATCCTATGCCATGTGCTCTGGGATGGCCCTGCTTGAACAGGGAGATGGCATGAGATGACCCTACGGTGGTCCCTTCCAACCTGACCCATTCTGGCATTCTGTAAGCATTGGCCAGGAGATCTAAAACAATAAAAAGTAATTTTCTGCTTCTATAGTCTCGTAACTCCTTGTTTCCTTATCCTTGACACCTTCCCTTCTGAGATACAGCTGTGAGCTACCATTTCTAAGAAGATGCCATGGACCAGTTCAACACTGTATGAGCTTCAGCAACTTCTTTCTGTTTCTCTTTTGCATTCAACAGAAGTATGGTTCAAGGGCTTCTCTTTGCCTGAAATATGTTGGAGATAAGTCTTGAGACAGATGCGTGGCTGTATATTTGGACAGTGGCCTTGCAACCTCCCAGAGTCAAGAGAAGTTTCGACCTTGGGATGTAAACTTTGCGTATGCAAAGTTTTGTGACTTCACTATGGAATTATTTATGCTATATCCACAATGCAAGTGTGGTATTCCTACAACTGGGAGTTTGTGAGATAAGTGGCATTGGCAAAAAGCCATTTTCCATGAAGAAAAAACGCTGATAAATTCCTACGTCTCCATTAAAGCTCTGACAAACTTCTGGCCAATATAAGCTATTTCAAGGGAGACACAGTTGAAGTTTTAGACTTTAAGTCTCTCTGAGTCATAGAAAGGGACTCTGTTACAGCTGCACTTTTCCAGTCCAGATTTACCACGTAATATTTTAAGAGACACAGATATCAAAACAGAAAGACTGACGTCTTGGTTCCTTTAAAATGTTCTATTCTATTCTATTCTATTCTATTCTATTCTATTCTATTCTATTCTATTCTATTCTATTCCATTCCATTCCATTCCATTCCATTCCATTCCTGTTCTGTCTTTCAGAAAACTGAGAGAACTGGTTGTGTCCAGACAGTTTTCAGATCCTGGATGAACTCCATCTTGCCTTGGTGGTGGGTACAGAGTCCAGGGCCACAAACCTTCCAGCTTGAGTGCCTGAGCTGTGTGCCGTTATAAATTAGACAGAATTTATCTAGGCTTTCATACAAGGTTAATATACAAGTGTGCATTTTTATATTAAGTCCTGCAGGGTGTGTTGATGTAACTCTTTAATTACTGTGCCGGTGCTTCTCTGTGCTTTTCAAGCATCTGTGCAATGCAAAGTTCTTGGCTGCTCTGTAGTTCACTGTGAGATGTATTCAAATCGTCCCCAGCTGGCATCTGTTGAGCAAGACTGTTTAAACTCATGAGGCCAAAGATCCTGAAAAACTAAGGATGAACAATCAATAAGTAATTAACAGTGATGCAGATCACATAAGACAGATCCATATATTTCATCATAACAGAAACCAGCAGTCATATACACTGCTGTTAAATGGGCATGGGCCTTAAAATAATACTGAATTTGTCACAAAATATTGCCACAGAACTCTGCCAACAGTTAAATACTGACTACCACAGCAACATATTTTAACTATATTTTAACAAGTAGACAAGTATGATATGACTAAACAACGATATGACTAAAAAATACTCCCTCTGTGGCAGAGTTTTGGGACTAAAAAACTACATGGTGCTAAATGCTGGATTGCTAAAATTTTTCATATAGTCAGTTGATTCAAGATTCATTTCAATTGAAATTTCCACATTTTCAGTTGAATAAGTGCTGGCACAAGGCTATGTACCTTAAATGGCTGGTAGATGACTAAAACAGATAGAACCATGTCACTTGCTCTTCATAGGATTTACTTGTTTCTGGGAAGTGTGTAGCAGTTAAAAAAAAGTTTCTTATTAGAAAGAAAAAAAAAAACGTGAACAACTGTAATATAAACACTTTTCACCCTTTTAACTGTAAAAATAATTTACATTGTGGGGATATTCATTATGCACTAAAACGCTACCTGATTTAAAGTAGTGTTAAACAGCGACAAAACCGGCAGAACCACTTTAAAGGGGTAGAAAAATAAAGTGAATGTACTGGCTGCTCAATAAAACTTGATCAATAAAGAAACTGTAAGTGATATTTTCTCTGCATGTTAATGGGCTAGAGTTCCAAATGCAGTCCTGTTTCTATTTTTATTCATTGATAAGAAAATTAACCTAGCTACATTCCCTTGTTATTTATACTCCATTAACTGCTCTCTATCCAAACATTAGGAAGTTCATCTTTGGAACAAGTCAGTTTCTGCACCCTAAAATTTGGCCAAAGGAAATGATGGCAGTAGTGATCTACAGATTATTTCACTGCTTACAGAGCTATGCTTGGCAAAATCAGACTGTGTAAATCAGGTTCTCAGAAATGCTCCACACACTGTTCCCAATGTCTTCTTCCTACAACTCTTCAGCTCTTCACTGCTGCTCAGAGCAATATTTGCCATGTTTCAGCTTTTTACCAAGGAGCTCAGTAGCAGACAAGCTGCATGTTCATCACTGGCAGCTTTCTAGGAAAAGGTTATTTTATTTTGATCCTTTCTTCACTCAGATCTCTATTGTTGAAAGCAAAGGTGGTCTCTTAGTAAAAACCCTCTTGTCCCAATGGCGGTATTGCAGAAATGAAAATGCATTTTGGCCCATTCAGTTACTATTTTTATTTTTTTCTCTTTTCCCTTGAGAACATTAATTCATCTGATATTTGACAGTAGAATCTATCAGAACCCATGATAAAAATACATGTGAGGATTTTTTCTGTAATCCCCATTAACCAGGCTGGAAATAACAGCCAAGATACTAGTTCCTCATAACAGCCATAAAATCTACAAAGGCCCAGGGGGAAAAAATTGCTTCCCCATAGTTAAAAATAAAAAAAATTAGCCCACTATAAGCAGAAGTTGAAGGCAGCTTGACATCTCTTAACATTTTCATTTTGTTCAAAAATACCCCAACTTCTAGTCCATTCATAATGTTTCACCAACATTTCTTTTTCTAGTTTTATAATTATGTATGTGTGTGTGTATGTGTGTATATATGCATATATACACACATATACATATATGAAAAATATTACATTTAAGACATTCAGGAGAGAATCAATGATCTCAAAGAACAGAATAGCATAATGTTTTCCAGAAGTGATTACATCATAAAAAGATGGGTTTCATTCAATTGGATATTAGTCCAGAAGTTTTTCCTTCCTTTTCAGTGATTTGAAAATGTAGGATCAGATGATCTCCACAAATGTTCCTATCTGCGTCTCTCTGATTTAATTATCACAATTTCCCCATAAGAAATGGCTGATAATTTTGATGACTTAGAGAAATTTGTTCTTAAACATTGACATCATTCCCTGAACTGTATACAGCAAAAAACAAGAAATATGGGATCAGTCAAATTGGATCGGTAAAGCTTCCTGTTCAGTCCAGAATTCTGTAGACAAAAAGAGCAGTCCTGGTGGTTTCAGAGAGGAAAAATATGCAATAAGCAGTTCTAAAAAGTTTAATAGGTAGATCCTGGCTTCCACGCAGAAGCAAGAGGGTTTACACTGGGACTGGTTGGAAAATCAGATTTCTAGCAAGGACAGCAGAGAAAAAATGTGTAAATTGGAGATAAAATGTACTTCTTGGTAATGAATGCATTTTAGCAGGCCCCCATGAGGTATGGAAATGCATTTATCTCCATTTTACAGATAGAAGCTAAGGAACAAAGAGAAGAAGTGACTTAGTCAAGGTCACACAAGATCCTCACAGCAATGGTGAATTCAGCCTTTGGTGCCAGATTCCCCTAAAGTAAGGCTACCATTTGACTGAATTTCCCAGACATATTTCCAAGGAGGAGAAAAGAAACAAACAAGCAAACAAATACACAAACAAAAAATGAAGACTTTGTTCTGACAGAGTAATTGTTTTGAACTGGCTATTGGATACCTGGAATGCTGGCCAAAACACCACTGTGGACACCCTAATCAATTTTATGAAGCTTGCACAATACAGATGCACCTTGAAGGCACCTATCTTCAGTAAACAAACACTAAAAGATTGCACACACAGGTGCTGTAAGACCAAAGGCTTTACAGATGTGCCAAGCTTTCTGCCAATCCATTTATCAACTGTGCAGCACTTACACAGGGAATGTGTTGCATTGTAGAAGCTCTTGATTCTTTAAACACTCATTGTGCTGTCAGCTTCCTTTTGTGCCTCACAGCCAACAGGACCCATTTCCTTACTGGAGTGCAATCCCCATACATACGGTAAGTTGGACCTTGGACCCCAAAACTTCTTGCAGTCTTTGGTTGATTCATAAGTCTTAGATGAAAATACGAAACTCTTTCTGCATATTACACAGATATTCTACTCCTTTATCCAAAACATTACTGGAAAAACCAATGGAAGCCAAACAGCCTTGAAAATAAAGTGATGCCTGCCCTGCTTACAGGCACATCCCTTGCATGTGAACCTACATCAGAGGAGCAGTAAGAGCTTAGGAATTTCTACGGAGTTCCTAAAAAGTTCTGATGATTTAGCTTCTGGTCTCCCCCCTCTACACATTAAATACTATTTTACATTTCCCATCTCAGAACTGCTTATGGTAATCTTTTGTTGTCCATAAATCTCAGAGAGTCATTCTGCTTCTAATCCCTCATTTCTGAGCTTGGTCTCATCAATTAACCTTGTGAAACGATGCCTGTATGACCAATAAGAGTAAGATGGAAGTAGAAGCTGTGAAGTACAATTACTGCTCTGTGAACCATTTGTTAGATGTGGCCTAAAATATATGCTGATCTGAGTACAAACACAGAGACTACTTGATTAAAGCAAAAAGTTAATTCATATTTTGGAGGGGAATAAATAAATAAATCAGCATAACCATCTGTGCTGTATATATCAGAAAGATCTGAGGAAATACTTCTTCAAAGCTCTTCAGGATCATTCAGCTGCAAGACCTGTAATGTTCAGTCTGACATGAACCAAGAAAGTCATACGTAAACTCGTAATAATTGGTAAAGACTTTCTTGGTAATAATTATTGGTTTAACGTAGTGATTTCCACTCTAAGGGAATCCTTAGGATTGTAAGGTCTGTATGTTCCCACTAGAGATTTATTAGGCATTGTCTCAGAGATGAGCAGCATGGAGTAAGAGAACAGCAGCTCCTGGACCCCGATCTGCAATCTCTCACCAACACTGAGTGCAGCCTCTGCTTGCTATGGGAAGTAGTGTGAACTAATTAAAATTACAGAATGCATTCATTGCTATTCTGTAACACTAATGTAGTACAGATTTTTTATTAAAAAACCCATAAACAAACTAGACTACTGAATAGATAATCACTAACTGAAACTTCTGTTTATCCCTAGAAGATTTTCAGCTCAGGCCTAATCTTAGCATTGTTTAGTAACCGTGGTTAGGAATCCTTTGGTACAACAGTTTGAGTTTTGTGGCTTTCTGCTTCCATTTCCTTTACTCATACTAAATATTCCTACTTTTCAAAGTCAAAACTTTTCTCTGTCAAGGGTACACAGTTCCCTCTGCAAGACCATTTCAAGAATCAGCTTTAAAAGGAGACTTGGTTTGTTTCTCTCAAACAAAGACTTTAAAACAGTAATAAGAATTTGTGTTAAAAATATTGTTACCGATAGCGAAGGATTTAGAACAGCTGACTGACACAAATGGATTAATTTTACTAGTTTTATTTTAGCTGTAGTAAAGACAGTATATTTTCAGGGATATTTTTTAGATTTTGACTTTTATAATTTTGTCAAGGCAAACTGACAGGGAAAAACCATGATTCTTGAAAATACCTGTATTTGATATCTTATATCGGTCTCATTATGCAAAAGCATCTTTCAATAACAGGTATGTAGATGATAAAGCCTAGGCAAAATTTCCCGATTGTTATTATTATGATTAACTGATTGTGATCACTTTTCATTGCACATGTGAATCCTTTGTCAGTTTTAGGGCACTTTTCACTTGACACCCTGAAGTAAATCACAGCTCTGTAGTAGTCTAAGCTGAATACTTATGACCTGAGTGTACTAAAAATGCAAGGACATGCTGCTGTGAGGACTGTATTAATGCTTTGCCATTTAACTCAAAACCACAATTCATTTCCCCCTACAATTTGTATGAATATTTCTTAATTGCATCACCTTTATTTAAACATTCACCAGCAGTGACAATAGAAAGGTCTGTTAGTCATCCAAACTTTCTGCAGCATTGCACTGAACCATCTGAAGATCATTAATGTGCTAATCACAAAAGGAAGGAGAGGAATTTGCAGAACTTTATGAGCAGTTAATGCAAAGTTAGATCCCAGGCTGTCATTTTTAAATAGGAGCAAAAAAATGCCTAATATGCATAACCTCTCTTATCATACAGGGAAAATAGCATGACTAACAGACTGGCCACGAGCCAGTAGAGCAAAAGTATCACTCTTGGCAGGTGGATTCACTCATGCTGCATATGTGACACATCTTACTGATGGGCTGTAGGAAACTACTGATACAATGTCGGAGGTGGCTTGTTTCATCTCCGCCAAGGTCAAGGTTGGTTCAAGCTCCATATGGCTCAGGACCTGGACCAAAGCCCAGCAAAGTTATTATGACTATTTCCATTGACTTTGATAGGTTTTGCATCAGGCAGTGTAGATAGGAGTAGCTGCTGGAGTTCAGTCAGGGAGGAAAATGGGAGTGGAAGAGTGAAACAATGTGGAAAAATCTGAAGAAATCTCACAGGTTTCAGCTGTGGTAAAATTTGCCCCTTTGTTGGATGAAACATCTTAATGGTAAAGGTTTCAAATCTAGATTAGCAGTTAAACCATTCTGTAAACCCCAACTGGTTTCAGCAATCTATTTTTATTTGTTCTTTTTCTTCTGTTTTTTTTTTCCTCATCTGTGGATTTAACAAAAGAAAAATATTGTCATATTGTGAGAAATTAAACTAAGTGGTGACAACACATGACACATCCTCCACCAAGCCCAGAAATGCCAATGTGTTACCAGGCTTACTCAAGGTAGAACTCGCTTTAATTGTTCATTTCAAAGCAGCAGGAAAGAGAAAGCTCATTCACAGAAGGTATTTAGAGAAGAGTGAGAGGCTGAATGTGAACTATTCTATTAAAATTTCCTGGAGTTTAAGTGCCATTCCTTCAGAGACAAAGATGGCATGCTTGTATGTGGGTAACTGCATATTCTGTCTTTAATGAGAAATGCCATGTAAAGAAGACATCCTTAAGCAGCTGAGCGAGCCAAGGAATCAAATGGACAATAAGTTGGCTTCATTCTCTCACAAGGTATTTGGGTGTTTGATAAATAGGGAATATAAAGAGGAAAAAGACATGTTCCAAGGTAGGGACTTGAGAGGAAGAAAATAGAATTTAAAGGCAATTACTTTCATATTACGCCATGTTATTGGTATTATCTGAAAGGTTTGCAAAAAAAAAACCCGACCAACCAACTAACCAACCAAAAAAACCAAAAAAAAATCCCCAAGCAAAACCCTAGAATGTATTTATTAAGAGCAAACAGATATGGAGGTATGGGTCCCTCACAGCAGTGATACAGGTCCTGAGGGGATGTGGGATGCATCGGTGGCACTATTATGAAGACAGGAGCACACAGCAAATGGCAGGACCCGTAGACACAGGAGACACAAGAACATATATGACCATAAGTAAGGAGTGGTACAGTGGTACAGAAGTCGGAAATCACAGTAGATAATTCTGAAATCTCCCTTCCCTTAACGCCTTCTCAGGTCCCATGTTGCAATGATAACATCAGCATTCCTGGAAAGACTTGTACAGTATGCCTTTCAAAATCTTCAGAGGGAGGAATTCCTTCAGAGGTTCCAGAAAAACCCAGCACAAAATCCATCTGAAATTTTATCAGCCATAAGCATGTCTGATAATTTTCATGTGTCCTCTTGAAAATATTCCTATTTTTACATTATTTTGTCCCTTCAGCATGAACTACTGTCTGAACATTCATTTCCATGCATGTGGTTTACACTTTGTTGATTGCAAAGCCTGACACTTTTCATTTGAAAATTCTCTGTTTTCACTCAGGCTTTCAATGGAAACATGTAATAGTTCTTGATTGAGGTTTCTTCACACTACCATATGGTACAACAACAAAAACCTTACTTAAATCAAGAGTCTGAGCTCTATCATTCCAGAATAGTTTAGGCAATGAAAGTCTGGGAAATGACTCTGAACTTTCAACTGTCTCTTTGCCTAAGAATACAGACATCCAGAGCAGATGCTGTGGTAGAGTAGGAATATAACAATTATACTTTCTTGAGGGTGAAAGAAACTTGACATGACTTTTGATATACCTTTTCACTTCCACAAAAAAAAAAACACCAAACAATCAAACGACTAATCCAAACCAAAACCAAATCACAGACAGCAAAACAAAAAATGTCCACATCCTTAACCCCAAAGAATTATAAAGATGCACCAGAGACAATAAGATTTTCCTTAGAGAGTGTGGTAGCTTCTTAAATTTGCTCAAAACTATTTATTTGTAAGTTAGCATGCAAATGCATGTTTTCATTTATGATTACCTGAGTAACCATTCATTTACAGCTTTGTGGCTGCCATCATGGGAATAAAATAATTTGAAACTATTATAAAATGTTTTAGGGAAAGTTAAGACATTACGTCTAGCTTCTGATTAGGTGATCTTTCCAAAATGGAAGCACTCTCTGTAGTTGCAGTAACTCCCCTGTTTCCTTCCTTCATAGAGGAATAAAGTAATTTAATTCTCATCAATAGCAAAAGCAAGTAATAGCTCTTCTTTTTCAATATATAGAGCAGGTGGAGAGAATAAAAAACTTCTACCCACATTCAATCCAGCTGGCAACAGGCCTGTGCCAAAATCTAAATGCAAGGAGTTCATAAGGGACAGTGGTGTGTCCCTATAGTACAAACAACACTGCACAAAATAGTGTCTGGTCCATCTTGGTTAAAGCATCCTCTGCTGTTGAAAAGAGGTGCTATTTGAGTGTGTCAGAAATATAATAACCACAGGAAGTGTTAATGTAGTACTAAGTATTTTTACGCTGTTAAAGTGCTAGTCAAATGGGAAAAGTAAACTGTGGTGCACTGAATTATCAAGGAAACTTTTCTGAAGAAGATTACGCTCTGACAGCCCCAATGTGATATGTATATCAAGATTTAGTGTCCATTTATTAGTTTCTCAGCACAAGAGAACCCCGTGGCTGCCAAACCTGAATCATTACTCTCATTTTTCATTATATAATCAGTATGAAAATGGTGACTACCTGGATATTTTCCTGGACATGAGGTATTCAAACTAAGTACAGCTAGATCACCATTATTGCATCATTGACTGATTATCATTCTGATTAATGTCTCTTCTTTATTTTCATTCCCTGTACTGAAACAATGCATATGTCACTGAGTAATTATGTCTAGTGCCTGCTTCTGAATTATGTCCTTGACGTATGTGTCTTTGTCACTGCTACTCTAACTTTACCCTGTTCCTTGAACCTTTCGCTCAGAAACAAATAAATCAACACCTGGTGGTGTTTAACTGAATTCAGAGTCAAAAACTGAGAATATTCCCCTTATTGCCTGCTGTATGCAACTCTTTGCCACTAGCTTTCTCCATGACCATTGCATTCTTCCCTCAAAGAATCTGTCCAAGAGTTATGTATACTGTGTTCTATTTGGATGTATTCAAAATCTTCTTTCAGCTTAAATGATAGGAGCATTGATGTGAAAGGTTGTCACATACTTTGAGGCTGACTAAACAGGCAAATCATATGGTAAACCTCTCTGCTCATGGGTTTGCCACCATTTTGGAGATCTGAGGTCAGCTTTTCCCATAGCAGCACTCTCATTACCTACATCTAAATTCAGGGCTATAAAAGGCAGAAAGGACTTGATTTTCACTTGAATCTAAAACTAAACCATTTCTGCAAATTTTAATATTATAGAGCATCCAAAACTGTTATTAAGAACCCACATCTGCAGTTGAATGAAGCAGCCATGTTGACAGCACAGCATTAACCCTGTGTAACACCCAACCTCCCACTGTGTCTCTCGCCAACATCTCTACCGATTATGCCAGCATGCATCTGTGGTCAGCTTGACCAACTAATCAGTCATAAATCACCAGAGTGGAGGAAATTAGGAAATTCTTTTGTGAGGAAGTGTAAAATACATAAATACTGCTACCATTATAGAATACCTTGCTGAAAAACATCCAGTCTGCCAGAGTGACTCCAGAGACTGTGAAGTTCTCCACTGTCATTCCACCCTCATCATGACAACTCCCTTTTGATCCAAAATAATGCAATTTCTACTCATCATATTGAAAAGATGACATTTCACTGTTCAGTAAAATAACTCCAGCAAAATTTGATCCCCAGTTCAAATATTTTCATTTCAGAAATGCTGGTCATAAATGTGATCTTCTAGGCAAAATTGCAAAAAGCTATGATGAGCTTAATCTGTCAGATGCTAAATTTCATTTCCCATTTATATTTGGAGACATCCTTCCCTTTGGGTTCATTTTGAAAGGAAGGACAATGTTGCAATAAACAACTCATGGGCACTGGTCTGTAGCTGGAAGTCAGAAGGTGGGGTCACCCAAAGGCACCATCCCAGGCATCACTGTACACCTGTTTCAGTATTTTAATTAAAAAAGAGGTGACTAACAAAATGAAGTAAGTGGCTTGGCAGAGTCAAGGTAAAACCCTTTCTGAAGTTAATGCCACTTGAAGCTACCTCATGGAGAAATTACAAGTAACAAGAAACAGACAAGGCAGTGGCTGACAATTTAGTGAAGTATTAAACAACCAGATCTAATTCTTTTTGTAATTTGCAAACTCTTCTATATGAAGGGAAAAAAAGGAGTGCCAAAAGGAAGGGGAGAAGAGGGGGAGAAAATAAAAGGGGATAAGAGAGAGAGAGAATCAGAGAAAGTTAATGTAAGTACTGCCCTAAGATTTTTTTACTATTTTAAGTTTAAAAAAAAAATCCAGAAGCCAAAAATAACTTTAAAGTTAGAATTCTAAAGTGATAAATATCTTTAACTGGAAAAAAACCTACATAAAGATCCAATCAGTTCCTGGAGTTTACTGGAAGTGATTACTGCTTGCTAAAATTAAAACATGGTGCTTTTGTCCTTAATATGCTTTCCTAGACGTCACCATAGAGAATCTAATGGAGGTCCTGTCTGGGCATTAGGGATGGAAGGATTTCTGATAATGCATCCTGCTTTCCTTGAATTGTGTATAGGCAGTAGTGGTGGCTCCCACCTGACATTTTGCTGATAAACCTGTGATTTCTCCCTGTATTTATTTTGTACGGTGAGGTTTTAGTAGCTCCTGTGAGAAACTGCTCTAAGGTTCCCTTGTACTCATGGAGCCAGTGCCGGCTCCAGGATGAACCCAACACTGGCCAAGGCCAAGCACATCAGTGACAGTGATAGGATTTCTGCTATAATGTATTTAAGAAGGGGAAAAATAACCACAAACTGCTGAGAGGCAGCCAGCTCAGTAGTGAGAATGTGTGAGAGGAACAGCCCTGCAGACACCCAGGGCAGTGCACAAGGAGGGGCAGCAGCTGCTCCAGGCTCTGGAGCTCAGATTCCCCTGCAGCCCCGGGAGCAGCCCATGGTGAGGCAGCTGTGCCCCTGCAGCCCAGGGAGGGCACGGGGGAGCAGAGATCCACCTGCAGCCCTGGAGGGGCCCAGGCTGGGGCAGGGGGATGCCCAAAGGAGGCTGTGACCCCATGGGAAGCCTGTGCTGGAGCAGGATCCTGGCAAGACCTGTGGCTCCATGGAGAGAGGAGCCCAGGCTGGAGCAGGTTTGCTGTCAGGACTTGTGACCCCATGGCAAAGACCTACATTGGAACAGACCCTGCAGGACTGTCTCCCATGGGAGCAATGCCACACTGGAGCAGGCGAAGGTGGTGAGGGGTCCAAGCCCTGTGGAGGAAGGAGCAGCAAAGACAGTATGTGATGAACTGACCACAGCTTCCACTCCTCATGCCCCTGTGATGCTGGATGGGAGGAGGCTGAGAAAATCAGGAGTGAAGTTGAGCCTGGGAAGGAAGGAGAGGTGGAGGGGAAGATTTTTTCATTATTATTATTTGGCTTATTTCCTATTATCATGCTCTTATTTGACTGGCAATAAATTAAATTCATTTCCCCAAGCTGAGTTCATTTTGCCTGAGACAGTAACTGGTGAGAGACCTCGCCCTGTCCTTGCCTTGACCCACAAGCTTTTGTTTCTCTCCCCCACCCAGCTGAGGAGGGGAGGGACAGAACAGCTCTGGTGGGCACCTGGCATCCAGTCAGGGTCAACCCACCACACCCACTTTGTCCCTGAGTCAATCAGACCAGCTCAAAGTGATTTTATGCGAATCTGTAGAGCTGATAACCTCTTCCCCAGCTTGGTGCCTCAGCCTGTTCTGTTTGGGTAGAGTTAAAAAACCAGCATGACACGTAGGCACAGCTCAAGGAGCAGACTCTACCACAGCAGTGAGCTTTGCTCTCCATAAGGACATTGCCTCTGCTCCCATAAAAGAAGACATGCATTGCAAATGCATGCCCTAAGAAATATTGAAACCAATGCTGAATGCACTTCTGGAAACTTGATATTTTCATCACATGCCATCTAAGCTAATACACTGCACTGTTTACAGTCCTCCACTACAATATATTTTGAAATGATTACCTTGCTCTGAGTCATTTGTGTCATAATGCTCTCCATAGGTACCCATAAAATGAAAATGTAAGCCTCTTTTATTGGTGGCACTGCATCTTAATTGAAAATATTAAAGGCTATTGCTCTCCTACTGGTTTTTTTTTCCCTTTTCCTTTTTTTTTGCTTCTCCCTCTCTGTTTAATTGGCTAATCATATGAATTTTTTTAAATGAAATAATCATGAAAGAAAATATGAAGCTAATTTAAATTCAGACTGGATTTGGTGATATTTAAGTGATTATCCCAAAGTAGCAGAGGGTGTAAGAGGCAATAAACATCTGCTATGTTCATGACCATTGGCCTCACTGTTTATGAGCTTGGGAGATATTTATTTCAAGAGACATGCTTCTCTTTGGGTTAGATTATATTTTTTCCCCTTGTTTTATATTTATTTCCTCCCTTGTAAAATTTTAAAGCAGGACAGGGTTTTTTTTTCCTTTTCTTCCTCTCTCACCCCATCTTCTTTCACACTAACAGCAGAGTGAAATTCAGGTGAATGAGAAACTTTTTCCAAGAAATCTTTCAGCCAGTAGGGATGGGAGGCTTAGCTGTTGCTCCTCTTATGAACTGTGTGAACTACTCCAGGTTTATGGGCTGAAGAAGTTAATAGGAATTCTGTACTGCAGCTGGTTCATTGTCCAGCTGCCATTCAATTGTGTGTGTTGTATGTAATTGCCGAGTGAGGCTGTAACCTTTTCCTTTTCTCTTTCCCTCACATGCAATAAGCACCAGGGGCGAAGTTGGAGAAAAAGCTGCAGCTGAAAGATGCAGGCAGCTTTCTGGTTTTGTCTTTTTAGTGAAGGAAATAGAAGAGCAAAATAAAGCAGGCTGTGTTTTGAGATATTCGGAAGAGAATTTAGCTGTTCAGCTAAGGAGACAACAAGAGAACTGAAAAGCAGTGTTTTTAGGAATAGGCAAATTATATATTATTTGATCAACTTGTGTTGTACATATTCCTTTGAACATAGAAGTGCTTCTTCAGCTCTCAAACAGAATAAGAAAATTTCCATGTCATTGTCCGTAGGAATTTAAAAGTTTGTTTTAGGTTCTTCTCTGGGTATGCTTCAGTCGAATTAATTTTATATTTCTTTTAATCAATTTTCTCTAATGTTACTGAAATGCCATTGTGGCAGCAAGCTGCTGGTGAGCATATGGTGACAGAGGGTGTGTTTCAGGAAAGCTCATCCGTAGGATTACAATCATTTCCAGGAATCACCTGTTGTGAGTAAATATAGTAAATACAGTTTTATAATTTTAAATGTGAAGGGTTTCAGTAAACAACAGATTAGGTCTTCTGGTTTCTACATATAAAGAAAATGGAGGATCCTGTGGCTCTTTTCTGTCAAATGATATCAGCCTGATATCCTTTAGTTATCTTTGCAAAGAATCTCAGCCAAGAATACATAATGATTCCATGCTTTAACTCTTTTACATCTTGTATGAAATTTATAGTCAGGGGTGCATGCTGTATTAAATATACACAGTTCATATTTCTTAATATTTTATCCCTGGTAAGGCTCTGCAACCACCTGTACCACAGAGCAAATTTATCATGCAAAGAAAGAATCTGAAATTGTCCAGAAAAAAGTCAATTTTCCTTTTCCTGTAGGTATGAAAATGAATGTAGGAAGCTCTGTTATGGCTGTAGTAAATGTAACCAAGTCAATATGGATCCTGTAGTAAATACTATGATCTTCTGGTCACTTGGAATTTATTTGGTGAGCCTTTCTGGGTCAAGGCCCAGGATTTCAAGTTTTTGTCATTCATAAACTCTGTAACTTCTTGGTTATTAGAAAAGAGTTGCTGCACACTACAGCAGAGCAGTTGAAATCTTTGGTCACTGTAGAGAGCCAAACAAGAAATTCTGTAGCAACATAAATCTGTGAGATAAAGGTTGATGGTTTACAGATAACTTTTTAACAAATATTCTTTTAAAATTTTTATGTTTAACTTTGTCTGTTTGCTTTTACTTTGTTTAGAAATAAGCATAAGCATAGGGAAAAAGTTGAAAAATATGCTGAAGTTGATACCGCAATATTGTCTATGAAAATTTTACTGCTTCTATACTTAGATTCTATTAAGTCTGAAAAACTGAAAAGGTGCTTAATTCTGTAAATGGGAAAATCTAGAAATGAGGGTTTCACTTATTGACAGTATAGCGTATGGACTGAGAAACAAGGAAAGGGATGTGTCACAATGTGCTTGGTATTTTGCATGGAAATTTTATGGTCTATTGCTTATGTTAAAAAAAAATGAAATGCAGATAATGACTCCAGATGAAGGAAGTATTATTATTTGTAATTTACAGACTGGGAGAGTAAAGGCGGAGATCACATCCTTTAAAGTGTCAAGAGGCACTGTGGGATCCTTGCTTAAGTGTCCTGAACACAGTACAAAGTGATTTGAACTGTTCACTGAAGATTTTACTATAAGAATGAACAATTTTTCTTCTCCAAACAAAAAAATTCTTGGAGGATGTAATTGGTGTAACTTAATTTTCAAAGAGAGATAAATCTAAATTCTGGAGTTCACCTCCGTATTAGGTTTGTGACATTTTCTAGAAGAGGAAGAAATTAAGAAGTCAAAGTGCTAATATTCTTCCCCTCTTTTCCAAGTTTTCTTTCACTTTCTGTGTTATCCAAAATATTGACAGTACAAATAAAATGTCATTATATAATATCACTATGGTTTAATAAACATCTTCACATAACAGAAAGCAGAATGGCAGGCTGACATTGTGAGATGGATGTTGTTGGGAATCTGCTTATTTTTGTTACTATTGAATTGGGTTTTTCTTTGTTTATTTCTATGTGATTATTTTTCGATGTACAGAACATCTTAAGGCAGAATATCTTGGCATATAAACTGAGGAGCAGTTACTTTGCCCCACGGATTTCCAAGAGATTGAAACAAAATGTACCTTTGCGAAAGGAGAAAGAAAGAAAGAAAAAAAAGACACATTTTACCTCCACTTACATGTAGCTCATGCAAACCTGAACTGCAGCTCCAGGGCACAACTCAAGATTTGATATTAAAGTGTTTCATTTGCAACCAATTATGCTCAGGATTAGATTCCACTGCTGCCTCGCTTAACAGTACAGTACCTTGATTTCAAACAACCTGATAGAGGTTTGTTGGTTTCTTTTTTTTTCCCCTCTCCTGTCTCTTTTTCTCCCCTTTTCCTGCCCCTTAGAACCATCTCTGCCTTCATCAAAACAATTCCATTTGTACTTATGAAAGCATTACAGCCAGTAAGCAGAGAGTACAGAATAAGCTTAACCATTGTAGCCTTTTTCCCATTTGAATATCACGAATCTTGTATCTCACCATGGTGTAAGGTCTCTGATTACATCAACCTCTCCAAATTATGCTGAAATGGAGGCCATTCAATTTGCTACAATCAGTAACTTTCGAAAGAGCCCTGCATAATTGATTTCACAGTAATATAGGCACAGGTGAATGAGTTCCTCAGCCTCGTTTATACAATGTTTTCTTTCATTCCAAAGTGCACTATTCAATAGAAATCACATTTTTTTCCCAACAGTTGGCAGGTAAGGCTTTTGTCATATACAAAGTTGTGAGACAGAAAGAGAGAGCAGGGGGGAAAAATAGTGTAGAAACATGAAAATTGAAATTAATGCCCTGGGTGAAATACTAAATGCAGACAAGCCTTGGGTGAAATGACTTCTCTTTTCTGCATGTCTCATCAAGGTGGGGAATGACAGACCCACATGGGATACAAAAACCTGTTGAAATTTAAATGTAGTCCACAAGTGTAATTTGTTGTGGGAGGCGTGGGGTGGGTTGTGTACATGACTTCAGAGCTGAACGTCCATTCAAGGCTGGAAATATCTGGGCTTATCAGCTAAAGATGTTATGGATGCCATGGTGGTGTTGGAATTAGAGAGAAGCTTTGGAAACTGGGTAAATACTGTACCCAGGGACAATTAAAATGGGCAACTGCCTAAACACCAGCATGTGGTACCATCTCTGCCATTTTCTCCCCTTGCACGGAGCCAGTCACACTGGTTATTTCTCAGTGGACCAAACTCCTTGGCTCCAAAGTTATTATTCCTAATTTATAGACCTGTGGTGGAAACTTCATGCGTGAGATGCATCACAGTGTGTAGGCTTGCCTGAGTGCTTCCTGCTGGGAAAGAAATAAGGGTAACAGTGGAAAACAAGCAAACAAACAAACAAACAAACAAACAAGTGGATGGATAGACAGACAGAGAGACAGATAGATAGATAGACAGACAGACAGATAGATAAACCCAGGTAGCAAATGGAAACATTAAATTATTGGGACACGGAAAAGTTTTTAGGCTATGGAAAGTAAAATTAAAGTCTTGCTGGGTATTTCCAATATAAAGACAAAGTAGGAAAATTAGTTAGGAGTTTGAAAATTAAAAAAGAAAAAAAAAAGGGTCCTTTAAGTTGAGAGAAGAAAAAGGATGTCTCTAAAAGCAGTCAGTCTCATCTACAAAAGAGCTCATTCCAGATGGACAAAATAATGGTTTTGAGCTGCTATTCTGCACTGATTCCAGAAGAAACCCAGCTAACCATGTCACACTTGAGTTCTGTATATCTAAATTTGAGCAAGAAGAATCCTGTGCCATGAGGTTGATGTGCATTATAAAGAAGGAAATATGAGAGTGGTAATACGAATGGCAAACCGATGGATTAGGTTACCTTTCACCTGCATCTGTTGTGTTCTTGTTCTCCCAATGTTCAGAGATCAACTGCAGGATTTATTGTTCTCATGAGATTTGTGTCTATAACTCTACAGAGTTTTGCGTGTGTGGATGTGTGTGTACAAATTCACGGCAAAAACAAAAAGCTGCCTGTGATCAGTCCCTGTTTAGGAAGAATGCAGCTGCGTCTGTATATTATTATTCCCTTTTCTGAAGAATTAGAGGGTTTACGTGCTTTGTGCCACAGTTTGATTATAAAACACTGAGGAAACATGTTCACTCTATTCAAATCCAAGAAGCACTAAAGTTTATACTGCTTAAATCACTTCTAAATCTGAACTATTTGGATCTCTGAATTTTATGATAATATTAACAGAGCTTCTGGTGAATCCCATTAATTTTTTTTGTATTGTTTAATTTTACATGAGTAAATATAATTACTCCTTTTGTCAGAAGTTCTAATACCAATTTATAATTCATGGAGTTAATTATGTTAACGAGGAGGTAATCATTTCTCAGCTCTCTCCCCTGTAATTTTAAAGGATTTTGATTTTTTCCCTCTCTCATTCTCACCTCTCCTTTTACAATTTCTCTTCCAGCCATGAAGTGGGAGCATACACAATTCATCTGTGATATAATTATTTACCATGGCAACAGTTTGTGAATGGGATTGTGAAGTTGCAAATAACTAAAAAGAAGCTTAAGTAGAACAGGCTGAAAAAATTATCCTTTTCAAAACAAGTGAAGAGTCCTTTGAGGTCAGGAAAGCTTTTGTCACTCCAATATGTTAAAACAGGAGGAGGTGAAAGGCATAGTTTTGGGGCTTCTTTTTCCTCCTTTGCCAAAACCTTTGGTAAAATCTGATGAAAAAATGAAGATAAGTACTTTGCATGTGTTTGTGCATGTGCAAATTTGTTTTGGGAAGTGCCTGTGTGACTGACAACGAAGAACATTTGAACAGACTTGCAATGACAAACACTGAATCTGACAGTGCCCAGCAAGAATGAGAAAAGTTTTGAAAAATCAAATATTGAAAAATGATGGAAAAGAGAGTCATACTTGTGGTGGTTGATTTTTCTTGCTGCATTTCTGAGATGAACAGACAGCTCAAATCCATACTGATATGCAAGACCCCCTAATTTTAGAGTCTTAGCAGAAGATAGACAAAATCTATTGAAAACTACTGCCATAATCTTTGTATTTTGCTTGAGGCCGCTGTTGACAAATCTTTCCCTACAACCCATCCTATTCAATCACCTATTGAGTATTTTAGTACTGCTGCTTCAGAATCAAAGAACTCTATTGATGTTCTTCAAAGGCACACTGAGCTGCATATGAAAAGAAAACAATAACAACAAAAACTCATCCAGATGCACCACGATTTACAGTTTACCCACCTGGGAGTAGAGTTAGGTGCCATATTTATCCTAACTCACAGCCATAATGATTTAAGAATCAAAATATTTCAGAGGAATAGATAAAAAGCCATCAATAGAACTCATTGAATGTTAATTAATCTGGGAACACTTTGAAAAGTCTGCTGCCCAGCTGGTGGCATGAAGGGGGATTTTGTAAGATGTATGTCCAGCTTCCTTTACAAGTCAGTCCTGATCTGCCTCTGTCCTGGAGAAGTGTCCCACTTCCCGTGACAGGTAAGCTGAGTCCCAAACAATAAAAGTCTTTTCATTGACACCAGTGGAGCTAGGAGCACAGCCAGTGAATTAATATGGAAAGAAGTTTGCATGGAAAAACACTGATTTTCTCTGCAAATCATGAAAGATGGGATTTTTATGACAACTAATTATGTTTTCTTAAACGATACTACTCAATAGAAGCCTTGCAGAACCTTCTTGGGGTACAGAACAGAAGCAAAGGAAAAAGAACATTGGTTCTAACTGCCCTGTCTGCTCTGAAAACATCTGGAAACAATCCTGAACAACCTCAAACAGAGGAAAAACATATCATCACCTGGTGATATGGAGCATGTGATGCTTGGTTTCCCACAGTTTTGTGGCATGTTGTTGGGCTTTCTGACAAGAGATGAGCTCTGACTGAAGATTTTCCTGAACATGAGACATTAATAAAATTTGGATCTCAGGACTGATTTTCTCATTTCTCCTAACAGGTGAATTTGCATGGTTGCTACTCCCTTAAATTGTCAAAGGGTGAATTCTGACTTCCATTATTATCCTATTTTCCAAAAGCTAGGACCTGAATATTTTGTCATCACTACTACTAGGTAGTTGAAAAGAGATTATTAAGAGGTGGATAAGTAGACAGATATGCATTTATAAAAAAATTATCATTTAAACTTGAATTGTATCTTTTTTTTCTTTTTTGATTGTGTGGGGTGTTTCTTTATTTTGTTTTGTTTTGTTTTCTTTTAACAACAGAATTCCTTATTTTTTCTTGAGGTGTCACCCAAGTCTGACATAAAATCTGGGATTTGTTTAATCTGTGTCCGTGGCAAATTTAGGGACCTGTGTTTCCCCCTTCATGGATTGGAGTGGAATTAATTACACACTGGAAGAGGCAGTTTTCCAGATTCCTGTAAGTAGGGCTTAGCAGTCAGATTTACAGCTGTGTTTAGGTTGTAAAGGTGCAGGGAGGCACCTAACAGGATTTACAAAAATACACAACCACTTTTGGACAGAAAATACAATCGTGAACCTAACTCTTCTAATTGCATTTCTAGATCAACTTCAGGTGTTTATTTACATGTTTTGATGCATTGTAGGAAAAAAAACAACCTTCTATTTCTACCAGTGTAATATTCTTGGGTTTCAAGCAATAATCTGAGCTCAATGAACTACATTTTTTGTGTGGGGGGGTAGAAGGTGCCTTTTGCATGAATCTTAAAAGGTGTCTGCGTACTGTTGGGCACAAAATTTTATAAGTATGTACTGATATTTATTTATACTCATGGAACAGACACTAGAAAAACAAGAAATCAATTACTTCTAAGAAGTTTCCATGCAAAAAAAAAAAAAAGGAAAAAGAAATGCCTTCCAAGACAGAAGAAAATGTCCTGCTAACTTATTGCTTTGTGCCTCAGATTATATTGATTTTGGTAATTCACTGTTCTGTGAGTGGACAAACTAGCTTCATTATAAAAGAAGAATGTGCATGTGTGTTCATGAGTCTTGCAGACTCAGTGTCAGAGGAAATGTGAAAGTTTATAAGGCTTTCAACAGTTTCCTGCAAAACTATCCACCGGAAGAAATGACAGCACAGTTCCAGCTGAGGAAAAGAGATGAAGCATTCAAATGTCACTATCAATACTGATTTAATTGCTGTATGTATAGGAGAAAAAAGAACAAGCCTCTACTGACACAGCAGTGAAAACTTGCCTTGGAAAGGCCACCTCACTGCCATTAAAAAAAAAAAAAAGAAAAAAAGGAAAAATGTTTTTCCATGGCTTGTAGTTCTTTTCCAGGGACCAGGACATCAGACATAGTTTTTCAAACACCTGGACAATGCTTTTTCATTTCTTTTTCTAAACATATCAGATTTATATTGCAAAGCAATGCAAATTTTAGGATGGGAAGGAAAGGTTCCCTAAAGATAAAGGTTCTTTATCTTGAAGTTAATGAGAAAAGTAATAATAAGAAAAATTTTCTTCCAGAGCACAAGGCACGAGGGAAGATCTTGAGAAGTGCTTATGTGATGTATTTCTTGTTCAGTCACAACAAGAAAACTGATATTATGAGTTTCATTTTTTGTTCACTGATCTCAGAAAGAGGGAAAGAGGGAGGTTTTGGTACTTGTAGTGCTCAAGAGATATTTATAGTCTTCATGGGCCTTCACACCTATTTGAGCTGTTTTTTTTTTATAAATATTGGGGCCAAGAGAAAAGTTTTTCATCATTTCTTCTTTTTCATTGATTTGGAACTTCCATGTATTGGGGCTAATGCTTTTACAAGCATCACAAGGATATTGTATATTAAAAGTAAGCTTCTTTTCATGGTGGCTTCTCTAATGAGTCATTTCTCCTTCCTTTATTTCTCATTTCACTCACTCGAGTGTTATAAAGGGATCAAATCTACCTCTGTGGATGTTTCTAGGATTTCAGTCTGCTCTTTAAGTTCAGTATTTCCTGCTCTTTAATGTGTATTGCCCATCATTACAAGCTTTGAAACATACAGCACTGGTGGAGCATTGCCTTAACTAGCGGATGTGGAAAGCTCTAGTAAAGAAAAAACATTCATTATTGACCACTTAAACAAATGTGAATTTTCCTTCCAGAGGTGTTAAGTTCCAGATTTTAATATAGGTCAAACACAATACAACACAAGAAACATCAAGGCTCATCAATTTCTACTATCTTTTCTGACTCATGGTTTCAAACATTTGAACAGGCTTTTGTTGTGATGGAGAAAATTTTCCTAACCTGTCCCAGTATTTCATACAAGTGGCTTGGGCCAAAGCTCTTTCCTTCTCAAACCTTGCAAATTCACAGATGCAAAGATGGGTAACATGTGGCACGTAAAGTGTTAATCATATGTGTTCCTCACAATAAATTTTCTTTTATATCATATAATAGATAGATGAGAGATAGCTAGCTAGCTAGCTAGCTAGATAGATATGCAGAACCCATCACACAATGGAAATAACCCCAAATGCAATAACACACCAGGTCTTAAAGTAAAGTTTAAATACATTTCTTTGCCTTGGCTGTTTGCTTAAGTGAATTTGACCTTCCCTTCCCTCTGTCTAAAATCTTCCTGTTATTCTTGTTGTTATAGATTGTGGCATCTGTGTAGCATTTTCCTTTTCCTTATATCATGGCAACAAGGAATTTAACAATCGATGGGTAACACAAAAATGTCCTTTCTTTAGTTGCAGTGGATTTTTGAAAAGCATGTTGACATAAAATTTCTTCCTTCCCACCTTTACAGACCATTTTTATTAAAAAGAAAAACAAAAAACCCCAAAGATTTGACTGCTGCAGTAATCATTAAAGACGGAAAAAAAAGTTTACTCTCCTTTAATTTGCAACCAGTGATGAACAATAAATCCTACTAACCTTTCTCTTCAAAAGGCAAAATAAAATCCAAATACTGTAGCCTCCAAATAATTATCAGGAGTCTGGCTGTACTGTCAGGGAGCAATATACAAGATTCAATTTTAACTAGAGATTACAGCCCAACAACCTTGTAGCCCTGAATGTCAGTCATGTCACCTTCTCCTGTCAGGAAGTGTGTCAGGACTTGCTGTCACACTTATATGGGAAGGGTGAGGTAGAGGCATTTATTACCTCACCAGAGGTAGTGTATCCTATATTCAAATGACTCGGGGAAAAAATGTCAGATGTTCCCTGGCCCACTCCTCCCTCTACCTTCCAAGGCAAAACAGGCAGACCTGTTTTGGTTCATCCAACGGGATGTTCCCTGTTGCAGCCCTTCTCCTCCAGGCCACCATATTCACACCCAGCACGGTGACAAGGGGTTCGCTCTGCACCTCATACCAGGGCATGATGAGCTGAACATTCCAGGTGACATTTTATGATGCCTGAATCTCATGGATCATCTTCCCTTGTTTTTGAGTGAAATACAAAAACAGTTCAGTATTTTCTTGGAGTTTGTGGTGCTGTATAGTTCACAGGGGTGACCTCTGCTTATTGTTTTTCATGTTGACACTTTAAGCAACGATTCCTGATCAGTCCCCTACAGGAAGCTCTGACAGTGTGGTGTTTCTCAGTGCCAGCGTGTGGGCTCACAGATCCCAGTGCAAGGCCATTTGCATGAGAGCAGGGGAAAAGCCTGGGCTTCTGCAGCTCATAATCAAACTGCTGCTATAGGACAGGAAGGATTTCATTTCCTAGAGCTGTCCATCAGCTCCCTTTCTCTGGGAAAGGGAAAGGGAAGGGAAAAGGGGAAGGGGAAAAGGGGGAAGGGAAAGAGAAAAGGGACAAGGACAAGGGACAGAGAAGGGAAGGTTTGGGAAGGTTTGGGAAGGGAAGGTTTGGGAAGAGAAGAGAAGAGAAGAGAAGAGAAGAGAAGAGAAGAGAAGAGAAGAGAAGAGAAGAGAAGAGAAGAGAAGAGAAGAGAAGAGAAGAGAAGAGAA
>VXAZ01003157.1:177059-207139 GCA_013399875.1 Gymnorhina tibicen
AAGAAAAGAAAAGAAAAGAAAAGAAAAGAAAAGAAAAGAAAAGAAAAGAAAAGAAAAGAAAAGAAAAGAAAAGAAAAAGAAAAAGTTATAGCTTCTAAGGAAGAGTTGGAATTTTTTACTTTATTCATTCTTAATTGTCAGCATGATTGGAAGTAGCTAATTGTTTTACATCTTAAGATATTGCTCTTCCAAGAGCTAGTTCACCGTATGCAACTGTTTAAAGCATTTGAATATGCTTTCTGTGTGCACGGCTTTCTGCTTCAGTGTCCTCCCTTGGCTGCCTTTTCCTAGCCTCATTCTTTAATGCAAAGGATATTTGCAATGAAAATGGGATCTCTGTTTCTTAACAGTTCATCTGCTCCTGCTGCTCATTTCCCCACCTGAAGTCACAATCCTCCACTTGTGACCCTACCGCAGGTTGCTGTGGTGAGAGGATTATGTCGTTGCAAATAGAGGTTTATAACTTCAGGAAGAGAATGAGCAGCCAGAGCAGATGGACTCCTTTGAAATGAAGATCCTGTCTTCATGCAAATGCTGTGAATGATAAAAGGACGAGAGGGAGAAGTGGCAGAAATTACACAAGCAGGATTGTTTCTAAATACAGAGCCCAATTATTTGTTGTCCCATTCCATGTCTGGAGCAGGGTTAATAGGAGAGACCCTGTAAGTCCTCGGGTGGTTCGGAGAAGTGATCAGCATTTGCACACATTTTAAAGTAACCTTCAGACAACTCTGATACGTCCCTTAGTACTGCTGGTGTCTGCCTGCTATTTTGGGTGATACCAGATTTAAATCAGGGTAGTCTATTGAAAGGAAAATAGCACAAGTCTTTATAGCTTGAAATAAGGGCCAATTACCACAATCAGGAACTGTAATTAACTCACATACTTTGTGGCTCAGGCTCACAGAGGGATGCTAGGCAGTGAGTTGCACTGGCAGTGAGGACCATTCCAGGAGAACTGGAGGGCAAGTTCCTCAGAAATGGGTAGACTTTCTGGTGAAGCAGTTTTCTAAGCCATGTTTCTCTGATGCCATGGGTATTTTGCTTTAAAGGTTTGCAGCGCCACTCAGCTTGATGCAGATGCCTGATGCAGGGCAACTCCTCCTCGTTCAGTTGTGTCCAAGAAGTTGCATTAGCACAACTCTGAGCCTGAGTTATAAATTCCATCTCTTCAGTAGCTGAAGCAGCAAAGATTGCTTCCAGTTATAGTCAGCTCTGGTGCCTGAATTTGCATCCCCTGTGCCATGCTCATTGTGTGAATATGCCTAGAGACATACTTTTAACCCAGTGTACTGCCTAATTATGCATTTGAGAATGAAGTAGCCTTCATCTGTTTAATAAGCCATTAGATCCAGAACATTCTTTAGCTTTGCTGGGGACAGTGATCGCCAAATTCAGGGGCTGTTTGTTACTACAGACCTGCAACCATCAATTCTCCTGAACTATTTAAGGCACACAAAAACACTGTTATTGACACTTGGAGCAAAAATCTATGCTTTCTTATCTCCCAGCATGTGAGACCTAACAGGTTATCAGTGAAGAGGCATTAAATTGTTCTGCAGTTGGAGACTGGACATGCCACAGTGTTCTATTGTTTGGACACAGATCCACAGGCTTTCCTAGAGATCCATGGCTCCATAGAAGCCAGACCTTAGTGGCAAGTTGCCTGGCTGTGTCAACACATGGGAACATGGAGCAAGCAGTGCAGACCTGTGACACTGTTCCCATTGCTGTAACATGTGACATGTGAGCCAGGAGCCAGACAGTGAGTCTTCTTTTTGAAGTGTTTGCCTGAGCATACGTCATTTTTCATCTGGTTCAAACTCAAAAGAGTGAGCTGGTAGTAAGTTTTGGAGACAAAGAAATAGAGAATTATCTGCTCTGCAGCCACATAAGAAATCAGTTGGGGATAAGTCAGATAATTGAACTACAGTTTTACTCAATCACTGCTTCACTGTCTCTTTACCTTGTCTTCTATTGCCTTCACATCTGGTTTTCTGCAGAAAGCTGATCGAAAAAATATCATTGATTGATAAAATAAAAATAATGGTGAAATGAGATTGTTGGTTTATAGAAGCTTGCAGTGCAATGTTAACCTGACAAAGAGATAACTGCCATGTATGCATCACACACATGTAATAATTTTATATGTGTGTTCAATCTGATTCCTTGGAAAACTTTTTATTTTTTTAATTTCTTGATTTCACCTCTTCAATGGAGGCATTTAAGCAACTTACATTACGTGGATGATTTTGCAGGTACTCAAAGGGATCCTGGGAAAGACAAACTCTTGATTTATGGAGAAGCTAAGCTGTAAGCTAAGTGCATTGTTTACAAGAGGGACTGACTGTTCATCTTTTAAAAAACTTTAACATGTTAGCATCTTTAAAATTAATCTCTAAACATCTATCCTTCCTCAATTTGTGAGTCAGTTTCTTGGACAGGGACAGATTTCTGGGGGGAAGCTGGGCTAGGAGTGAGCCACAGGAGCACCTTTCTCATCCGTCCATGGCACAGAAACGTGGTATCAATCTAATAAATAAATAAATAAATGCAGAAATAAATACAAATATATATAAATAAATCCATACTAAATGCAACCCTGGTGGGAAAAATTGAAGCAGAAACTCTGAAAATAGCACCAAGAGGGAGAATGTCAAAAAGCTTTGGACAAAACTTTCAGACAGACATAGCTTCCACTGCTGAGTGGTACGATGTGTCAGTATGCGTGACACTATCATTGGATACATCAAAGAGTGCGTTAGAAACATCCCTGCTACAAAAGGGAACACCGGTTGTGCATCCCTGAAAAGCAGTGGCATTGACACAAAAGAGCTTGTCAGAGATAGCAAAGGGAAATGCCAGCAACAGTTTTGCACATATAATGATTCCATCAGTACTTTGGAGAGACGGGCAATAAAAATGATCAGGGTAGTGCTGGTCACATCATTTTATGCAGAGAACATTCACTATGAATTTAGCTTCTTTTATTCCTTAAAAACACCTTGCAAACTGCTGACTGATACGGGGCAATCATTACTCATTGAGCTGATGGCTGGGAAGGTCCATGAAGTCAACCAACCTGACCTCAAAAGAGTAATGGATTATTATAACAGTATCCAGTGGCCTTACCCAAGCTCAGACCCTCGCTGGACTCCATACATGGAAGAACAGTTGTTGGGCCAATTAATTTATAATCAAACTGAATAAAATGTGAGAGATTAAATAGTCATGGTGTTAGAGTAGAGAAGTAGCAGAGGTTAGCCAAGAAGCCAGGTTTTCTGACTTGAAGGCTAGTATCTTTGGGAGTCTTTTACCTCTTTATATTGTCTTCATTATTTGAAGATACCCATCACTGAATTCTGGCATAATGTTTCTGCTGATTATTAAAGAGATATTTAACAGAGGTTTTGTTTTGGTTTGGAGGGGATATTTTGTTCCTTCTTTTTTTTTTTTTTGACAATTATTTTTGTTTTCTTCTAGAAGACTGAAAAAAGGTTTTAAAAGGTGGGTGTGTGTTCTAGCAGATGCTAGGGAACAAAGAGACAGAACTCTTTCTACAAACATATTCCTGCTTCTTAAAATGTACCTTTCAAATCTACGCTGTTCAAACAAAAGAGGGAAAAGAATAAAATGTTGCATTTTTGCACTAAAGATGTCTCAGTGAAAAGTAAGTGTTGCTTCCCAGCACAGTGCCTCAAACGATTCTTCCTTCTCAGGATCTCTTTGTAGATGAAATGACAATTTTAAAGAATTTCGAGTAAAACAGAAAAAAAAAAAGCTGCTGGATAGTTCAGACCAACTTAATACAGCTGCGTGCATAACTGATTAAAACTTAGGCATTTTTAGCAATAGAAGATAGATAATATAGAAGACGTTCCTGATAAGCATTTGTGTGTATTAAAACAGTTTTGGCAATATCACTGGAAGTAAATTTTTTGAAGAGGTGTTTGGACTCTTTTTCAGTGACCACTAAGGCTCGCAAATAGTTGTCTACCCTTCTGTTAAACCAATCACAGGTGATTTCAATTGGATTTTAGAAAGAAACTTCAGCCGTATCAGCACATATTGAGTCAAAATTTGCCAATATGAAGTCTGACTAGAGATTTTCAATGTCTAAAGTTTGAAAACACCAAAAGGAGGAGCTATAATTAGAATGATGGTCTGACAACAGTAAATCATCATAGCAAAGAAATGGAAAATTGTAGTGAGATGTTAGGAAGAAGATCCTTATTATCTAGGCCTATTAGGCTTGAAATAGTTTCTCAGGGAAGTTGTGAAAGTCCCCTAATTTGAGTCTGCTGGGGAGAACACAGAGCAAAATTTAAAGCAGTATCCCATAATATAGCATGCCATCTATCATACACATGGAAACATTTCTTAAAAAAGGTAGTTGTGAAGTGTCATTTCAGGTGTAGTCTACACAAAAATAAAAAATACACAGGAAATATGGGAATGAAGCAAACAAACTAAGGGATCCATAAAAGTTAAGAAGTTTTTAGCTGATTTTTAAGAAAATATTTTACAAATGCAACCAGGAAGGAGATGATCCATTTTCTAAGTAAGGCAACATATTTACCCTTTCTGTAACAGATTGTTAGGATCCTACTTGAGCAAAACTGGCTACTTAGCCACATAATCCAGGTTCATTTTAAATCAGATCTTTTGCTTTGTGCCTGGAATGGTGTAAGCATACATGCAAGAAAAAAATACAAAAAACGTGCAGCAAAATAACTTCAAAGATTTGAGCAATGCAGCAATCTCTGGTAGATACTGGAGTATTTTTCAAATAATACAGAATTTTTTTGACATATGGCCGACTACATTTCATAATTATTTTTTGTTGTCCTTTCCTTTTTTTTTTAAATGTTAATAATTACTTATCCACTCAGCTTCCTCAGACTTACCAGGGTGCCTTTTCAAGACCAGATTCCACAGAAATATCCAAGCATGACACCTAAATCCTGTCACACTCAATGACTTTGAATCTGATTTCTCAAAAGGCGTTGGTTTCTTCATTGAATCAAGAAGAATAGCATTTGTTTTCTGCTAATGCTTTGGTGTTTTTCCCCAGATGTTTAATTTCTTGCTCTTATCTGTCCAGATAAGAGTCCTTGACCCATAGTTTCCACCTTCCTAGGTATCCATCAGGCAAGGATGTCCAGTAATGCCATATTAGCCCACTGATGTCATATTAGCACCAAATTTGGCTCCTTTACTTTTCATTTTTGTTTCTTAACAGAAATTTCCACACATAGGTGATATTTCTTTCCATTACAAACTGGATTGTTCTTATTGGAGTAACAAAAGTTCAGTGTTCTGGTTTTCTATTTACCCCTGGGAGAGTCAGAAGATTATTCAAAAAGGATCCCTTATATGGTAAGAAAAACAGATTAGTGACATGAGCTTTGATTTGGTGACACTGGGAGCGATAGCTGTCCTGGAAAAAAAACCCCAAAACTTAAAAGCCAGCAAATAGAACATTGTTTAAAACTAGTATTTGGATACCATCCATAATGGCTGAAGTGAACTTCAGATTTTGCTGGTGCAGAGCTGGAGTCAGAGGGAAAGTTATGATCCTTGAGCTGAAGAACTTCATTTCCCATTTCTAAAGTATGGAATAAAGTCCTATTCTCATCTTCTTTATCATCCCCTAAACCTGAGAAACGTTCCAATATTGAAAAGCATCATCACAGAGGAAAAAAATCCCACCTCATCTTCTGTTGGAGCTGATACTTCAGACCACTGCTGCCTAACCTCAATTCCATTTTTTATCACAGTAGAAAATGGAGCCAGATGGGAATGATAAAACTGCCTGTGCATTCACTTCATTAAAAGCTGCAAGCTGCACTGAAAGGGATGCATATTTCTCTGTGCTCTGAGACATAATGCAGGTTGGAAAGAGCTCACAAAACAATGTATGGCAATATAATATTGTCCAGGTACTGCACAAGACGATGCAATCTAGTATGTGTGTGCATGAGTGTGTATGTGTGGAGGGAGCATAAGCATAGTCACATCAAGTATTTTTTCCATCCCTGCTATGACGGGAATTTTGCTTGGCAGAAGTACCATAAAAAATGGTGGATGAAAAGAAAAAAATAAATTAAATTATGTTTCTTTTTCTTGTTGACTCTATTTCCTTGATTTCAAACCTGGTTGAATTTTACCTAGCACTGACACATGATTTGAGGAGCTCAGTTGTGCCTTTCTAGAGTTGTCTTCTGTCCTACCTTCCGAAGGATGCTGGAACAAAAGGGGTCCAGAGGATCTCCATCCACCCTGACAAAGATAAGAGAAGGAAGGGACTGCTTATTTAGTATTTAAAAAGCAAAGGCTATAGTTACCACTTCAGCAAAAAGAAATTGATCACCAATAGTGAGAAAACATTGTTTAGCCACAGCACACAGACCTTGAGGGATTTATGAGCAGCTCCAAGCTCACCTCTTGACTTCAGTTGGAGACTGGGGCACGTGTCTGAGTACCAGGATCTGACTGGTAATGTCCTGTGCAAATGAATTTAGAGATTTTCTCAGCTTGTATTCATATTCTACAAAAGGTAAATATCCCCCAATTACACCTACTTGGAGCTGAATTATTGACTTCAGCTTTGAAGTGCAAATGAGCTGAATGAAAACATAGACTGCAACATAGGAGCTATTCCTACTAGCTGATTTATAGTGCATTAACTGCCTAGTAAGGAAAGCCTTCTATTGCTATGGATTTGTAATCCCCCTGTCCAATTATCCTGAAGATGAAGGCAAAATGCCATCCAGTGTATGAGACAATCAATAGTGGTCATTTCTTAAAATTCTTTACTTCTCTTTCTTTCCAGCAATCCAGGTTACAGGGTCTTCCATAATTTGCTCTTTCATGGTTTATCAGCCCTGCTGTTTCTAAGAGCCAGACTTAGGGACTACAGTTATGAAAATAAACTGCTATAAACAGCCCTCCAGTAGGTTAAAACTATCAGCATTTATGGTGAATGGAAACTCCTTTAGAAACTTCTAATCACCATTGTCTGTCTGTCTAAAACTGGTCTCTGACTAAATAAATACATCAGGAAGTGGAAAAAATAAAATATATTTTTATGACTTTTTTTATTAAATAAATAAATATATACATACGTGAAGTCATACAATATGAAAAATTCAAGCACTCAATTCTCCTATTACCATTTGCTAAAGGGCATTATATCTTCATGCAGTACTATTTCCAAACTCTCATATGAAACAGAAGAAGAGCCCTCTCATTTTGCCAAGGCATCACATCCACTTGTTCAGTCTTCTATTTTCAGGCATTTATTTTAATCAGTGGAAAACTTCTCAGCCTCACTGGTTCTGTATTACAATATAAACCCTTTTGCTGCTTCCTAGAACTTCCAACAGGAGCACAGAGCTCACTTTATTTGAAAAATCATGTTTAGTTCAAGAAAATACTGGCTTATAGCACATTCAGTTTATTTGCTGCATTTGTGTTCATTGTTTCTACCCATCTATACCTGATAAACAAGCCATTTCTTTCACTTTGGAGACAGCTAAATAAAGATACAAAAATTGAGGTCCATGCCATAGGTGTAATTGGAGGAAGCAGCCCCCAGCATTTACAACCAGTGGAAATCAAGTTATTACAGTCATTGCAATGCAGGATGAGAACAGAGAATTGTAGAATGGTTTGGGTTTGAAGGACCTTAGACTTAATCTAGTTTCACTCTCACCACCCTGCCATGGACAGGGAAGATCTCTCTCATCTTCAAGTGCATATATAAATTTTGGCAACTCTATATGCTATTCGCTCCATAAATTGCTAGTTTAACTTTAAAAACAAAGACAGGGAAGAATGACTGCCTGCAATGCTGATATCTAGCATATACCTGTCTGAAATAAGACTAAAAATAATTCCAGTCTTTCTATCAAAAGGAAGGCAGCAAGTAACTAAAGAGTCACAATGAGCAATAAGGCATTTTTTAGGAATCAATGTCAATGTCACGATTGGACAATCAGCTTCCAAGGAGTTTCGGCCTTTTAAAAATGTCAAATATGTGTTCTGGAGTGACTTGGGATCTTAAAATGGTCATAACATTTATTATTTAAATTCAAATAGATAAGATCACAATGGTATCTGGAAACAGAAATATTGTACATAATTTTGGGCCAAAATGACAGTTGCTATGATATTTTCCCGTGAGGTAAATGATCAGTTTGGTGGAACTTAGATAAATCAGTGTTCAAAACTGTATTAAATTCCAGCTGTCTTTGTTCTGTATGGGCATGTCTACAGTTATTATAGACTATGAAGTAAGGAGAATGCCCTGATTGACAGAATAACATTTTCCATCACTGGGTTTTTGCTATTCTAGCAATCAAGGTACATGTATTGTTGTCTCTATAATATGGAAGATTTTCAAATTTATTAACAATTTTCAATCAAAAAGGTAATTTATGAACTAAGGAAGGATCTACTTTATTGATTAAACCCCAGAATAGTTGTGGCTATTTAGCCAAGGTCATCCAGGAGATCTGGATGTGTTCAAGGCATTAGATTCTGTTGTCAGACTCCTTCTTATGGACGCTGATATGTATATAGTGTTGCCTGAGAATCACAGGGCTACCTGAAATTCAATTTTAGTAAGTGATCCTTGCATTTTCTTGGGAAATGCACCATTCTGTTTGGGCTCAGTCCAGAACAAATTATGTAGGTAACATGGAAACACGGTTATCCCATTTCCAGGAGAATTTTTATCTGCACTACTCTATAAAGCTTTTGCCTAACTTCAAAGTTCAGATGTTACTTTGTAAAGGCAGAATTAATTTTCTTGATTGCTAATCCATCACCACTAAGTATGATGCATATGGTATCAAACATAGGTATTTCTGCTATCATTAATTGTGGCACATTGTCACAACCGATAAGGAAATGCAATATGAGAACAAGAAAACAGTCGCTGGATTTGGCAGCTTACCCTTGTTTTCCTAGTCACCATGGCAGGTACCAACCGAAACCCTTAACTCAGGACGGTGACTGTGTGAATAAACGAGGAAAAGAAACTCAGGACTTGGAGAGCATCAATCATTCAGCTGTGTTGTCTCACACTCTGTTTGCAGTGCTGTTGTTCAGTGAAAGATAAAGATGAATAGGTCTGAAGAAGGAGGGGTGTCTGTAAAATATCCTAATGCTCAGGAGCAAAGGCATAACTTTTGGCCCTGAGACATTTGCTAGAGAAAAGGGGAGGCAGTGACACAGAGGGTGAGAGAAGGAAATTAACATGTGCTAGATAAAAGAGAAATCAAATAAAGAACTGTGGTTTAAATGGCAGGTAAAGTACAGCTGAAGTGATAAGTATCATATGACAGACAGGAAAGGAAATTAACACAACGTTAAGTTAGCAGGGTAGAAAATATCTGGGTCCAAGCCCAACAGCAGGTAGAAATACTAAGGTCAGGAGGAAAAGAACGAGCTGTTCTTCAGAAAGTAAATCATAATGTGAAGTGCTAGGGAGATCTTTTGGAAAAAAAAATAACAACCCCAAACTTTTCTGTTTCAGTTTGTTTTATGGGGAGAGAATAGAATCCCTGAAATAGCTGTGAATTACAGATTAAATCATTTTATTATTAAATAAAAAAGTCAATGGAGATAGATCCTTTGAGATTGTATAGCTGTTCCCCAGAGTATCTCCATAATATGGCAAGCTCATATAAGCAGGGAGATAAGGAGGTGAATCCTGTATTTTAAAACCAGTAGAAGCTATTATTATTATCTTTGCTGACCCCCAGTGTAATGCAGACTTAGAACAGCACAATCATTTCTGCATTAGATGAAGAACAAGTGTTAAAAATTTTTGGACAGTGCTGCAGCCCACATTGCCCCACAGGGAGGGTCCCATTAATTCATCCAGCCATCTCAAAATGCTATTGAAATCTTCTCCAGCCCCTGGTTGGGAGACAAAAAACAAAACAAAAAACAAAACAAAACAAAACCCACAAAAAAACCCAAAAATAAAACCAAACCAAACCAAAACAAAAAGAGGTCTTCTGATTTACTGCTAAACTGTGAGATGAATGTTGCATCACTCAGTAGCACAATGTAGAATTTTAATGATTTTGCATTGCTATTGTTTTTACTATTAATGGAAGCTTAATCTTACAAAGCAGAATCTGGATTAGGTTACTTTCCTTTCTCCTGATTTTACTAGATGACAGGCCTCCTAAGGTTATGTTACGATTTAGAACTGAGACATGGAATTGCCTCCTGACTTACTATCAATTTAGGTATTTTTTAACTCTGTTTAGCTTTTTTCTTTTTTTTCTTTCCAAATGTGGTCTTATTAAATCAATTCATGACATTTCAGTAAAAACCAGGAATAGACCAGCAAAACTTGTTCCTATTCCACACTGAACTCTGTTCCACAGACCTGCACTCCTCAGCTCTAGATTTTGAAGGGGCAAATTGCAGGTCTCTGCACTGGTGTGTACACACTGGTGTGTCCAGAGTGTATTCCCCACTCTCCTCATAGGACCTCTGCTTCTTATTTCTCTGTTGGTTAACGCTAAACTATTTTCCTATCGCAAATCATTCATGCTCATCCTTCTGTAACTTTATGAATCTTCAGCTGCTTCATATATCTTAATTTAAGTGAGCTAAAAATAGGTGTTCTGGGATGAGGAAGCAAAATAGATGCTATAACAGTGCCACAATAATAATAATATAGTAATAAAGCAACCATCATAATAACAATAAACAGTGGTAATATTTTCACTATTTAAATGACACTTAATAGATACTGAATGACATAATAAACATAAGATACATTATACGATGCATTATATACTTTTTCTGACATATCTTTAGGCATTTTAAAATGTAAGCTGTTTAAATATATATATATGTGTGCATATATATGTATTAATATATAATACGTAAATATGTAAAAAAACAATCACATTCATAGAATCACAGAATGTTTTGGTTAGGGAGGGGCCTTTACGATCATTTAATTCCAGTCCTAACTAAGCTAGATCTACTTCACAGAAACAAAACCACACATTTAAATAACACTAAATTTATTCAAGTCACTTTTTAAAATCCAGCTTTATTTTCTGGATTTCTCACATATATTCTGAAGCAGATAAATATCTTTAGATCTTTTAGTAAGATCAGGAATATATCTAACATATGCATCATCATGAGATGCATTCTGCTCCACAGAGGAATTTGTTACTGAAGGAACCAAAGTTTTAGCTGGTTTTAAAAAGGAATGGTTTGCAATGATTAAGAGCAACACTGAAAAGTAATCAGGAAATCCCAAGCAAAGTGCATTTTCTTTATCAGGTTTTGCCTAAAGTTGGGCTAAGAGATGACCACAACAAAGGAGAAGGAGCCAGTAAAGGGTTTCTGTGCTACCTTGTGCAGCCAAGTTAATGTTGCTACACATAGCATGATGTACGTGTACTTTTGTATGCATTTAAATGAAGAGAGCAAAGGGGCTGCCACATCTTTAATCTGAATAAATCTCCAAGTGTGTGAAGGACTTGGCAAAGTGATAAACTCAGAATAAGACAGGGAAGCTGCTTCTGGGGTGAAATGACCAACAGCAATTTGAGGGCCTGGTCCTCCCTGAAATAGATGTGAGCCTTTTCATTCATTGACTTCTGCAGGTTTGGATCAAGCGAACAGCAGGGAAGCATAATTTGGCTAGGTGAACGTGCGGAAGGAATTCAGAGGGAAGGAATTCACTGAGCCTTACTGGCATGTGGCCATGTGCTCTGCAAGTGACCCCCCCCTACCCTGCCCTGGCTTTCACAAAAAGATGAATAGAAATGATCACGGGATGCCAAGGCCACAATTTTTGAATGACCCTGTAAAGCAACCCTTCCACCAGCCTCATGTGTCATGTACACGCAGCGGACAAAACGATGCAGATACACACCAAAACAGGCTTTTGTGTAAACTCAATATTATTATAGCATACAAAAAAAATGTAATGTGGAGCAAAGCACCATTTTTAATGCATACTAATTAAAGTGGGAAATTACCAAACATGAAATCACTTACCACTTCATTTACCATGTTACACTATAGATCTGGTAACCTTTATATTCAATAATAAAATCCGTGACTAATTCCTAAAATAAACTCTGAAAACAAAAGCAGTTATTTGCTGAAACCTAGCATATGCCAGAAAAGAACATTAATAGAAACAGTTTCCAAATTTTTTTGGAACATATCAAATCCTGTGAGCCTGATCCACGTCTGGTGTAAATTGGCATCTTCCTCGTGGCTTTAAATGAATTAATACCACTAGGAATTTGGCTTTTTGCACTCTATGCTTTTTTATTAATTTGTATGGGTTGTTTTCTGGGGTTTTTGTTCATTTCTTTTCTCTTTCTTCTTTTTTTTCAGGCAGAACACTGCTTCAAAACAAACATATTTAAATCTCTCAGAAAAGTCCACACATGAATGTTAATGTATTAAAATACAAAATATTTTATCTTTTCTTATATGCTACATGCATGAAAGAACAAGGGCCTGCTACAGGTCTTTCCAATTCCATGAAAGTCTATGCTAGATTATTTTCAAAGTTATGGGTGCATGAAAAGGGATTTTATAATTCTTCATCTCCTGAGTGAATTTGTCCCTCGTCTGTTGTACAAGGATTAAACTTCTTGTAAGCATTAAATGCTCTCCCCTTACTTCAACTGAAGAGTAAGGAGGATATTTTGATTCTGCTCAATCTGTTGTCTCACATCTCTCACCTCTGCTGTGCACAGAAGTCCCTTCCTTTCCCTTTGGGGTACCCATCAAAAACTGTCCCACTCCATCAGCAATACATTTCTTGAATTGCAAATAAATTCCAAGTGTGTTTGGCATAGAGTGGAAAGCACAAAGAAAATGACATAATAAGACAAATTGTAAACAAATGTGACAAGCTGAATAGAAAATGAGAAAAACAGGTGCAAAGCTGACATGGCCTTGCATGAATATTACTCACAGCAGAGCTGAGAAAATGTCTGATTCACCTTCTTTCCCCCCTCCTCCCCTCTTTTTGCATTCTTTTTTTCCCACCAGACCTGAAAGCTGTCTAGCTCACTTGTCAGCTAAGGTTGTGTCCAGTGTTTTTATGCTGCATAAACTTTGTTTTTCCTGAAGAAAAACAGGTTTTTAGATCCCACACATCAACAAAGCTGAGCAAAGTGTTACTGTGAGGAAAGAAAACAACTACTCTGCAGTGTTCTCCCAGCGTAATTTTGAACTATGTGCAGTTCCCTTATTCACCAAAACCAAGTATGTCCATTATCAGCCTGATAAGACACTACCAGGAGAAGGAGAGCCCTGGAAACTTAAAAGTATTTGTTGAATTTTCTTCTGCCTTATTGGGATAAAGTGTTCCTTGGTGGTTCTAGATTCTAACTCATCTCCTGTGGAGTTAAATGAGGGGATGTCCTGATGCTTTCCAGTTTAAAGGGATTTTTTTCCCATCAAGTGTTTCCTTCATCTTAAAGGACAGTCATCACAGGGCCTAAATTTTAATTGTGTAGTTACTGCTGGTGATAGCACTTTCATATATATTTAATTCTTCTACTGTCATCACTTCATGAAATACTTGATGGTCTCCTACTGCATCCTATTGTCTACATCAGTAAGGCAAATTATATATACACTACAAATAAGAACAATTTCAGAAATTTAGTACAGTTAAAAATGGAAGATGGAAAAGAGAAAGCTGAAGTAAGTTTTTGGCTGATTGACTCATTATGCAAGGGTTCTCTTCAGTCATTACTGATTTGCACATAGATGGAAAAGGGGGAAAGAATGAGGTTTGGGCATAAAGAGTTCTATAGAAACTACATAAAAAATATTCATAGACAAATTGCTACCCAAACTTTCATTTTGTAAATTTTCCAGGAATTTATTTTGGAAATTTGTGGCCTTATGAACATGTGTTTTGTGTATATTTTTAGAGTCTCAAGAGAGAAAGACTTGTGGCCATGTGCTCTGCAAGTGACCCCCCCCTACCCTGCCCTGGCTTTCACAAAAAGATGAATAGAAATGATCACGGGATGCCAAGGCCACAATTTTTGAATGACCCTGTAAAGCAACCCTTCCACCAGCCTCCCAATCTGTAAAGAGTTCACCTGGCAGCAGTATTCTGTGTCGAAACAAAAATCATTGACTAAAAATATTCTCATTTCAAAGGCCATTTTAAATAAGTGTATCATTCCATGCTGTGCTCGTACCATGCCTTGCACAATGACCAAGGCTTGTAATGGCAGCATTGCTATTATTAAATCATATTTTTTCTAACAACTTTCACACATTCATGTTCTGTTATCAGCATGTCTTGTGCTGAACCCTCCTAATTGCATCAGCTTTTGTGTGGAGACTAATCTTAGGAGTTAATATAGCTCACTTCTGGAGTCTAACAAACATTGTAAAAAATCCTATGTGAATTTCTGCCTGAATTAATTCTCTGACACTCAATTTTCTATGAACGTTCAAGACACTGAGTTTTCCTGCCAGAAATGTGTTTATCAAACACTTATTACTTCTGGCAGTAGTAGTTCTAAAGATGCAAATATTTTCAGTGAGATATGCTTGCTTTTTTACCCAGTCAAGAAGACTGTATTAATATTATGAAATTTGTCTGACCAATTGCAAATAAGTACCCTATTATAACAGCAGAAAAGAAAAAAAAAACAAAAAACAAACAACAACCTCCACAGACATACTAATAAGAAAAAAGTATCTCCACAGAAACACTAATGAAAAAAAAAAGGCAGAAAAGTCTGTTAGATAGCAAATAAACCTGAGAAGGCTGTGATCTGCTGGGAAGTAGAAGGAAGCTAATTTGTCAGCTAAATGATTTGTTGTGAATTGTACTGTTATCTCTGTTCAAGGGGAATGAGCCTCGATTCTGGAAGATGCTGAGCCAGTCCTGCCAGTTTCTAGACAGTCTCAGGTCCCATTGTGGGACAATATATATTTTTTTCACATACAGGCTGATTTTCATGAGATGTAGCATAATGTCCAAGAAAAGAAACCTGCTTTCCCTTCCCACCTCCACCATGGGTCTCCTCCGTGACCTTGGGCAGAACACTTATCCTCTCTGGACAGTAATTCCTCCATCTGAAAATTGGGCATGATACTATATTTTTAAAGCTCTTTCGGACCCAGGATGAAAAATGCTAGACGTTATGATTATTATTATATTTCATTGCTGACATCTATTACTGAGTATGTATTTCACAGTGACAGCTATCACAGTATGTATATTTCTATAATGACAACTATCACAGCACGTATATTTCTGGTATGACAACTACCATATTAGAGTGTGTCTATTTTTGGAATTAAAGCTATAACAGCACAAGTTGTTCTAAAACTATAGTGCTAATTGCCATACAGTTTTCACAAATAAATGGTGTGTTATTATATGTCATCAAATTGTACTTCTTGTTTCTTTATATATATATATATATATATAAAATATAGGTGTATATAATGTGTAATACGTATTCTATGTTGTTTGACATCCACCAAATTTCTCTATCCTAATAAAACATCCCGTGCAAAGCAATCTCTAACAACAATGTGGAGAAATGCATGTGCTATGCAAGACTTTTAATGGCTAACAATTCAGCATGGGAGTATCAATGAAATCTTTCACAGTATATTAGAGAGTTAAACATTGCAATCTGCTCTTCACACTGATATCCAGTATGTAAAGGAAATGCCAAGATCAGTCAAAATCTTAGCAGGTTGTTTTCCTTCTTGTTTTCTTGCCAAAATTTATATATAAGTATATATATATATATATTTAAGAATATTTATTATGTAGTCAGAAAAAGAAATCACATACTTGTAAAAGAAAAAAGGAATTGTTCTCTCCTCTCAGTGCAGTTCATGGGAGGATTATATACAGCTGACTGCTTAAAAGAATGCCTGCCTATTTTTCAAATTAAAAATTGGTTATAAGCTTTTATGTACTCTGAGTCATTTTAAAAAAATAAAAATGGGAATGTTTATTTAAAATGCTTAGATTTTTAAGATACATATTTCAACATCAGTTAGTAAGTCAATTGTCTTGATAACATGTCATGGGTTAGAACAGTTTGGAGTTTTAGTTAAGAAAAAAATTCCACCAGCCACGGAAGCGATGTTTTCTGCAAGGGGCTGTTGTAACTTCCTCCAGACCTGATAGAACTAATCATCAATTGGCTAATTTGAATATTGACAACTCTGTTAAGCCACTTAAGAAGCTGGACACGCCTCTGTAAAAAGCACATTTAAAGACGAACAAGGCCGGGAATCGCTCTCTTGCTCCCAGCCCTTGGACAGGTACCTGGGCTGCCCGCGGGGCCCGGGGCTCCATGCGGGCCGGGATAGCCTCCTCTCCGGTGCGGCTGCTGGCCGCCAGAGACCGTGTGACCAACAGGGACAGAGAAGTTCAAAAGCCGAGGCCTAGGTAGGATTAACCCTTTCTGCGCTGCAAGTTCCCCAGAAGAGATGAAACCTGCAGACATCAATCCTCTCCCAGGTCAGAGGAAAGGGAAGGGCAAAGGCACATGAATAGACACGGTGATAGTGACACCAAAGTCAGTGAAGAAGAAAGAGCTGAAATCCAGAGGGAGGAGATAGAGGAGATGCTTCAAACCTAACCTGAAAGCTGAAATTCTTTTGTAAAGCTATGGTGATGGGCTGTGATACATCAGAGAACCCCTTGTAATTTCGTAATAAGCATGGGGGTGGAGCATTCAAACTAGCCACAAACAAAGATGCCTGTGCTGAAATAAGCAAATGTTGAGGTAGCTGTGATCCACTGAAAAGCCTGAACAGAGAGAGATAGTGATGAAGTGAAGACCCTTGCTCCCAGGGAAGAAGAAGACCTCTGTTCCTAGAGATGAAGATGATCCCAGAGGTAGATGAAGAGAACTTTTGCTCTTGAACAGCTCATCCTTAAAATAGTACCTCATTGGCTAAGATTGAACCCTCGAAAACAGCTGTGGGGAAAGCTGCAAGTCGAGGGAAGGGACTTTTTCACATGTCAGCAGAAAACCACCCCGGGCGGCTGTTGTGCTGTGACATTGAAGCCACAAGAAGGCTGTTTCTTGTGGAGAAATCACTATGGCAAGGCAAGAGAGACTCCTCTCCCTAAGTGAATTGATGAAAGACTATTATAGAGGTGGTAAACTGACTGAAATAATCCCAAGTTTGTGTCTTTATGTTGTAAGTGGGAAGAGGGAGGAGGATGGGGAGAAGTGTTCTGATGGTTTAGTCTGACCCTTATTATTCCTTTTTCTTTTAGTTCTGTTAATAAACTTCTTTATATTCTTTGGAGTCTGCTTTGCATTTCCTCCTAATTCTGATCTCACAGAAGGTAAAAAATGCAAGCAAAAACACTACATAACATTTCATGTTTAAGACAGAGTAAACTCTCTCACAGGAGTGTGTCCTTGCATCATGGAAAAGCTCAGAGCTGAAGCTTATTCTGAACCCTGGTTACAGCTCAAGAAACATCTGCAATGTCCAAAATGCAGGTGGGAAAACTTCCCAATTTAACTAGAAATATTAGTAAAGTGAGGCTGAAGTTCCAGTTTTCTCGAGCTCCTAAAATGAGATTAAAGAGTCAGATAAAAAGAAAAGCAACCAAAAACCAATTAAATTCATAATTTGTTCTTTTCTAGCTTGAAAAAACTTTAGTTCTCTGAAAGCATGAAAAAGTATGTAACTTTTTCATCTTCATTTAATTCACTCAGTTTAAAACATTGGTTCTTTGGCCTTTCAGTTTCGTAGAGAAAACTGGTTTAATGTCAAGGGCTTTCAAAAGGGAAGTTCTTTCAGTCACTTAAGCTACTAAGGTCAGTTCCTTTAGCTTCAGTATGTGTAAAATCTCCTTGCAAACTATGATATTAATTACTAGCCACTTGATAGTTAATTTTTCCCCGTGACCTCCATTGTCTGAGGTAGAAATACTCCAATGCAATTTGACCTCACATCCAAGCAAGTGCTGTGGGAGGATGGAAGTTTGCCAGCTTGCCTGCTGAAGTTTACACACATCTATGGTTATCACCTCTTTGTGAGCCTGAAAACCAGCTCGTTACCTCTATTAAACATCTGGATTCCTACTTTTGATAGCAGTGTGGGACCAGGTTATCTGCTCACACTTCTGCCTGTTGATTCACTGCTGGTCATATGGCACCAGCATCACCTGGGGTTGTGTTCCTGTGGTGTTCACAATTTTATGCTCCCAGCACTGCCTCTTTAATATGGAAACTAATGTAATTAACCAAAATACAGCCTTCTGCTTACAGACATGGAAAAAAAAAAGGTAAAAGTTGGCTGAATTTTGAAGAGTAGTATTACCCTCTGTTGTACCCATATGAAAAAACATGTTTTACCCAAGTCACAGTCTTGTACTTATTAGTATTAGTTCCAGAACCACTGCTAAATCAAGTATTTTGAGATGCTAGTCCATGAATAATAATGCCAGAGAAGTACAATAATTAATAGAACATGAGGATATTCCCTAAAGAGCATGAGTGGCATTGCAAGAGGTATGCATTCCTGTCCTCTGAAATTTGTCTGCTATGGCCTCTTGAACTTTGATTTTGAAAGGTGGGGAAGAGGTGAAATGAATTACACTTCATTAGCAACGTCGAGTAAGATGGAGGCCCCTCTTCTCTGGAGAAACAGCCTTTAATTGTTAAATTCCCAGAATTCCCCCACGCACATCAAGCTGGATTCACTCTCATGCTCTGACTGAGCGCAGGTGATGGTTTTCATTAGCCATTCTTTCTCTTGACCCTGATGTCATCACTGTTATTGTTATTTATTAATTTAAAGTGCCTCATTCTCCCCTGGATTGCAGGCATTTCACGCAAAACTCATATCCACTAAGTAAATATTAGCATAATGGTAACAAAACAAACTTTTCAAGAATGTTTTGTATCAATTTATCACTGATGGACCGACATCCCTGGAGGTTCAGGTCTGCTTAGTCTGCTAGCAATTACAACAGAAACAAGCTCCCACCACACACACCTCTTACCATTCTGACTCTAACCTTGACCTGGAAAGGACATTTTCTAGGAGTCAGAGGATGTCTTAGCCTATTCATTACTTTTCATGCATTTTTAGACAGGTGGAGGAAAATCATTCAGTTAGTGATGATCTTAGCAAGCAACAGTATATTAGCCAAAATGAAGAGTAATTCAGGGTAGCAGGAGAAAGCAGCGCGGACACCAAAGTAATGAATTTCATGCTCTCCTTCACCCACTGGGGTACACAGTGTGGAGATGCTCAATCAGTCATCAGATTTAAGAAGGGCATTATTTATATCTTTTTTCCTAGGCTTTTGTATCACCTTAGGGGGACAAAGGTGAAATGGAAGTTCCTAAGGGATTTGTTTTGTTTTGTTTGTTTGTTGTTTACTTTGTTTTGTGTGTGTGTGTTTGGTTTGTTTTGTTTTTAAAAATAGCACAAGGGTTTTATATACCTCTCTGCTGGGTCAGTTACCACAGTGGATGGTGCACAGGTGGTGCAAACATTCCTTGGCCCCTTTTGCTTTCTGTTTATTCTGATTTTTTGACACAGCTCTGAGAAAGCCTCCACTGAAATAAATCTAAACCACTTAAGGGCAGCTCTAATAAAAAACTCTGGGGAGAGGGAAGAAATTGAAGGAAGAAATGTCTTGTCTTTTTCATTTCTTTCTTTGGTGTATTTTCTGTGGGTTGTATGCCTGGTTTTTCTGCCTACAGCTCTGTCAGAGAGACCTCTCATGAATAACCTGGAAGTCCTAGAGAAGATACCACACCTTCCAAGGGTTCATGCAGTAGGAAGCAGCACTGCTGCTGCCATTTATTCTCAAATTATTTTATTTTCAATCTACTCTGGAGTCTACACATGAAATGGTGGAATGGTATGGGAAGTTCTTAATGGTTCCCTTTCAAACACCACAGTGGAGGATTCACTTTGACTTACCTATGGCTTTAAAAATTATGCCTAATCTCTTCCAAGAGAATAATTTTTCGCCAGTGTCTCTGCTACTGTGACTGAGGCTGTGTGGTGATGGTAAATTCAGTAATCTGTCTGAGATACTGTGGAAATACCTAGGCACTTATTTCTTTCCAATTCAGTCCAGTTCAGTGTAGCTCTAGCACATTTAAATAACACATCAAATTACAGTAAAGCAAATGCATTAAAATCTTGGTGTGGAGCCGTCTTTATCTTTCCAGTTGTCTGATTGTCCATGTCTAGCTGAGTCCAGGAAAATACTCAGATTGGCACTGCAAATTGTTTCAATTGCTCTGAAACAACATCATTCAGTCCAAGACAGTTAACAAATGATTGCTACTTTTTTGTGTGTGTGTGTGTATGTCAGTGTTTTGCAACACAGATTGATTAAAAACAAAACATCAAACTAACTAACAAATACATTTCTCTTTTCATATGTTTCCTGCAGCATGGTATGGTACCAAGAAGCATTGAACAATGAGCTCTACAGTTTGAAGAAGCAAAACTCCCCTTTTACCCATGTAAGAGGTAGAAAACATTACCATTTGGATTTGAATGTACCCAGGCTGCTCCAGAAGCTTGGCAATCACAAATATCATGCTGCCTAGAGAATCAGAGACCATGGAAAAGAATTGTAAAGATAAGTACTTGGTTACATGGAAGCAAGAGTGAAGAAATCTACATTAGGAGACCAGCTGTGCATTAGGTGTATAATACAATACAGAATGACATAAATTACCATAGCAAACTAATGGACACTCAAGGAGCAGCACATAGGGGGATGTGTATAAAAGAAAGACTGGGATTCCAGACAGTGTTTGCTTTGTCACTTCTTGCTTGAGAAATGTTCTTATTAAAAAATAAAAAAAAAGAAAAAAAATCAACAAATGAACAAAAAAAAAAAAAAACCCAAACCAAACCCTCTNNNNAAAAAAAAAAAAAACCCAAACCAATCCCTCTACACACACTGTTGTAGTTTTTGGTTTTTATCTTCATTTCAAATACTTTTTTTTTTTTTTTAGATCCTATATTCTTTACTTCAGATTTTTCTATGGTGTGGTAGATTTTTTTTCTCAGTACTGGAAAAAGTGTGGTATCGCTGAAGTTAATGTGTGTTAGTGCTAACAGCCTTAGATTCTGACATTTCTGGGGGGAAAAATCCTACTACTTTAATCTGGAGGTATTCCAAAGCCTGGAGGGACTTTTAAATTATTATTAGATTCTATCAAATCCTAAAATAAAAAATATGGATGGTTTTAACACATCTTTCTGGACCAGATTAGTAGGTATTTTGTGAGATTTACAGAATTGCTTAAACAAAGTATAAATAGAAATTTATTTGACTATTTTAAAGCAGAGTAGAAATATCTTTGTATAGATGTATATATCTTAGACAATTAAGAGTTAGCTTTTATCAAGCTTTAACCATGTAAAATGTTGTCTGTACCTTAAGTAATCTTGCCTTACAGCCAGTGAACAGAATTATGTGCTTCACAGCATATTTTAGAACCCTGCTTTAAAATGAGAGGAATTGTATCTTGGATGTGATTACTTCTCTTCATTTACTATAGAGAGAGTATGCAGTGACTAGCTCGGATGAAAATGTCTGCTCTGTGTATATCTATCTAAAGTCCAATGAATCACACCTGAAAGTCTGAATTCACACAACTCTTAAGTCCTTTGAATTCTTTATATTAAAATACAAGCCAGTGCCTTGCTGCCAGCTCTACTGTGTGTGTTGTGCAAGGCTGATTGGTATCCGATTGATTCTCCTCCTTATTCACTGGTCTCATATCCTCCCTTTCTTAAGAAAATAATGAAAAAAGGGTGAATGACAACATTTAGCAATCAATGGTCAGTATATGCTTTCACTGCAAGATGTAAGGACACCCTGTGCTATCCCAGATTAGCATTCTCTGTGAGCTGACCACATTGTAAGCTGTGAAACACTGACATTTGCTTGAAAGTTAGATTGGGATTTCTGTGAATATTTGTTTGAAGGGGAGTCTGGAAACACTGTAGTGAGAGGTGGTAATAAAATCTGTTTATGCAGCTCTTCAGAGTTTGTCATTAGAGTTCCCTTTCATTAAACCCAAATTTTCTAATGGAGAACAGAGTATGGTCTGTTGGCTGAGATTCACTTTGAAGAAGACAAATTTGCAAATCCCAAGGAATCCATACCATGTACCTAACACAACATGTAGCAGACAAATGAAACCCACACCCGAACAAAACTTGCTAGTGTATCAAGGGTGATTTTCACAGCTTTTGGTCTCATTGTTGTTATTTTTATATAAATCTGTTAAAAAGGGGAATTTTTCTATAGCTGGACAATGGACAAAAACACATGTACAATGTCTCGTACATGAATTTTTTTGAAGCAAACAGGCCAAAACTTCTTAATTCTGACTGGCATGTTCTCTCTAGCAGTTTAGCTAACAGTTTATTCTCGTTCCTTTAAAAGAAAAGTTTTACAGAGTACCTGCTCGAAAATCACAATATAAATGCAAATAAACTGGTATTGAGAACCTCTTGATTAAATACTACAGAAAAGTAGCAATAGAATAAAAATTCATTTTTTAAACAGCAGTTTTTAACTCCAGTATTATATCTTAGCTAAAAGACACGAAACAAATCCAAATTGTGATTTCTAATAACCCAGATAATCCAACTCAAAGTGGAAAACCAAGGAAAAAAAAACCAAAAAACCAAAACAGAACCAAAAAATAAACAAACAAAGAAAAAACCACCAAAACCCAAAACCAAACCTCATCGAATAAATTTTCTTTACACTCCTCAGGGCCAAAAAGAACAATGACTATATCCTATATAATGATACACAGGATGGTTGTTGCTCAAGTAGCACAAAATAGTCAATACAGTAAGCTGACCAGGCAAAATAGGAAAAGCAGCATTCCATAGTGGCTCCTACTCCTGTTTAAGGCAGCATTCCGTAGTGGCTCCTATTCCTGTTTAAGGGATTCAAGGTCACAACTATGGTTTTAAGATAAAAGATGGTTATGGTTATGGTTACGGTTTTAAGGTAAAAGATTTCCATTTTACAGAAAATGGTTCTCCTGAAAAATTAAAAAGGTAGAAGATAATGTTATCAAGAGAAATTCTGAAGTCTTTGTTGGACCCAAAAGGCAAAGTCACTTAATCTCTATTGTGTATCATACTTGAGAGGATTTATGACTTTGGATGAGCAGTTCTGTAGTCTTCTCAGAAGGAAAGGAACAGATGGAACCAAAGCCAAATTTGTGCAAGGAAGAGGGAGAGAGTGAGGAACATTATTAAAGCAGACAGTAATGGAAATCTATGAGAAATCTGAAGAGTTACAGGTGAAATTATTAAGTCCCCTTCCAGACTGAAACATTGCTCCCTTTCCTCCTTTCAAATGGAAATGTCCAGCAGGTGGGACACGTGTTAGAATTTTATCTTTCTTTCTATGCCAAAAATGCTGAAGAACTTGAGAGAGCACCTGAAAACCAATCCTGTAACATCTGGGTGACAGGTCAGGCTGGGATGCTTTCGCAAAGCTGTCCCCTCACTGATATGGCAGTGAGGAGTTCCAGCTTCCAGAATGTGCAGGGCTCGAAAAGTACTGGCTCTCATCCCTAGCAAAATCATTCATCGCCTCTTTGCTCAGTGACAGCCCTAGCCAACCAACCATCCATCAACATGTGCTTACCCGTATGTCTTTCTGCACATCTTTTCCTATATAAATACCTATATTTGAGGTGGAAGAGTAGACAGACATCTGTGTGAGAGCAAGGGTCAGCAGCTGGACTGCTTTTGTATGTTTATGCAGATGTTCCCCTACTCTTCCTTCTCTACAAGCTTCTCTGACTATTTGATTGACCTTTATGGTCACTGAATATTCATTTTCCTAGAACTTCAGTGACATTTTAGACAGCTCAGATATCCAGAATACAGCACACACCCTACAGTCAACTCGTTACGTTTTGAAGATGCAGCTGAAGCCTTATGGTATAAAAAAATAGCACTGCAAGGAATAAAATATGTTGGAGAGTTCTTTATTTCAGATTTTTTTTAGTTATTTTCTCTGTAATTTTCAAAATTTTTCTCTCTAAGGAAATATATTCATAGACTCCTTGTTTTTGAATGTGATAATGATTTACACAATTTACAGCTGAGAAAACCATTTACCTGTAAGAAGATAATAAGCAAGTTATATTGCCACTGTATGTTTGGAAACCAGTGTCTATTCACCTATTACACTGGTTTGGGTTGGTATAAAGTCAATTGTCTCCACAGTTCCTTTTATGGGGTTATACTTTGCATTAGTGATGGAAACTGTTGTTAACGGAGAAGCTTTATTGATCCATGAACAGAGCTTAGACAGCACCAAGGTATTTTCCGCCTGCATTAATTAGGCTGGGGATGCACAAGAAGCTGTGAGGTGACACACATGGGACAGTTGACTACCTAAATGTCCCCGGGGATGTTCCATAACCTATGGTGTCATGCTCAGCATTAACGGCTGGGGGTAATGGGAAGAAGGTAGGGACATTCAGAGTGATGGCATTTCTCTTCCCAAGAAGACATTCCATGTGATGGAGCCCTGATGTTCTGGGGATGGCCAAACACCTACTTGCTGCTGGGAAGTGTTCCTTATTTTGCTTTCCTTGCATGTATAGCTTTTGCCTTTAAGCTCTCTTTATCACAACCCATGAATTTTGTCACTATTCCCTTCCAATCATCCTCCTCACCCCATGAGGTGAAGCAAGTGCCTGGCTGTGTGGTGCCTTCTGGAGTTAAACCACAGCACCTATTCTAAACCTGGGTAAGAAGGAGCAGCAGAGATGGAGGCATTAGAGTTATTAGAGTTTTTTACCTCAATAATTTCCACAAAACACTACCCCAAATCTCTCCTAAGTACTTGATAGTCTACCTGAAGTCAAACAAGCTTGTTTTGTGGACAAAACAATGAGGAAAATTTCATACCAATAAAATTAAATATTCTGTCTAATATTTTCATCAAGGATAGTGTGACAAATGTTCTAACTTTCCAGTTTTAGCCTGCCAACCTGCAAATACTCAGTAAGTGTCATCAGGTTACAATTTAATAACAAATGTATGCTTTTCTGGTGTGGAGCTCACTGGGCACCCAGCAGGGTGACAGTGACTGAAACCTGTCTAAGCAGTATGTCTACAAGCAGTACCCAGAGCTGAGCACCAGATGCCTCTGTCAGCTTTAGAAACCCCTGCATCATACCCATGTTAACCTTACCACCCTATGGAATAACTACTCAGTGTACTAAATCTGCTAAGCAAGGACTTTGCAATTCCAATCCAATAGAAATGAATAAATATCTGACTGCCAAATGAATAGACTCTCATACATTAAGCCAGTAAGCCAAAAAAAGTCATTATAATGTATGCATTTAAATTATAATATACAAATACACAAAAGGGAAGATAGGCATCCATTGAGACCAGAGAATTGATTACATGGTTAACAAGTGGAATATTTATAGGTCATTATTCATATTAATACTAATAGTTCTTTTGTGCTGCTTTCCTCCATCCTATTGTAAGACACAATGAAGTCAGTGGCTTCATTTCCTTTCAATAACCCACCCTCTACCTCAAATTTACCCTTGCATCCACCATTCTGCTTTCTCCTGAATAACCTTGCCTAATATAGTTTCAATTTAAAAAGTAAGTGTTAAGCTGGGAAATGGATAAAAGAGGAAACCACTACATATAAGCATGAAAGTTCACTGTGCATTATTAACAGTCATAATAGTACTTTGCATTTAATTCCCTTCCTGTAAGGGGATTAAAACATTTCTAATTATTAATCAGTATTAAACAGTTTATAATTACCTCTGCAAGAAGGTAATTATTAATACACCCATTTTGCAGATAATCTAAACCACAAAATAACTGTGCAACTTCGCCAAAATGGCACAAAAAAAGGAGCCAAGAAGAAAAAGAAGAAAGGTTATGTGTCCCATCCCTTGTTCTTGTTCTAACTTGTGTAGTAACACACTTTTCTTGGGAAGAGAGATTCTGCCTACAAAGTGCCAGGCTCTAAAAGAGAGGAAACTGTTATGAAAGTCAAGTCAGTTTAAGTATGAAAATATGACCTCACATAGTGCAAAAATAAAGAAGAAAAAAAAAACCCAAACCCCCTCACACACATTTCTAGGCATTTCTGCTAACAATAGCTATTATGTTTGTTGAAAAAAACAATTTTAAACCCCTCTTTTTTTTTACGCTAAGGAGTTGTAAGTCCCATAATTCAATATAGGGGATTTTTAAATGTATTTTACTTAATGTAACATAGTATATATCCCAATGATGCACAGATTTGCACCTACCTATAAATTCCTCTACTGAAGCTTCCTCCTGCTAAATATTAATTTAAATGTGTTGACTCCAACAATTTCTGTATACATATTAGTGCTAAAATCAGAATTTCTACTGATGCACATGCATCTCAGGACTACATTTAGTTCATGTGTCTTGTTTTCCATTTGTTGTCTCATAGAAGAGGGAACTGAGGGGAGTTCCAATCTATTACCTTCATACCACCATCATTCTTTTAATTCCTGAAAACACAACAAGCAATGCAAAATAAAAATAAAAAAATTAGAATGAAAATGAAAAGAGCAAGAATAAGACAATAAAAGAACGAAAAAAGAAGGGAAAAAGAAAAAAGAAAAAAAAGAAGAGAAAAAAGAAAAAAGAAAAAAAAGAAAAAAGAAAAAAGAAAAAAGAAAAAAGAAAAGGAAAAGAGAAAAAGAAAGAAAAAGAAAAAAGAAAGAATAATTAAAAAAATTTACAGTGTTAGAAGAAAGAAAAATTTCATTAATAAATTGGATGTCTGTCTACAAGAATTCTACAATTCTCTCCAGATTCTCGTCTAGTTATGTGGTGGATAACTCAGTTTTCTGACCTTGTTTCTTCCTCTGTAATGTGGGAAATGACACTACACTCCTTCACCTGAATGTTATGACCCTTAAGTACTAATTTTTGAAAGACTGTTGGAGATTAGTTGATACAGAAAAACATGTCCTGTGAGGAGTGGCTGAGGGAGCTGAGAGTGTTTAGCCTGGAGAAAAGGAGGCTCATGGGGGACTTTCTTAGTCATGACAACTCCCTGGTGCAGCCAGCTGGGTGTCGGTCTTTTCTCACAGGTGACAAAATATAGGATGAGAGGAAAGGGCCTTAAGCTGCAACAGGGGAGGTTTACGTTGGCTATTTGGTAAAATTCTGCACTGAGAGGGTGGTCAGCCATTGGAATAAGCTGACCAGGAAAGCGATGCAATCACCATCCCTGGAGGTGGAGATGGGTACATGGTTTAGTGTTGGACTTGGCAGTGCTGGATTACCGGTTGGACGTAATGATCTTAATTTTTTTCCTAACATAAATGATTCTATGAATCTAGGAAACTTGATTAAATCTAGGAAACTTGATTAATTATCCCAACGCTAAGTAACTACCACATCAGTGCATGTTGGCTTGAGACTCACAAATCACTCTACAATTATTTATTCTCTTTATTATTGAGTCTGAGTACACTGTCAGTAAAATCACAGTACCTACAAAGCTGAAATGTGGAAAGGCAGAACTGTAAGTATCCAGGAAAGAGCAAAAGGGCATTTTACGGTGTTCTGGTGTGCAAGGTTAATACTATCTTCAAAAAGTTAAAGGAAGTAATATAATTTTTTTTAGTGGAGTCTCTCATATCTCATTAACAATATCTTATCCGATTAGCACATTAGCAACATTCCTTTGTATTACATTAGCATTCATATCATATCAGAATATATTGTTGCTAATACTATGTTACAGTCATATCATATTAGTGACTTTCATATCAGATTACTGAGAGAGGATACTAATAAGACATTCCGATTCAATTAGTAAGGTAAGAGAATTCCCTTCTTTCCAAGTCACTTCCAGCTTTGCTCCTAAATATAAGCTGATGATATGCATCAGTGAAGTAATCCTTTTACCATCTCAAAAAACTTCACCCTTCAGAAACCATGTCTGTAGAAAGAAAGAATTGAAAATTGAGTCCTGTGTTCCTATCTTGTTAAACTCTGTGATCTTTCCAATTCCAGGGATGCTGAAGGGAAGAGAAAACTCTCTCATTAGGTACAGCCCTATTGCCTTAGCTGACAGACAGTGCTGTTTCCTGGGGTGTGTGTTGTGAAGCAGAAACCAGCACTTTGCAGGACCAGGCGTTCGGGTGGTGTGTTACAACGAGGATAGAAACACAGATTTATTTATTTTAGATTTCCTTCTCACTTGAAAAATCCTATATAGTAAACTTTTGCTGAAGAATAGGATGAATTACATTAATCTAAATTTTGAGAATTTGAAAATAGTGTTTTGTAAGTACTGATAGGCTCTCAGCATTAGTGTGCAATGCACAGCAATTTAGACTGAAACCTGCTCAGAAATGCAGTTTGAAGAGGAGGAACGTGCTTTGGTAAAAAGCGTATACATAGGACTCGAGTAGATGAATGGAATCCAAGATGTAAGATTGCTAACTTTGTTATTACCTTCAGTTTATCTGTGTTCACCATAGGCATTAATTTACTGTAAGTGAAGTGGGACTTTGGAAACTGCTTCTTCTCCATCTTTCCCCATTAGCTGGCCGTTACAGTAAGTGATTCCAGCATTATGATACCAGAATAGTTATGTGCCTGTGCAGAGCTCTTCCCCTTTAACCATGACAGTTGCCACTCTGTGATCTTCTGCTGTGCCCTATGTATAAAGCAGAGTTACAGAGGCCGACTTTCCCCCAGAGGATGCACTGCGATCACCAGACACTGAGGCAAGTGTGATGTACTGAAACAAAAGTATTCCCCAGGTGTCTGTTCAACTCCAGGGACGTATCTGTCTACTGTTCTTACCAGCTGGAAGTCATGGCTGTGTGCTGCCTTTTCCCGCCTTTGAAGGCTTTCCATCAAGGGCCAAGTCCATGAGCATCAGCTGTGATATGTCTGACCGTCAGTAGGAAGACACTATAAACCAACTGTATCTTTTATATCATCTATGAAGTAGATGATGATTTGCAGCATCTGCCTGTCTCAAAGCAACAGTGAAATGTATGAATGAAATTTTAGCTACATTTCTTTCATGTAAATATACATGCCCATGCTGATTGTTAACTCCATGAAGTGAATTACACAGACAGTGTATACTAAGGAATTGAGTAGTATCTCTGCTTAAGTCTTCCCAAATTAAAGTTATATTCATTAAATGACATTCAGACCTTTCCCTGATGCAATATGGCATCGCCATTGTTCCAGCAATAAGCTCTTGACAAAGACATTGTAAGTCATGAATGGAAGTTATCTGAGTCTTATCTCTTGTGAACTGGATTCTCTGCAGTCAGGAGCAGAACAATCACTGGATTTGATCATACAAAGATAATACATTTGGACTTTAGCTTTTATTAATATTGATGGTATTACATATCACTTAATTTAAACTTGGACATTTCAACTTAAAGATACTGTGGGTCCTGTTAATTACACTGCTTTTATAACTATTTGTTCTATGATTTCTTCATCCAGCTTCATTGTATCTGTTAGTCTTCAGATTGTCTGTGTAGTCCGCTGGACAACTGGCCAACTTCTTGCAAAGCAGACATTTTTCAGGTCCAGTTTCTTTCAGTTAAGATCTTTAATCATAGTCCTGAAAACATCTCTTTTTCTTTTCTTTTCTTTTCTTTTCTTTTTTCTTTTCTTTTCTTTTCTTTTCTTTTCTTTTCTTTTCTTTTCTTTTCTTTTCTTTTCTTTTCTTTTCTTTTCTTTTCTTTTCTTTTCTTTTCTTTTCTTTTCTTCTCTGTCTTTCTCCCCTACCCTCCCTTCACCTTCCCTCCCTTTCCTCTCCTCCTCTCCCCTTCTCCTAAATTATTTTTTTCACTCAGTGCACAACTTTTACAGAAATAATATGCCTCAATTTAAAATGTCCAGTTATCCATTGCTTAAGTCGACTCCTTAGAGTGTTATTAGTGAAGCTGAATTCTCTCAACTTGAAAAATACTCAAAATCCCTTTTTTTCAAATTAAATTCATGTT
>VXAZ01003157.1:207170-241364 GCA_013399875.1 Gymnorhina tibicen
CAAATTAAATTCATGTTCAATTACTAAAGATACAGCAAAAATATCACCAAAAAAAAAAAAAGAAAAGAAAGAAAATTGTTCAATTTTCCTTTACTTTTCTGATTGGCAGACTCCTGTCTGCTGCAATATGCTGCATTTTCTTTACCACTGACATAGGGTAAAGAGACACTCAGGTCAGGTTATGGAGCTCAGTTTAGGGATCTATATCTGTCAGCAGATGTCCTCCCAAAAGATGAAATGAAAAACATTTGTATTTCATCTATTTTCCTTTGGGTGGACTTCATTAATGAGAAATAGATAGCTTTTTTTTTTTTTAACCAGATATTGTATTGTTACCCACCAATAAGTACAGAATACCTGAAAAATATTGTAAATTTCAAAAATTGCAAATCATCTATATCATCAAATCTTTAACCAAAAAATAGTACAAAAGTGCTATGGGTTTACTGAGCACTTAAAAAATTGATGTGAGTTCTGACTACTTACATAATTATGTAGTGATGAACAGGAAAATAACATGCTAGTCCAGTAAATGAACTCTATATAATATATTTTCAGTTTTGGAAGTGTTAATGTAAGCAAAAGCAGAACTCATGACTGTCATAGAAGATCACAAAATAATCAGAGAGATTGCTCTCTATTTGAATGAATATTCATGAAAAAATCCATTATTTGCATATCCCTAGTAATTATATTCTTCTAAAGTTAAATTTCCCCCAAAAGACTTATTGGAGGGTGGAGGATAATTTCCTTATAGTATAAAATGTTATAGACTTAGGTTAGATAACTGCCCTAATTTCAGCTATCCATTGGTGGCTATAATCCCGTGGAGAAGTTGGTAATGAGTAAATTTGTTAATTCCTTCTACAAAACGGACTCCATTTGCATTCAGAACTGATGTCTGGAATCCTTTAGCACTGCAAGTATTATATCAATGCCATTATTAGCTACTAAGAGATGTAACCAACCAAGTAAGCTGGAAGTAATGTTTAGAATATGTTTCAAAAGGGAAAAAGAATGTATTATTGTCTCTGCCATACGAGATTCGGAACTTTTGGGGGGCAAGTCTTCTGAAAAAAAAATTGAAAAAGAATAACTGAGGAAAAATTTCCCCAACCAACTGTTATTATTTTAATTTAGAAAAAAGACCCCCAATAATGAAAAAGAGCTGCACTTTAGTTTAAATTCCCCTGAGAAATTTTTAGTCTTTTACTTTTCATTCCACTTTTAAGTGAATCTTGTGCTTAATGGCAGATGCTTTTTTCAATGTGAGGACAGAAAAAAAAAAGAATTGTGAAAATTTGTCCTCAATAAAATAAAATAAAATAAAATAACATTAAAAATTCATTACTTGCTTTTTTGATGTAATTTCATTATAACCTTTACTTGGATGTCCACAAAGCTGTTTGTAATACAAATATTATGTAAAAATTCCATGGCTATTTTGAGTATTTTTGCATAAAAAAATGAAGCATGTCTGCCTGAAATATATATATTTTATATACAAGACATCATTATTTTCACTTTATGTCAACAGTAAAACTGTGAAAACACTTTCAAAAGGGAAGAAACCAGCAAGAAATCTGTTAGTGTCATAATTTCTTGCTACAATTTTCAATAACTCATTATGCTCCACAGGAATTACCAATAAAACTTCTATTTAACATCGCTATATTTTCTTTTGAAATCGTTCTGCTAAATACCATCTTCACATATTCTGAAGTTTTGTAAGTGCACTCTACAGACTGTTGTCAGACTTATCTTGCCCTGGAAGGTGTGAAATCAGCATTTGGCTCAAGGTTGTTGTGAGGTCACCTCTGCCTTGCTTTTGCACATTATCTGACCTTTATATTGCTTTACCTGCTTGCTCTGTTCTTTGCTAGTGGATTTGCAGCTCTGTACTGCCTTTGTGATCTTTGTCAAGGAAAAGCTTTTCTCCTGGGGTATTAGGAATCAGGGTTTGTCTATATTATTTTGTCTATATTATTCCTAAAGTCCAGACTGAAGAATCATCACCAAAGACAACAGTCAGTTTAGTGAGGTTTGGAGGCACTACACATGCAGCAGGGACAAGCAATGAGCAAAATAAGTGGAGAAAAGCAACTCTGGTAAAGTGGGTACAAGAAATTCTAAAACATCTTTTGAGAATGCTGCTAGTTGAGGTTTTAGTGCCATGTTTCACTACATACTCATGAATTCTCATCCTCCTAATTTTAGAGGTAGCCTTTCTTTTCTCAGTAAAATCCTTGATGCTTTAGCTTTTTGAGTTCTGGAACTAAAAAGTTTTGAATTCATTATGTTAAGCCTGATGACAATTTTCCAAAGAACTGCAGTAACTAGTGAGATTTTAGGTGAGAAACTTAATTTTACTTTTTTTTTTTCATAAGTACAAGCTTCTATTATTATTATTTACTTTGTCTGTTGATTTTGAAGTAGCTTTTCTGTGGTGTTGAAATTATTCAGGATAAAAGAATTCTAAAACATCTAAGTTATATAAATATGTATGGAGGGATACAAGCTGTATGCACAATAGGATGGCAGTAAAAGCAATCTGTAAGCTTCTTCCAGAAGTGATCTCTTATAACCACCCACTGTTTAGTCATTTTTTTAATAATGTGATGGATGAAAATGTTTCAGAGCTGAAATACCAAAGAGATCTGCTCAAATTGAATCTACAGATGACAAAATAAAGCTGGAAATATATGAATAATAAAGTTTCCATTCAATATCTCTAACTACTGATACCCTGAAGAAGTGGATCCTATAAGCATGATGCTAGCAAGATCCTGCAGTATGATGTGTTGATGAACTCCCCAGATTGGGGTAGTTTTGTTCAATCTAGACTAAAGATCTAAACCTAAGTGGTTCTTGTACCAGTTACAAAAAATCTGTGAATTTCTGTTACTTTCTTCACTGTTAAATCCTGAGACAGATTCTTTAGTCTTAGCTGTAAACCTGGAGATCATAGAATGAATCATTGAATAGCTTAAGGAAAGGACCTTAAAGACCATCTGGCATTCATCCCCCTGGACAGGGACACCTTCCATCAGACCAGGTTGCTCAAAGCCCTGTCCAGCCTGGATTTGAACACTTCCAGGGATGGGGCATCCACAGCTTCGCTGAGTGACTTGTGCCAGGGCCTCATCACCCTCACATAAAGAATTGCTTCCTAAAACCTCATCTAAACCTAACTTCTTTTAGTTTAAAACCATCCAGCATTGTACTGTCACTATCTGCCTGTATAAAAAGTACCTCTCCCTCCTTTTTTTAAGCCCCTTTAGGTACTTCAACGTGTTCTAAGGGTTCCCCAGAGTCTTCTCTTCTCCAGGAAATCGTACCTCCCTCAGCCCTTCTCCATAGGCAATGTGCTCCCACCCTCTGATCCAAGACGTGGTGTAAGGATCACCTGCGAGTTGTGTCAGATTAGATATGTATTTTTTGCAGCTTTGTGCAATCACTTTTCCTGAGAGGCATAAAAGGGTCATGTGGAATGATATCAAAAACTACCATTTTGATTTGGTCACGGGTTCAACCCACCCTGCATTCACTTTAAGGAGTGGCCCCAAATATCTCCAGGTAAGTGTAGTTAACTCTAACTCAGGTTAAGGAGGCTTAACCTGACATGGTACTTTAAGCAACATGGAAAGGAATGTAATTAATGTATTAATATATGGGGATGGAATGAGACAGGTCTTTAGATTCCCAAAGTTAAGCTTGTGAATTGGGTTGCTAGAATTGTAATCAAGATTTTTCATTAGGTCTCTTATAGTAATTAAAGGAGCTGAAGGCACTGAATAGAATTTACAGGAAGACACTCTGTTCCCGAGTGAACAGAGCTTTGTAAAACCTAGAAGCCTAAAATGGAATTCCTTCCTCACCCCGGTATAACTCCTGTGGTGTGAGAACAGCAGAATTGCATCAGAATAAATCAGATGTTTGTAAGAAACAAATAATTTCCTGTGTGGTCATTTCTGACAGCAGGACACTAAACATGGCTTTACACAGTAAAAGTAATTTTAAAACTTATCAGTGGAAGAAAATACATCTTGAACCTGAAAAAAAAAAAAAAGCCCAGTCAAACCAGGTAACCATGCAAAAAAAATCCCCCACAAAACTAAAAAGAAACCAAAACCAAAACCCACAGGAAAGCCCTGAAAATCAAAACAACAGAAGACTTTTAAAATGGAGCCGACTTCTTTTATATATCCAGATACTCTGGAGAGGATGTAATCAGTGCTATATCTTTTTAGTGGGCAGCTGCTGTGACCTCATATACCTCATGGTACATGAGTTCAGCTCATACACCTTAGAATCAGAAAATACCTAAACTTGTTGCAAGTACTTTGGCCCATGGGAGATACTTTTAGCCAGAGTTTAAAGGTATAAAGCAAACACTGTTTTAAGTTCTACAGTACACAACCATGGCTAAAATGTAATTAGTAAAAAATGCTAGGCAAGAGCGTTGTGTGACCAGAACTATTCAATCAGAAAGTGCTGATTGAACATATATAATCACAATCAAAGCCTTTATTTAAATAGGGGTTACAGTCCTAATAAAACACAAAGGGAAATAGGGGCAGAGGGCTTCTAGACAGGTAATGAAAGAAAAAATTAAACTCATCCAATTACATCTGGGGAAAAATCCATTACCTATAACAGTGAGAGGACAGCCCCAGGAAAATTCAGATGCAAAACTAATAATGAAGGCGCAGTGTCCTTTCAACAGATTCTAAATGAGCTCTAATTTTCTTACATCCACCATTCCCAAACTATATAAATTTCAACTAAGCAGAAAAAAAGTGACATGCTAGCACAATTGTTATTCCAAACAGGCACAGCTGCTTGCTCACCTTAATTAGACCTAATCCCAAAAGGGAACCAATCTTTCCCTATTTTCTTCGATGAGCTCACCTGATTTACCTCAACTTTTCTTTTCTAATAGGTTTTGCCCTAACCTTTCAGCTATTGTCGTTTCAGAAATTCTAATGGGAACTGAAGAGCTGCAGCTCCCTTGTGCCAAGCTGTTTTATCCTTTTTTTTTTTTTTTAAAAGCAAGTTTTTCCCAAATGTCAAAATCTTACTGAGGTGAAGAGGCATTTTGAGACGTGATGGGATGGGGGGGGAGAAGCTGAAAATAAAGAGGGGGAAAAAGTTGAACATGGTGTGTCATTTTTTAAAACCTTTTTTTTTTGAGATTCTGGGTCAAATCAAGAGCTTGCCTCCAACAAAACCTCTGGGAAAGTGTGGACTGCAGAAAAGGCTGAGGTTAGCAGGATCTGCCCCCTGGGTGCTGTGGCAATGCACAATATCTTGGTGTCTGGGTCAGTGACGGTTATGGGAGGAGAGTTCCAATACCCACAGAGGTAAGTATAATATAGGGATCTACTTATCTTCCCCTTTTGGGGACCTCCACAGCAAGCTAAGTAATCATACCAGAAGAATATAACTTTCTCATTAGTGCCTTAGATGAGAAAGAGCGTGCAGAGGAGCAGAGCAAGGTCCTGAAGGTCTTTCATTGTCAGTGTGTTCGCTCTCCTAGCTTCACCTCTTCCCAAGGTTTTCCATCAAAAGTGGGAACAAAGACACACTCATTTTTCACAAGAGACATCAGAGTTTTTATTGTGGGCTCGGTGATAAAGAATTGGACTACAAAGAGTTTTTAAAACCACAACAAAACTTAGAGAAAAAGGTTTCATTGTAGCACAAATTGGTCATTTATGATTATCATCAGGGTAGCTTTCGACTCATTGCACTTTGCTCTTACAGAGGGAAGATGCACTCGTGGATATAAATCCACTTTTAATCTACAGTCTCGTCTCTAACTATCAAAATACACTCTCAAAATGTATTTTAAAAAACATCTGCACATTTTAGTACTGCTCCCATACCCCACCACTCTCCCATTCCTGTGAGTTTAAACTTGAATTTGCTTTGTCTAGTTTTGGGCATGTGGGGTCAGCTAATTTGGAACTGATGAAGACAGTCATGAATAAGAAATTAAAGGACCTAAAAGTATTTCCAGGAGCCAGACCTATGTATATACACAGCTTCATCTTCGCCAAGAGATTATTTCATTGTTCCTGAGTTCCAGTAACTCATGGCCATTTGATTTCAGAGGAAATGCTTTGACTAAAAACAGTTATTGCAATTGAGACATGAGAAAAATAATAGCATCTGAATATCCTCTCCTTATCCTTTGCATTTATATGTGAGCAAATTAATATACCTACCTGTTCAGCATACTTACTGAAATATATTTCACCTGTTCAATGTACCTCCAAGTTCACTGCAAATAACAAAACATTGAAGTTTTCTTCTAAAAGATTTTCATTATGTAGCTTGTAGGGGTTTTGCACAAATAATTCAGAGTAATGAACTTAAAAACCACTGAAAACTTTTTGTTATGCAAAAATGCATTCATTTTTGGCTTTTTATTATATATATAGCAAATACTTTTCTAAATATGCATTTTCTTTCCTTCTGAGTGACAAAGGGGAAAGCAGTAGGTGAAGAATAAAAGGGAAAAGGAAAAAAAGGAAAAACATGCTCATTTGCACTCAATAAAAATTTTTTAAATTATGAAATGGTAGAAATGAAAACATTTGTATTCTTAGAGAACATACACAGGCTTGTGATGACTGTGCTCTTACATACACAAGTATTTGTACAAATCCATTTTTAAGGACTGAAACAATCCCCATGTTCCATTTCCAGACAGTGTTCTTCAAAACCACTGAAAGAAGAAAACCACCTGTTTTTGTGTCTGTTTGGAGGATCTTTGGTGCTAAGTGTATAGGTAAACATTTGGTGCATTCCTTTCTTTTTCTTGTCACAACTCTTCAATTTGAAATCTGCATATTATTTCCCAAGATTCTGGGGTTTATTGTTTTCGAAAATTGTGTCAGAGAAATAAAATGCCCAAGAGAAAAGTAAGGACCTTTTTTTTGTTTGTTTGTTTCCTTTTACCCCCAATATATCAGATATTTGACCCCTTACATCTCTTCTTGACTGCTGCATTGCTCCATTGTGAGCAGACCACAGTCTCTCACAGAAAGTGGCAAAAGGAAACACTCCAAAATAGAGCCAGCAAAAGTAACAAGAATTCACTTGTGAATTGCAGCTTTAGTGAAGTACTGACTCTTAAGATGGCAAATTTTTACCTGAATATTCACATTGCTCAAACTTCACATTATCTTCTTTGACCATCCAGTCCCTTAAATTGACTGCTGTGGTGTGGCCTGGTTCCTTCACTTCTTTAAATCCTTTTGTGAGTGCAGAAGCAAAGCTTAAGAACTCTCCTCTCTGCAGGGGAGGAAGAGAAGTCCAGCCTTTTAAAAACATCTGAGGAGTAAAGTTGTATAAATAGCCACTGACTTGTAAGGGAAAAAAAATCTTTCTTGGCCAAAAAAGGCTGAGATAAGAGGTCATGCTTACAGCCTAATGACTGACACAGGGGCAATATTGTCATTACTCTAATGAATTATTGATTTACTGCGTGGAAAACTGAAAGCAGGGGACAGCAACAGAAGGTGAGATCCACAAGTGGAGTCACAATGATTCCCAAGAGTTACCTCTGGAGCTGAAATTGCCACACCCACTTTATCAAGGTGTATCAGCATGGTAGCATGGCCACTTAATGAGAAAGTGCTGAGCTGTGAAGTCACTACACCTTTGGTGGTCTGAAATTGTGTCTCTGCTCTACTCTGTACTGCATTGTGGACCTACCTGTTCACTCCCTTCTCTGATGTGGAACACAGTGCTACCCCAGCACTGTTCGATGCTACCCCATTGTTATCCCAAGCAGGCTTTTTTTTTTTTCCCCCCCAGTAGAAACACTTTGCACACAGCTTGCTTTCCATCTCCCCAGTACAGGAGGTTCTGGCAGACCAGAAAGCATATTTACATTCTGTAAAAATGTAAATATAGCTTTCTATTCCCCAATCCTTCTTTAGGTGGGGCTTCCACAGGACAGAGGGGTTGAGTCGAGCATCTGCAAATAAAATATCAGAGAATAAAACTCAATAGGAATTTCTGCTCTCAGTGTTAGGACACTTAGTTTGAAGAAGGGTAAACTTGAGCTGTAGTCAACGTATGACTTCTACATGAAGTAATCTTTACAAGGGGGAAGAGAAGCCAAGAAAATTCCAGGAGCTGAACAAGGACTTGCAGCTTGAGGTTTTAGAGCTTTTGTGACTCCTTCTCTTTTGTCAGTCCAACAAAACTTAATTCTATTATGTTCAGAAGAATAAGAATCACGCTCTCCCCTTATTAAATGGCCATCACCATAGTGATTAAAGTGCTTTACTAGGGGTGAGAAATGTAGGCTTGAATCCACTCCAAAGGATGAAGGAACTGCACACATTCTATTAATGAAAAAATAAATCTTCACCTTCTCTATCCAGGATCTGTCCAGTCTAACTTTGAGAGGAGACATTTTGAGTTTTACTGTGAAAATTGCACTACTGGACCAGTCCCCACTCCCCACAGCCAAACATGCGTCGCCACTACTACCCTGTGATGCGCCACAGATTGGGAGAGGAAAAGCTGTACTGATGGGACAACAGTGATTGCTGCTTGGCTTTTAACATCTTTGGGATGCCATCTGTCTGTGGCTTCAGTGCAAGTGTTCCTAGGGATGACAGTGAATACCTGAATAAAGTACCTATTGATTTAACACAGCAATTTCCTACCTAACAGAAAAAAATTAGGACACCTTCTTATATAGGAAAGTATTTAAACACAAGCTTCATTTTAATTTAATTTTAAGCATGTTTAATACATTCCTGAATCAGGGCCACTTAGGTAATTGTGTGGCATAATTGCAACAGCCTACTTTAAAAGCGCTGTGTAGCACCACAGAAATGTAATTCCCAGTGTCTGTTTAAGGAGGTGATCTATAGCTTAATGTTAGTATAATCGTCATTTGATGCAGCAGTTGCTTAGATTGTAACACTGTAACAGTGTTAAAAAAAAGATAAATAAATACATAAAATAGCATAGTGTAAATTTCTCTTAAATTACCACTCCCCCTCTCTATGCATAATGCATCAAATGTACTTAGCACCAGTGAACCGGGTAACACTTTTTTAGATGACTCACTATCTTCATGTTGGACTCACATTCCATTGCAGAGAATAAAAAGTGTTACCCTTGGGAGCAAAGAGATTTGAAGGAAAAAAAATCGAGGGAATAACTTCACATCCATTACTTGAGATGGTTCTTGTATAGGGTTTGCATGGCCAGGTTTTGGTAGAGGGGGGGGCTGCTGGGGTGGCTTCTATGAGAAGCTGCCAGAAGCTTCCCTCTGCCCAGTGGAGCCAGCACCAGCTGGATCCAGGATGACCGAGGTGGTAGCGCCTGTGGGATAATGTATTTAACAAGGACAAATTACTGTCCAGAAACCAATGCCACTGGAGAGCCCTGCAGACACCCAGGGCAGTGCACAAAGAGGGGCAGGAGCTGCTCCAGGCTCTGGAGCTCAGATTCCCCTGCAGCCCCTGGAGCAGCCCATGGTGAGGCAGCTGTGCCGCTGCAGCCCAGGGAGGGCACGGGGGAGCAGAGATCCACCTGCAGCCCCTGGAGGGGCCCAGGCTGGGGCAGGGGGATGCCCAAAGGAGGCTGTGACCCCATGGGAAGCCTGTGCTGGAGCAGGATCCTGGCAGGACTTGTGACCCCTAGAGAGAGAGGAGCCCAGGCTGGAGCAGGTTTGCTGGTAGAACTTGTGACCCTGTGAGAATCCACTCTGGAGCTGCCTGTTCCTGAAGGACTGACCCTATGGAAGAGAACCATGCTGGAACAGTGTTCCTGAAGGACTGACGCCGTGAGAGACCCACATTGGAGCAGTTTGTGAACAACTGCAACCCATGGGAAGGACTCTGGAGCACCTTGTGCAGGACTGTCTCCTGTGGGAGGGACTCCACGCTGGAGAATGGTAAGAGTGTGAGGAGTCCAACCCCTGTGGTGGAAGGAGAAGCAGAGACGACCTGTGATAAATTGACCTCAGCCACATCCGTGCTCCCCTGTGTTGCTGTGGGAGAGGAGGAAGGCAATTCAGGAATAAAACTGAGCCCAAGAAGAAAAGAGGGGTAGGGGAAAGGTGTTTATTGATTTGGTTTTATTTCTCATTACTCTACTCTGATATGATGGGCAATAAATTAATTTCCTCAAGTTGAGTCTGTTTTTCCCATGACAGTAACTGGCGAGTGATCTCACCCTCTCTTTACCTCAACCCATGAGCCTTTCGTTACATTTTCTCTTCCCTGCCCAGCCGAGGAGGAGTGTGACAAAATGGCTTTAGTGGGCACCAGGCATCCAGCTAGAGGCAACCAACCCACTACATTTCAGTAAAATTCAAATAATTTGTGACAAAACCAGGGATTGTTGTTGCTATTAGTACTATTATTTTAAAAAATGGCCTTTAGCCAGCTTAACAAACCATCTTGCAAATTGCATTACTTATAGCATTTTGCACCGTAAATTTCTTTTTGGTTCTAAGATATGTATGTTTTGAAGGCTTATAATTAACCTACTTCAATCATTTATATTTTGATGCATTCATGTGCAACTCAAATAAAAAAAAAACATATTGATGCAACTAATTAAATAAAAGTAAAATCGTATAAAGTTTCATTATAACTGTAATTGATTTGTCAACTGAGTAATATAGCTAGATATATTACTCTGTTGACAAATTAAGTTAAAATGATAATGACACTTAGCTTAATCCTTATTTTTTATTGCATTCCTTCCAGATAATTTCTCATTTCTTACAAAAAAGGAATTCAACTTTTCTCTTTGGTGTCTCATAAATCTGTGGATTCAAATTAGTATATTAAAGTCCTTCACAATTTCTGTTTCTTTTAATTGAAGTAGAATAATTTACAGCAGTTAATTGGCTTTTGCTAAAGTTAATTTGATGGTAGTGATAGAATGCAGTCAAAATACATCTATTGTCCATAGGTGCAATAACATTTAGATAAGTAGGTAATTAAACCACCTAGAATCCAGAGGCCTTCACATATTCCTTCATCAACACAGAACTTGTTTTGGAGAACAAATGCCCTGATTTGGGATTAACTGGTATGAAGCAATACATTTTCCAATACGAGAAAGGGTGGAGCTCTAGGGAGGCAAAAACTCCCACTGCCCACAGAGACCTAAGATCTGTGATGATAAGAGGTCGGTGATAAGTGAGGAACAGGTAAAAGAAGAACAGTTACTGAGTGTTTCTTATAATAGTGGAACTTGAAGGCAAGAAGAAGCTATAACTTTCAAAAACTGAAATGATACCGTAAGGGTTGACCTTGTCTGCTTGCTGGATGCTGACTAAACCACACTCTCCCTCCTGCTCCTTGGTAGAACAGGGGGAGAAAGCAAAATTAAAAATGCATAGGTTGAGGCAAAAGCATTTTGATGAAAGAAATTAAAGGCCACATGTGGAAACAAACAAAAAACCCAAGCAAGAATATTTATTCTCTGCTTCCCAACAGCAGAGGGTGTCCATCCACTTCCTGGGAAGTGAGGGCCTTGGGATGTGTAGTGTTTGCTTTGGGAGACAAACACACTAATAATGAATGCTTCTCTCACTCACCCATGCCCCATCCTCCTCCTTTCTCCCAGCTTGTATTGATGAATACAAGATCACAGGGTCGGGAATATGCCTTTGGTCAGCTTGGGTCAGCTGTCCCAGCTTTGACCTCTCCCAGCCTCTTGCTCACCTCCAGCCTTTGCAGGGTAGAGGTCAGAGAGACATTCTTGAAGATGTGTGGGCCCAATTTGAATGTTGAATGTGGGCAGTGCTATGGGCCTCATCCATTTTGTGTTTATCAGCTGCAGTTCATTGCAATCATAACTAAATATTAGCACAGATTTTATTTTATGTCTTAATTGAAACATTTCATTTTTTTTAATTTAAAGAAAATTTTCCTAGATCTGCATGTCTTTCTAAATAAAAGTTCCTCAAAAATTTAAGGCATTTTTAAAATATTCAAGCAAAACATTCCAATTTCAAATTGGAACTGTCTTTCACTTTTGCTGTTTTCTTCATCTAAGCTGTAAGAATTTGGAAAATCAGTTAATGTTCTTTAAATGTCTTTATTTTTCATTTACTCTGAAGGCAACAGTGGGGAAAAAATACTATCTAGGCCCCAGAGACACCAAAGTCCAAGGTCATATGTCTCCTGATATTTACACAAATCAAACTTTATTCCTATGAAGCCGAGAAGTGAACCTCAGTGATGAGAATTGTGTGTAATATAGTGCAAATGTACAAGACAGTTCTTTCCAGTTTTCAGAGAGCACAGGCACATTTTAGCCCCCAGCTATTCAGTACTGGCTCCAAAGCTCGGAGCTGCTCATGCATTTAATTCTGGAGACCATCTCAGCTGAAGCTGCAGTGTGCTGGCCGTGATGGCAACCATTACACTTGCATTCAAACATCATGCACTGAGGGCTGAAAGTTTTAGCCAAACCACAAATAAGATCTTCTGTAGAAATTGAATGTTTCTCTGTTAAAATGTCTTTTAATCAAAGATAGGTACAGCCTATTGAACACTTACTTCCTTAAAATGATTCTTTAGATAAAGGACAAGGAGATAAAATAACACCACACTGCTCACTGGTTTGCAATCCTCAGAGTGTTGATCTACTAGCAGTGCTCACCACCTATTACAACTGAGCTCAGGTCCTTCAAAATTAAAAACATGTGTTTCTATTGTTTCAGCTAAAATGTCACTGTCAGCAGATGAAGGTCAGTGGTCATGTCATGACCTTTTTAAAGTATTGCAACAACTAGATAATTTTTTTTTGGCTGATGTTTTTACACACTTAGGAGAGAAAAGGGAATTCAGAAGTTTGTGCTATGTAGTCTTTTTCCCCCACAAGTCGTGTTCTCTACATTTCACCCATTCCCAAGACACTTGGATCTTCAAGTTGTCCAGGGACATCCACATGTTAATGACACATCACAGTGATAGTTACAGGTCTGTTTTCAGACTCTCTCTTGCAGGGGCCACACCAACACACTCTCATCCTGTGTAAGGCAAGTGCAGAATACCCCCAAGCATTTTCGTGAAGCCACAGCTAAATAGCGCTTTCCAAGTACCTGACTCTGGAGCCACATGGTATGACTGCCTTCCAGTTGTTTCAGTCAGTTTTGAGTGCACCACATAATGGATCCTCCTGTTAAATATCGTTATTATATGCTACACCTACCTATTGTTTGCTTTTTAATGGGTTAATTACCTTGTTCACGCATTAAAGAGGACTCAAACCAGGTTTTTACCAGTATAAATAACATTTCTGGTCCAAGATGTATATTTTTAAGCAATGTATTTATACAGTCTTCTGAATACCCAGCATTTAACACACAATAACATGGGTGACTTTCGTAGACACATTTTCTTGTTTTGAAGGACTGCAAACATCCTGTTCATTGGTTTACCATGTAGCTGGATATAAGTAATAATTCTAATATTTATGTTACTTCTGTTGCACAGAAACCATAAGGATTTGTATTTCTCAGGTTTGCATAGCATTCTTTCATCTTACAGCCAGCCCTTAATTCAGTTTGCAGTGATGCATCCCTTCTTGCCGCATACAAGGTATAGGGAGCACGTTTGAGTCTACAATAAATTAGAGCATCTAATTCTTTATTCAGGGCATGATAAAAGAAATAGAATGTAAACGATAAAGCTTTTCAACATGGTAATAAAAGTATTTCAACTTTTTTAGTGAAAACCACCAACTTGTCTAAGTGCTCTCTGTCCTATTTGTTTGATGCTAAAACTGAAGCCCAGCATAGGTAAAAACTATTTTATTTACCATAGAGATGGCAGGTCACACTCCTATAGAAACCATATTAGTGATGAAAACAAACAAATACAATTTAATTACCTGCAATCAATAGAAAAAAATTCTATAGGCTGAATGCAAGCTGTGAAAAATAGCAAATTAATGTTCTGTCACAGCCCGCAAGCATAAGAGCACAAAGATTCTGTAAGTAAAATACGATTGCAAGACAAAGAAAGTAACTGCAAAAACCGACCAGATCAGCTCTCCCTTTAGGAGCAATTTTTTTCTGAATTACCTAAGTAACACAGCCATATGCGTCCCATTTTCATAAATCATATAAGCTTTTAGGATCCCAGTGGGATCTAGACTCCAAAGTACCTCTGTGATTTATGTGTGTATACAGAAGTCACTTAGGTGCTTTGGAGAAGGCTACTTCTAGATTTTTCTTGTTTTTAACTTAAAAAGATGAGGAGCTGCCTCATTTTGTTGCAGGATTTTTCAATGCCCAATAATACTTTTGGATTTTCTGCTATAGGTGTCATTTGATAAGTCATTTTGTCACTTGGTAAAGAAAAAATTTAAGTCAAAAGGACCACCTAACCTCTTTTTTCGGGAAAAAAAAGAAAAGAAACTAAGCCAAAAAACATAGATCATCTTGTGCTAGGCTGTCACAATGATTTTTATATACAATCGATTCACAATGAGGCTAGACTTTGTACTGCTCTTTATTTCATTGATTTGGGGTTGGTTTTTCCTACTGTTGTTTGTCTGCCTTTCTGCATATATGTATTCATGTTTTATATTTTCATTTTAAATCTTTGAGGCAATGTCATAGGCCATGTTTTAATTGCTCATAGACAATCAAAGAAAGAGGAGCTACAAATAGAAATTATGTCAAGACACATTGTCTTATGATTTTTTTCTTTTTAATAGAACTAATAGCATATATTTGTCTTTCAGAAATGTTAGTAACGTAAAGACTATGAGAAAAACAGTCAGTTTTTCTAGGAATAGATGATCTTAGTACAGTGACATTTGACTTTTTTAAATATAAAAAAGAGATAATTATTAGTTTTACTGTCTGTGAAATATCTGTAGAATATATCTGTAGAAATATCTGTAGAGTATATCTGTAGAAATATCTATTCACAGGTTTGTTAATGGAGATTTAGGTACATTAGGGTTTAGTTGTTCCTATGCTCTGCTAGAGAGAACAAGCTTCCAGTCAGGTTCTAGCCTGAAAGTTACTACCGTGTTGCTCTATGTACACAAGGAAGTAGAAGGGGTGAAAATAGTGAAAACAAGAAGAAAAAGTGCAAGCTCTGCTATTTCTATTTTAAAATATATCTTCTAGTGGTGTGGTACAGAAAGCATCATCTTAAACTTCCACTGGTAGATGGAAGTTTCCCTTTCCTTTGCTGTAGATCTGGAATAAATACTTGATGACTTCAGGTTTTTTTCTTGTTTTACACCATTTTGCCTGAGGTCAGAACCTGGACCCTTGACATTCACCAAACCCCCTCTAGTCCAAATGTAATTTGCACCACCAGTGAATTCATTTTTCAGCCTCAGACCTTGAGTCTCCTTCCCTAAAAAGTCAACAACACAATATCAGAAAGTGTCAGTGTTAGAAAATGTATTTTGCTGTATAATAGGGAACATAATTTCCTCCTCCAACAGATTTCCAATCTAAATAGTCTCTTATTTAGAATCCTGTGTGCACTGGTAAGTGACGTTTCGGTACCCAGCTAGAAATGAGCAATAACATTCAAATGAAAATTGGAAGCTGAAGATCTAATCATTAACAACAGATGGTTCAACTTGAATCCGATAAACAAGTTGTTGGTCCCCGTCACCTCCCCCCGCTTTTCCTGCCCGTTTCTTTTCCTTTCGCTTGCATATGTTTTTGTGTATGTGAGTTGTTTTACCACAGTCAAATCAACAAGGGAAAAAGGGTTTCCAAAACCAAAAGGTAAACCTCATGGTAAACCTGGAACACATTCAGATGGAAGTGGAAATCACTTGAGCATCTAGTGTTGAGGTGTTTGAGATTTAATTCAGGCAGTTCAGTTAGCACAGTGGCAGTTTTCTTAGGCTCTGGATTGTCTCCCACATTGGTCCATGTCCCAGTATTCTCAACATACAACCTGCTACACTAAAAAATCCAAATATGAGAGACTCAGCCCCACTCTTGGATGCTTATGTGCAGAACACAGTGAAAGGCAGTTGGAAACATACAATTACATTTGGCCTCTCATGGCTGGATTTCATCCCAGTTTTACAATAGGTCCTTCTTTCTCTTTCTCTATTCACCAAAAAGAGTCCTTGCCTTTGTGCACAATCACACACTCAACACAAAGGGGAACATGGAACACAAAACTGCAATATTATCAAAAGCGATAAATGAAGAAAACATATGGGTAAGATACGAAGGTATGTGATTGTCCCATTTAACATTCTTCTTCGTATTTGTTATGTAAGTTCAAAAGGTGCACAATGGCTTTTTGGTCAGATAAACAGAATTATTTTGCTCTGTACTGAAGCAGTTTGCTCAATCCAAACCTAAGTTAAAGGTAATTTTATTTTGGATACCCCGCAAAAACCCTGGTGGCATAATTGTCAAAATGCTGCAAGTTTAAAGAATTAGTATCACGGTAAAGCATTGAGCAAATCTCACAGTCCCCATCTCGAGTATTGCAGACTTGGAACTGCACTGTTGGATATATTGGGGGAATATATCCAGACTGAGAGTCAAAAGGGGCCACAGGAGCTCCACTGAGTTTTCACAGATTACCCAAACTAACTTTCGAAAGGGACTCAGCAGTACAGGAGGAAGCCTAGTGAGTCTAAATCATTAAGAGCCAGGCCTGGGAACTTGTGGGTCTCAGAATTCCTGAGTCACAGAGAGTCCGTAGTATCCACCAGTCAGGGATCATAACTGCACCCATATTCCATCTAATCAAAGATCAGCCTGCCCCAGTACCATGAGCAACTGTGCAGTCTCACAAATGCTCATCTTGTACAGCTCAGGAAAGAGAGGGAAATGGGGAGTTGCATAAAGCAATACTGTTACCAAGAAATGTAAGCCTCAGACTACAGCCCTGTCTGCAATGACCACCACAAAAGGAATGTATGCACAGATTCTGGTAATTATCAATTAAAGGACTTCCTAGGGCATTATCCCAGTTGTGTTGTGAGGGGAGTGGTGGTGAAAAATCTGAAGTCCTTAAACACCAGGGCATTGAAGAACATTGGGCTTCTGAGATTGATGGTAGCTTTCTTTTGTTTCTAGACTGGGAAATAATTTCTTCAGAAGAAATGATGCATTAAACACAGTTTTCCTACCCATAGAATGGCTTCACGTTCTTTTGAACATGGAAGGCATAATCACACCAAACCAAATAAGCTTTGAGGTTTGATCCAAAATATTTATGTTCAAAGCAATGAATTATTTTCAGTAGTTGCCAACCCATGACAGATTCAATCTACATCTGTAAACATCAGAACATTTTACATTCTGATACAATTTTCCTGAATTTACCATAGAGACAAGATTTTTGTGTGTGTGCATGTTAATCCCAGAGTAAAATATCCCCAAATCAATCAATCAATTGATTAACAAATTAAGTGCTAAATAATGGATGGGACTGCGAACATTTCGTGACAAGATGCTGAGAATAAAATATGTGTCTACAATTCTTTTGTCTAATAGTCAGCCAACAAAGCATTGCACTGTTTTCTTTAGGACTTTACATAAATGCTTGGAAAACAAATGGAAAAATGTGTTCAAACAATATTTTAGCATTCATATAAGCCAGGCAGAAATGGTCATTACACTGAAAAATGAATAAAATTCTTTTCCTTTCAAATTAAATTTTAATGTAGCAGAACTTTACATGATCGCAGAAACATGAATAAATACAAGGTGACAACTAAGTATTTTCCACCGCTAATTATGCCATTAGTATTGAACATAGTGTAAAGTTCTCATGAAATAATGTTGCTAAATGCTAAAAAAAATAAAGGAAGGCAAAACAAGAGTTGTGAAAACACTGAAGGATTCATGTAGTAAAGTTTGTCTTATGCAAGTACTGCATCTTATTTATTTTCACCCCTAATTATTATTCTCTTTTATGCTGGCATATGAATACCTTGTGGATTGTCTGTTACCACAGTTTTGAATCTCTCTGTATATGTATTTTACAGTCGAGGCTTAGCCATTTTAAGCTGTTTTCACATGGAAGTGTCAATCTATATGTTTGTGCATCACTTAACTATCTTACGGCAAGCGAGAGCTAAAGAAAGGGCTTGTTTTCTTTTAATAACGATATGGAAAGGCAACTATCACAGTCATTTTGCAACAGCAAAGTGAGGCATGAGCGAGTAAAGTGTCGCATTAGTCTGTGGATGTTTGTGTGGTTAAATCAGGACTTGAACTCTGCTCTCCCATGGGCCAAGCTAACAGCTTATTTTCCCCGACTGTTTTCCCCACTTCATTTATAAGCAAATGTACCATCTATCTCCCACACATGCACATGCCACTCAGACTTGCTGTGATCAACATGTTATGAAACAACAGTCTAGTTTGGAGTGTTTAGGGCTGTTAGGATAATGATTTTGCATGGCTGCTCCGCTTCCCGGCGGAGTTGTGTTTTCCTAGATTTGCTTTAATGCAAGTGCTTTTTGCAAATAGAGGAGACACTGGAGAGGCTTGCAAAAACACAAGCCCTTTAACAGTTCACTGGGAAGCAAAGAAGGTTCCCTTGCTAACCAGACTGACTGTAGCTGTTCAGCTGAACAATCTTGTCACTCCTATGGTTGCTCTTAGTATTTGATGGCTGGTCATGTACGGCATGCCTCATCACACCATCTCTGGAGGCACTGCATTGGGAAATGTGAAAAGATGCCACTCTTCTGGAAGGATACTGCTGCTGATTGAATGGTGAGGCTATGACTCTAGGTTCTTATTTTACATCTCAGGCTTATTAAAATCCTGGCTACAATGAAAATTAAAAGGGAACAAAAATATGTAGAAGTTTGTGTCACGCAAGGCTAAAAAGGGACAGTGTGTTTTGTGACTGGCCTGTGGTCAAATATCTACAAATGTGGAACAAAAATCATTAAATGAAAGATGTTATTTCCCCAGATCCATGTACAGAATTCCACTTGATTTTTACCCAGACTGAAATCTTGCTGCAGTCACCAGTGGTTCTCCCACCCTAAGAGCAAAATATCTTCTCTATTTCACTCAAATTTCTAAATTTTTTACAAAATATAAAGACCATCCCACAAGTTTAGGGTGGAGGGACTTAAAAAAAGTGTAGATGGGATAACAACCCATTTGCACTGACCTACGCCACAAGGGCAAGGGAATATAGAAAAGAAAAAAAAGCTGAGTGCGAAAAAGATATTTCAGTCTCAAAAGTGTCCTAGAGGGCTAGCAAAAGCTCTGGGCTGGTTTTTTTTGTTTGGTTGGGTTTTTTTTGGGTTTTTTTGAGAACCTTTAAAGGCGAAATGAAAGGAAAGACACCTGGCACCTGTACAGGCATCAAGATAAATTTCTTTGCTTGTGTTAGAAATTTTCTAAAAGAAGTTTGTATGGTAATTTCTGTATCTCTATTTTATTTTAGGTTTGGGCAAATTATAAACCCAGATTGGCAGAAATCAGGTAAACCTGGTGACAGAAGCAAGTATCTACTGAAGCTGATGGATCTTGGTTTCAGGGTGTAGGTTTTTAGTGACACAACGGGTTTCATCACTTTTCCATGTTTTCTCTGTTCTCTTTAAGTAATGTTGGAATAAAGGAGGCAAAAACAGCTCAAGAAAGAAAAAATGCAAGATTTTGATTTCACTTTTGACAGTGAAAGCAATGATTTGTAGTCATGGGCTCAAAAGCACACAGATAATAGCTCAGACATTTAGACTAATCTGAAGTGAGACATTTCATATAAATGTCCCACCCCTTTGTACTGCTTCTGTATTTCAAATTCTTTTCTTTATTAAATAATGAAAAATCTGGTCTTCAGCTAACCTTGGTAAAAAAAATTTCCTTTTGAAAGCAATAAATACCTAGTTAAGTTCTAAAATGTTAATAGCTGTGAAAATAGTTACTGCTGTCTAAATGAGTGACCATTTAATGAATCACTTCCACCAAAAAGGTCAGTGTAGCAAGTCCCACGTGCATCATGTTATTACAACTTACCAGCAAATGACCACATTAATATTAACTGACAGATTGCAGACCTTTATGTTTATGTACAGTGGGTTTCTGGAAAGTGCACTTCTGGGAGGTGTTAGAAAACTTTCTGCCAGCATATCATCCTGTAAATCGTGCTGTTTTCAGGTCATTACTTGTTCAGTGTGTGGACACCTTGTTATGGAGCTTTTTGAATGAGAAGTACGCTAGTGAATAAAGTACACTTGACCTCTCACCTTCAAAGTCCTCTCATTTCAGGTGTCTGGGACACGTCATAGATAGGTGTTTTTATCAGGCAGACCCATGACAGCTCTGAAATGGCTAGTGGTGTGCACTGAGGTCAGAGACTGTGTGCAGCAGCAAACTTTGATACCCTGATGATGCTGGTACTTGTAGTCTCTGTGACTAAGGGTGATTGCATTAAGGTGAATTTCTGAATTAAGCATAATGTATCAAGCTTGTACTAGAGACCTGTCATAACACCATGGCACTGAATTCCCTCACTGAGGGTAGACACTCCCTCATGTTCACTGGCATTTTAATTCAGCTATGGATTATTGAACTGTTCTTGGTAGCACTGAGTCACTTACACAAAAGCCTTAACTACCCTAATAAGGGTGTGCCTTATGCAAGGGTCAGGGCACAGGCTTGAGCTCTGTCCTGCAGGTGAGGAGGCCAGGGTTCTTGACCTTGCAGATTGCAGGAGTCCAAAAACTGCTCTTGGTCCTGTCCTGTCATGTGGCTGTGAGGTTGTCACAGCATCACTGCTCATCAGAGAGAAAGAATGAATGGATTCATCTCATTCCACATGGGAAGATTTCTCCTCACCCAAGGTCTCTTCACCTGACCTCTCCTTCAGACTTTTCATTTTGTCTGTCCTCAATGATCTACTTAAAGCTCTTGACTTTCAGACCTGTAAGATACCCAAGTTCAAGACAGGAAAGTCAGGCATGCAAACACTCTGGGTCAATGCTCTTGTAGATCTCCGAGAAAGGTAATTCGCTCCTGATCACTGATAAGCCATTCATACCTCCTCAGAAATTTACTGAATAAAATGAAGATGCTGGAAAAGTAGTTGGGAAGTTAATCCCTTGTACTCTTTTAAAGAAAAGACCACCAGCCCCCAACAAATATTTTCAGAGAGCGTAGGGAGGAAAAACGGTATTAAAAAAAATCCCTACTTGCTAGTGTCCTGTTAAATTATGTAAAGCCAATTTCTTGTAATATTGTCACTGAACAAATAATCAGTTCGTTGAGGAAGATTTGTGGCTGCAATTATTTATTCATTTTAATGTTTGTTATTAAGCCTTCCTCTTGCTGTTTGCACCCATTATATGATGAAAGATCAATACGAAGAAGATGAGGAAGTGCAGAAATGACGGCTAATTATCAGGGAGTAAGGAGGAGAAGAGCAGCCCTGGTACAAATGCCTGTGAGATATACAACCAGTGTTCTAGTCTTTTGCTAATATTAGCCTTTGTTTTACAGTGTGAAGTGGTTTTGTTGTTGTTGTTGTTCTTTGCTTTGTTTTGGTTTTTTTCAACCCGGGCAGTGAAGTGAACACTGGAGACAAGTTTTATCATGCTTTTCTATTACACTCAATAGCTGGGATTGAATTATGAGAAGCAGTGCTTCCAAGTGGATAGAAGGAGCCTGCAGTTGAGAAACAAGATTTTGAGTATTTTTCCCAATTTAAGAAGTGACTGACTACATAATTTGTTTCCCACCTTCTTTTATTTCTACAGGTGTGAAACAGAAGGACTCACTCTTGCTTTCTTCTTTCATATTTTGTAATCTAAAAATGAAAAGTAATGTATCTTTACTAAAATCACAAGTATGTTTCTACATCTACATAGACCTGTGCTCATTTATGTACATATATGTATATATAAAGACGTATAGAAAAATGTCAGTATTTTATAGCTTAGATTAAATTGTGTCATTGTTATCCAGGATTAACAGACATGAAAATTCTGGAGATGCATTACCATTATTTTCATTTATTCAGATGTGGAAACATAAAATACATTCCAACCATTGCTTTCTAAATAGCGTAATGTCTGTTAAATGTGACCTTTCTTCAGCAAAATTTTTGCTTCCTGGCTGACAAAATATTTGGTACTTGTTAATTTGTCTGGGGTAATATCTCCTGATATTAGGATCCTCACTTTGATTTTTTAACTGGGGTTGCAGAGAGTGTTTTTTGGGTATAATATCAAAGGGGTGTCGCAGTCTGCAATGCGATGGACTGCTCAGAGAAGACTTAAATAGACAACACACGTAATTCAGCTGTGAGCGCTCATGTATCATAACAAATCTTGTGAGTGCAAGGGCTACCCAAGTGGGAGAAAGCCTGAAAGTAGGTCTGTGTTCCAGATTTTATATAGGTCTCAAGGGTCTCCATCTAAATGCTACAAAATCCATCATATAGCTTCAGGCCAGCTCCGAAAGTTGCCTTTAGTGAAAATCTCCCACACCCTAGATATTCATACATACAGATGACAGGTAACTATGGTAAATATCTCTCAGAGTCACTTTCTGTTAATGCCGGAACTCTATTAAAATGACAAAAATAATAACGTCTCTGAAATCATCCTCTCTCCTGTTACATGTCCACAAAACTTTTACCAGAGCTGCCTTCTCTTGTAACAGCTTTTCATCTGGCTTCTTGCCATGGTTGAAAAAATAATTCACAAAATGACACGGTTTCACTGCCTTTTTTTTTTTTTTTCACTTTACAAAGAATGTTTAATAGCAGAAAAAAAATCCTTAATTGCGGTATATCCATTTAAGTTTTCCTGCTCATCCAGATTCTGATCTGAAGAAAGATATTGCCTTCAGTACTACTTATTTCAGCCATTCACTTCCTTGAGTTATTAACTTAAAGAAATGCTGAATTTCACAATGAGAAGAAAGACACTTTTAATAATATCAATTACTTTATGGTATCATTTGCACTGCGTTCAGCATGATATTTTTGCTGCTTCTGACAACAGTGAGACTGAAAGTACCTACAAATGCATATCTGGAGCAGCAGTTTTCTGTCTAGTCTGTAAAACTGTGTACCATAGAGCAACGCAGCAATTTATGCCTATAGCTCTACACCTGATACTTAGCTATCCTGTTTCATTCTTGTGAGTCATCCTATTTGACTTACATAGGTAAATCTGATACATCAGTATTTACAGTATTAAGGCTTTAACAACAGTAACAGAAGCCCTGGATATTTTCAGCATAGATAAATCCATCTCATTTGCTTTACTAAATGCTGCCTGGCAAGCAAAGTTATAGAATTTAGCAGCATAAGGCACGAAATGGTTGGAAACAAATCTGAAGCTCTGGAGATCACTCACAGAATTAAGTGCATTTCAATGTGTAGGTAGTTGTCAGAAGTGCTCCATAAATCTCATTCAAATAAAAATATTGCGTGATTATTTTTTTCCTTGCATACATATCTGAATAAAATAGAAGTCTGTCTTTCCAAAAAGCCCATGTCAGATTTTAGGGTTTTTTTCTTCTTTCTTTCTCTACTGAATTGAGTTCCTGTTAAAAAAACAGATGTTGGAAGAAATACATTTTTTGGCAAAGATAAGAGCTACAGAGGAGAGCAAGGCATTGTTCTTCATTTTACTATGCACTTTCCCTTGAAACTTACTGACTGCTTAAATCATCGCAGCTACACAGGAACCTTTAACAATAAAATAAAAACTGTATTAACCACTAAATTTTATACACAACTGGTATTTCTCATTGGCACAGAGTTTATGAAAGTTGTCAGCTTCTGTGTCCAATTTATATGAAGGCAATCATAATCTGAGGGCATATGAATTGATCTAGTCAGAAATGGTGCAAATAAAATTAACAAATATATTAATTTTTCTTTCCCCTCTGAAGATCCACTTGCGGTTATCCATACTCTTGGCAAGGGATGAATAGAAAGCTGAATACAGAAGTTTAGCATCTCCATTAAGCAGAACCTTCCTGCTGGGATTTGAGGAAAAGTCTGGCATAGAAATAGGTAACCATTTAGCTTCTGGGCTTCTTGGCCTCTCTAGCTCAAAGGAAGCACAGGGCCAGAGGTTATGCATTATTCATTTTTCAATTGGACTCAGTGGAGAAATTTGAGAGTTTACTACATAAATATGTTAAATTTAAGTACATCATGCATTTCCATAAAACTCACGGAGGCCCAGATTCATCATTTCCTCCCAGTTCAACAAACCGCTTTAAAATATGCTTAAATTGACTTCAACAGAGCTGTAAGCACTTACCGAAAGTTCAGTGTGTCCTTAAATGATTTGGAGAATAAGGACCATTTGCATATGTGTAAGTGCTCTGCTGAACGTGCGTAAGTGTCCAATCCACGGCCCCATGAAATCCATGAGGTTTCTCTATTGATGTCACTGGGCTCCAGATTTAGTCTTAACAGTTGGATATTACCCGTTCAGAGCTCTCTTGCTGCTTCCTTGAAAGGAGGTGGCGTTCAGCCTTTCATTGCAATGCCCCACACTTTGTGTTAGAAAGCCCTGATGGCCTTCTAAGAGTTCTTAGCGTCTGTGGGGCTTGTTGTGGTTATGATTTTAAAATGCACTGCTCAAAAGTGACAACGAGCACAGCCGGAATAATAATTCCTGTTGAAGCAGGTTGGAACATACTTGCTGTCAGTACCACAGGCAGTGGGGCTTTTTTTCCAGCGTAGGAAACTTTGCACTACTTGTTGCACACTTAGTGATGTATTTCCAACCAAAGGGACTTTGTTGCAGAGCTGTTTATTACCAGGATGATTACAGACATTAGAGTCTAAATTTAAGAACGTGGTGAATGAACCACATTATCTATCAGACCCTCTCTTTCCACGGTCAGATGAGGTGAGAGTAATCTATGCTTTAGCCAGTTCCCTGACCCACATTAAAGTTAATGCAGGACTATTGAATTATGTTCTATAATCCTGATTTTGAAGGCAATTTCATTCTTACTTATTTCAGCACCTTCTGCTTTTAATGACCGCTTCTCTTTTTTCCCCCACTTATTTATAGGACTGTTTATACTACCCATGAGATGACAAGATATTTAAATTCTCCCTGAGACTTGTCCTTTTCTGCAACATGCTGAAGTAAATTATCCACAGGAGCAATTCTTTCCCTCTCAATCCTCACTCTTCTGTGCCTCAGAAAGAAACTTCAATAAAACCCTCTTGTTTTATTATGGCACACCAATGTGGTAGTTATTAATAATTCTCTAAATCATTCTTCATAATATATCTGGACAGGGCAGAAACTTAGATTCCACTGAAAAAGCTATGAGTGTGAGATATCAGAAAAGCATTTATTAAATGAAAAACAACTTGTTAACAAATAAAAGAAAATAAACTGAACCCATTAAAAAAAGAAGTATCTTAATTCAGTAAATTAAGAGAAAGCTCTTGAATTTTGCAAAAAATGCACATTCAAGCCATAGGTACAGAAAGAGAAAAGCAGAATCAGAGGGGGGCAGCGGCATCATGCCAGTCACAAAATTAACAAACAAAGAAAGACCACTCAGAGCTCCTATGAAGTTCTTCCCTGCAAAGAGGTAAGGTTATTTTTACAGAGGAGGGTAGGCACTGCTTTGGGAAGACTGGCTGTGACATATTACACAAAATTGAAGTATCCATGTTGGCCACCTCGTTTAAGTGTAGAAAAGACTCACAAGAAAGGGGCCTAAGGGTTTGAAGAAATGCTTTAAAATAGAAAATGCAAACATAAAGTGGAGAAAGTACTGGAAATTTGAAAATTTGTTTCATTCAAAAGAGAAAAGTAGCAAACTCAATGGCTAAACACTGGAGTTAAATTCAAATGAGGAATCAGGCTCTCATATTTAACAAGGTTAGATAAACAAATTTTTGGAACAAACTGCCAAAGGGAATGATAGTTTTTACTTGGTGGTTTTAATTCAGCACCACACACTTTTCTAGACAATGTTTGCCATGGTGTAGGCTGCTATGCTAAATATAGGAACAACTAGATAAAAGAAAAATAAATTATTTATGCAGTGTATGGGACTAGAAAAATTAATTATTCCATTGGGGTCAAATTTTTGTATGATCTTGTGGATACCGGGTGATCAGAGGGTTTTAGAAGTTTCCTTGTAATGAGAAAATAGAGTGGTTCAGTCTTTTTCCTTTATCAAAGTAAGGAGTTGACTGTACTGAAGTCTGTAAGTAGGAATTAAAATAACACAACAAAAACCAAAACCATGACAAAACAACGCGGAAACCCATTACTACGTTGTTGAAAGCTTCAGCTTCAAAGTTTAGGATGGATACATGTATGGAGGGATAGAAAGTTAAGGATACAATTTAAATGTTCGGTTTGTCAGCGCGCTAGAGTCTGTGTTGCTTTAACTCTTTGTGCAAAGACTTTAATGTCTTTCTGAAAGCTGTAATGCAAAAAACTGACTGAACCTGTGGCTCACAAGGGATCACGTAGTGGTGTTGGAAGCATCCCTTTTGACAGTTATCTTGGAGAATTTCAAATACCTATATCACTCCTAAAGTCCCCAAAACAATGAAGCATAATCCTAGCCTGCTTTATTAAGAACAGATTTTATTGTTGTCCTGGGTTACAATGTATTCTATTACCATGAGCTGTTGAGAGCCGGTATAGCAATGTTCCTTGCCTCCTCCCTCTGGACTATCTCCTGTTAATGGGCCCAACAATGCCTTGCCCTATGACTCAGAGGTAACCCGAACCTGGGCTATCTCCTGTTAATGGCCCCATCAGTGCCTTGCCCTATGACTGACCATCCCATTGTGAGATGCTCCGCCCAGGGGGGAAGGAACCAAGCATTCCCACCAGGATAAAAATCTGGGGCCTAAAACAGCAGGCGGCCTTACCTGCTGGGATCTCAGAGGACAAGGACTACACCACCACTGGATTTTCGGAGGAGGACCAGACTTCTCCTTCTACAAGATCACCACTTCAACAGAGCCATTTCAAGGAGAACTGCAGCTACCGCCGAATCGGACTGCTCAGACCTCTTTCTACAGGATCACCGCTTCAACAGGACCATTTCAAAGAGAACTGCAGCTACCACTGCATTGGACTGCTACCAACACCCTGCCCGGCAGGGTGCCAGGTTGTACCCCTGACTCTGTCCGGCTTTAAACCAGTTTCTCTGTATTATTGTTTTGATATATATATATTAGTAAAAACTGTTATTCCCATTTCCTCATATCTTTGCCTGAAAGCCCCTTAATTTCAAATTTATAATAATTTGGAGGGAAGGGGGTTGTATTTTTTTTTCCATTCCAAGGGGGGCTCCTGCCTTCCTTAGCAGACACCTGTCTTTCAAACCAAGACAATTGTCAAAAAGGTTTAAAAAATAGCAGCCTTCTGTCACAATGAGTAGCACATGTTTAATCTAAAATAGCTGATTTACCTACATCATTTTTACTATGATGCATTAGAACACAGTGAAAGATCTGTTGGCACAGAAGAATCACAATACCACACTTCCATCTCTTCTCTTCTATATCTGTGAGTTTTGTAGCCTTTGAGACTTGTTTCTATTTTTAATCTGTTGCTGCAATAAAAAAAATGATAGTCACTTGTGTTATGTTATGAACCCCCAAAGGGTTCTTGTTCATTTCCAGATAAATATAATTTTCTGTTGTTGATTATTTGGATATAGACATTAAGAAGGATCCCGATAAGCTCCTGTGCCACATGGAAATATGGCAGTATCATTCTTGGGGTTTACGCTGTAGTATTTCAAGTGCTTAGAGCAATGATGCAAATGTCAGATGGCATAAACCAAACAGGTTTTTCAAACCCACTTCATTGTCAGGACCCCAAATGCACATTTCAGAGCAGCACCTTGGTTTGCAAGCTCAGAATCCCACTGGATTATGGTACAACATCTGTTCTCTTTGGGAGCTGTGCTGGAATTTAAACCAGACTTATCCAATGTAAATTACTTGGATTAATTGCAGCAATGTTGAAGTCTCCACTTTTCAAAGTAAGACCTTAAAGAGACAACTGGGAAGTTTAGGAGCTCATTAATGTAAATTCCTAAATTAAATTTCTGACATTTAGCAGAAAGAACACTGTTCACTCTTTCCCACCAACCCAAGTCACTTCTAACCTTCCATAACAAACAGAAGCATTCCATTTTTCTAGAATTTAAGGGGAGTGCTAAAAAAAATAAGGCAAAATAACCAACTCTGTGATTCTAGTTCACTCCGACCAATGCACATTCTCAAGTGTGTGAGCAATGATAAAGTTCCCCTTTGTCTAGTAGCCAATGGTCAAAAATAGAAAATAAATTATTTATCTTGAATATGACCAGGTTTTCCTCTGCTTCTTGACCTATTTAACGTTGTTAGTTTTCTGTTCCCGTTAGCAATGTGGAACAAATAAACACTAATGTAAAGCTGTGTCTCCAACAATCCACAGCAGTCTTATTTTTAATACCATTTCCCTAATGGCCATGTACCAAAATGCAGAATATCTTTCCACAAGTTAGAGTTGATTAATTTAATGAATTATAGTTGCTTTGATTTCTTGGTCATTTGTGATATTGCCTATATTTTTCTGATATATTTTGACATTTGGAAATTACAAGGAAAAAAAAAATTAAAAGTGGTTAAATTAGATTTAGATGACAGAGCCTATACAACTCAAAAAAAGTCCTGATCATTCACTGATTATTAGATTTAAGGGACAAAAAAAAAAGAAAAGGAAACGAAAGCAAAAAAGGAAAGAAAAGCAGTAATTCAGTTCATAATCACACCATGTGTACTTGGAAAATTGCACACTATACCAGAAACCAACTCTTATGACTATGATATCTTTTATGTTCTTGGCTTCCTGATACCAGAATCTTTCTCACTCTAAACAAACATGAAAGTGGGGAGGAAGAAGAAGATAGGTAAGTTCAAGTAAGATTACCAGCAACTTACAGCACAGCTTTGAGAAACTGGCTTTGTTGATTTAAACACAGTACAATAAATCAGATTCCGTGACCCTCTAAGGGTCAACTTCCAGCATTCGAGAAAGTGAGATAAAGTGAAAAACCTGAAGATAAAAAAAGAATTGCTGAAAGCACTTTTCCCTCCCAAACCCTCCTGAGAGCATTTCAGTTTGTAGGCCCCTCTGAGGCCTGCTTTTTATGCATTTTAAAAGGTGGAAGGTTTTTTTTCATTTTTTTCCCACATTTTTCCACCATAGTCTAGTTACCTATTTAGTGACTACCTGACTCATTTCTTTTTCACTTGCTTCTTGATATTTGAAGAAACCGAGCCACAGAACACTCAGAGACCTTCCTCTGGTCTTATGTATTGTTCAAGCTAATGTCCTAAATATGTATTCAAAAATATGTACACATGTATATAATTACTGACACTGAAAATATACACTTAGAAATAAGCTCATCCAAGAAAGACAGATTCAGAAAATATAAATCCCAGAGGAGTTTTTAAATATTTATGCAGCAATCCATCACTTTCCACTTGTCCTTTACGGCCATCCCCATACTCAGTAAATTGATGTCCCATAAGAACCAGGACAGTCTTAGGGTACAACCTTTCTGGAGAAGGATGTAAATATATGAAGTTACACAACAATCCATTGCCATTAGAAACTAGAAGGGTTCTAAGCATTTGTACAAATTTCAATTGTATGCAATTAAAGCAAGAAAACAGAACCCTGACACAAAAAACAATGGTGATTCAGGGGTAACTCAGCATACAGCTTAAATATGTGTATATCCATGCTCCTAAACTGCCCAGTTGCCCTCTAATATTTATTACAGAAATTAAAATACTACTGCTGTTCTGTTCAACACTAGACTAGGCAGAGACATGATGTAAAATTATCAAATATCTCATAAGGAAAAAAATGTACTTTTAATCCTACCCAAATTAGGACTTTTAAAAGCCTTTCAGTAACTTTAACTTGCAGATCAAAGAGACTTTGGCAAACTTCATGCATATTCAGCACCACTGAACTTGAAACCATTGGTGAACCTGGTCTGACACACACATGAGACAACACTGAACAAAGTTGTGCTGTTTTTAGTTGTCAAACTCCAACCAGATCAACCAGTTTTCATGTTGATCTTACGACTTTGGCATTGAGATTATGATTTTAATAGTAGGAAAAGTAGGAAGATGTCTTAAAATCATGCAACTTAGGCAGAATGCAAAGCTAAATTGTCCCTCTGAATCCAGACTGAAATAATCACTGCAAGTTAAATTAATCAGAATACAATTAGAGGTACCATCTATATAGCTGCTTTTTTTCTTTTTTTGTTTCTGTTTTGTTGAAATGGCAGTACTGTGGGCAAAAAAAGCCTGTCCTGTCTACATTTATATTGGTCTACTTTACCCATTGACAGCTCCTTATATCATGAGCCAAGGTGTAATGCAATATACTTTCACAAAGGGAGAAAATCTTAGCTCTCTCCTCCCTTCCCTTTCTGCCTTTCCAAACACATGTTGCCATAGACCTAAGACACCAGAAATCATTTAGCAATCTTTTTTTTTTTTTTTAACCTAAACAAAATCTTTATGCATGTTTTTGTACTTATGAGTCTTTATGTGTAAGTGCATACATATATATACACAAGGACATATCACCTATAAATGAAGCATGTTTATAATACATGCAGCATATAGATATATTTAGTTATACATGTTGTATACATTTATACATGTTATTCAGAGAATTTATAGCTATAAAATAAATTAATACAGGCTGTATCTGTGTCTGTGTGTTTGTGTGCACACATATGTTTTAATAGCACAAACTTTAAAGAGAGTGAAGGGGATGGGAAATGGAACAGAAGCAAGAACACCCAAATGTTTAGGAAAGTTTTGGGATGAGAGATGCTCAGCTAAAATGCTTTTGCGACCTTACCTCTGTTGGGTGCAAATGATGCTCTCTGTAATATACAGATGGATGTGTCTTGTTAACTGCCTCATCCTGTGGTGTCATCATTACTGTAATTAATGAATTATCATATCAAACTGCAATGACTATAAAGTTTTAGGGAACCGTTACCTGTGACAATATGGGTTGGTGGACACCAGTGGCTTATATTTCATATAGGACTGGTTAGGAATGATGACACCAGCAATGTCCTTCACTTAAAGAGGGAAAAGGAATCAACTTAGAACTTTCCCAAATGAAAAACTTTGCCCTTTTGCTGCCTTTCCTAATAGAAAACAAGCTAAAATGTACCATTGGGCAGGTTAATTGACTTACAAGTATGTCTCTTTAATAAGTGTCATAAAGTATGTCATGCAGCCAAAACTTGCTTCCAGTGCATTTTTTAAACTGTTGTCAACCAGATTAAAGTTTATTGTTCACATGTAAGTTTCCGTTTTCAAGCAGTAATGAAAGACATTAAATTGATTTGCCATGCGTAGATATGAGGCAGGTTATGTCCTCTGCTCTTACTCAATGTGCCTTTCCCAGATGCTTTCCTTCTCTGCTGTTTGTCTAAGCCATGAATGGTCAGGAAAGGTTCTCCCTTCCCCACGGCCCGAGATACAACTCATCATTTCTTTGGTATGCCTTAAATTAAAGGTTAGTGTGTGTAGGGACCTGATTCACCACAGCTTGGCTTCAATTTTGCCTTTTTATAAGTCTTTGAAGTTTTTGATGGAGAAGTGGTTGAAGAAATCCTACGGTGAATCAGACTTTAAAAGTGCTCTGTTCAGGGCATTCAGCATCCTTCTTTGTTGCCAGCACCTGCGTGGTGGGGCCCCGTTACCGAAATTAGTGTCTGACATAACTCAAGACTGTAAAAATTCTGCCGTAATCCCAACATTCAGCTACTTAAAACGCAGTCTGTCAGTTGAGATTGTGCCTCATCTTCACAGAAGGAAAGAACAACACAAAATAACAAAAAAGAGGATTTTCCTGTAAGGAAAAGTGACTTTTAAGGAAAAGGATATGTTTTCAACAGTAAGGGAGAAGTAAATTGCAAAACATGACAGACATGAGGAAAATTCCTGGAGCAGGAGGAATTTAATAATGCTCTGGTGAGGACTAGGATTGCAGGACTAAGATCTAGTAGTACACTGTTTCTTGTTTTTTGCAAAATGATGCACCTCACACTCAAAAAAATAATTTAAAAAAATCATGGATGGAAAAACAAGCACGAAAGAAAACAAACAATGAAAAACATGACAACATCTTTCCAAGTCTGTGTCTGTTGTAGAAAGTAACAATTGCTGCCAGTCCAAAATATCTGTGTATGTAGGTACCAAAAAAATATTTAACATTTATATTTTTTATTTTTAAGCCTTTCTTTTTTTTCAACACAACAGATTTTTTTTTTCTTTTTTTAGTATATCCACCTCCCAGAAACACAAAAGGACAATTTCTCAGGTCCAAAAAACAACAAAATTCAAGTGAAGTAATTTATTAAACTGTTATAAACTTTCATCCCAATCAGTAAATTAGGGACTCCTTTGCTGAAAAATTTTATTTCAGTTACACAGGTACTTTTTAAGCTGATAACCACAGAGGTATCAGGTTTGGGTTTCTTTTCAAATGCTTATTTCTACAAACTATTTACTGTAAATTCATCAAAGCTGCATCTTAAGGATGCTAAAATGGATCCTGCAGCTCAAAGTTGACAGCAGTGTGGTTTTAAGGCTGTGGGGTAGATCTCACCTACAAACAGATGGAATGGCACTTGTCATGACATCATGGGATAAAGTTGTTTTATCCTAGAGGTTTATTTTTCTTCTGACTAAGTCAACTCTATTTTTGGAAAATGATATAAATTAACGCATTTTCTCTACCTGTGAAGGAAAGAACAAGGTCTTGAGTAAAGCACAGCACACTTTACAGAATTATTTCACTGTTACTACCCATAACTTTAGAAATCCGAAATCCTGCCTTAACCCTCAGTGAAGTTCTTTATTTTGACTTCCATGGGTCTTTACCCAATTTCAGCCTAAGCAGTGAAAAAAAAAAAGTTCTGGCAATTTTGTCTCAAACCAAGCTCTTCCGAGTTTCTCCCTTCCCTCTGTGTCCTACAGGCCAGTTTGGGTAGTTATTAAAAAGAATTTTATATAAATACTCTCTTTGCATGTATTTTTTGTGGTTTTTTTCTTTTTCCTGTGATTTTTTTTTTTTTAACATAAGTCTTTCCTGATTCACACCCCATTGCCATCCCCACTGCAACCCACTCACGCCCAGAAACCACCAGATACATGCACTTACTTGGCTTCCACTTTCCAAACTAAAGACACGATGATCTGGTCACAGTAAACAAAGTTAACTGAAACCTGCATGAATAATTTAATCACTCAGTGAGGATTGGCCAAGCAGATAAGATGAAGCTGCTGCCCCCAAATTATTAAAGGCTTTTATAGAACCATAAAAAGAGCAATAATTCAATCATTTTTTTAAAGGGCACTAAATATAATGCTTATTAAATACTGGGTACAGATGAGGTGTGTACTGGGATGAAATAGAAAGCATGCTCAGCAGCAATATACCAAATGCATGTTTTTCCCTTTTGCTGACAGGCAGATAACCTAAACCAATTAATAAAAAGTACTCTACTGATTTTTCTTCCCCCCCACAACTCCTTTTCTTTCTGAACTGGTCTGCTAAGTCATGGTACACTGCTAGATAACAAACTAACAAACAAACAAAGAAGCACAAAAAAAACCCCAAAAGCACATAAAGCTTTTAAGAGAGGAGTTTACACCTCCCTCGATTTTGCTTCCTGTGACAAAGTGCCATGTTTAGTTTTGAAAATAGAGGCTGAAGTAACAGGAAGGTTCCAGGGAAAGAAAATATATGTACCCTGTCCTGCTCTACTGCTGACTCACTCCCTTGTTGAGAAGTTGCACTTTCCGCTCTTAACATTTGCCTCATTCTCTTGACCACTAAATCGGGGTTAATTCTATTTACTAACTTCAGTGTGGCAACACAGTTCATTAATGAGACACAGTTCTGCCTCAAGAAGAGTCATGTGACTCTGAATATTTTGCTTTGATTTCATCAGTAATTGTATAGTCATTACATTTCTTGTGGGGAACAAGAATTACCAGACCAATAAGGGAAAGCAGCCTGCTGATGAAGGAAACAGAAAATGTTGGCTTCCCATTACATGGGCATGGGTAAAGATATTCTCCTTACTTTATCATGCTCTTAAATAAAAATTAAGCAACAAAAACAATAAAACAAAACAAAAAAAAA